>QEPC01011191.1:1369991-1402172 GCA_003113815.1 Sphenodon punctatus
CATGCCCTGCCCCCCCTCCCCCCCCCGCCATCCTCTGGGTGCCTCTGTGACTGTGTGGGACTTGGGGCCCCTGGACAGTGCCTCCTGGCTTCCTCCGGGAGTGTGCATGTGCTGCCCGCAGGATCCAGCTCGCATCCATCTCCAGCCGTGCTTCTGCATCAGCAAGGGGGAACATTGCCATAAGGACCTGCCTTGGACCACTCCGGTGCCTTCCCTGCCTTGGTTGCCCTCCCCCTGTGACCCTGCTCCATCCCCGTGGGGACCACTGTGACTTGGGCTGTCTGTGTTGCTGTTGGGTGGCCCGTGCTCCCTGTGTTGTCAGCGGGCTTCTGGGTGCCTTTCACCATGTCCTAGACTGTTCCCGGCCCAGTCCCCTCCCCTTCCTTGGCCTGGGGATCCCCCCACCCCCCACGTGTCTGTGGTGCTGTGTGTGTTGACCTTCCCGGTGTGCTCCCCCCTTCCTTCCTTTCCTGTTTGGGTGTGTTTGCGCCCAGGCGTGTGTGTGTGGTCTGTGTTCTGCTGTGTCTGTGGCTTCCCTGTGCCTGTTGTGTGTGCCACCTCTGCAGTTCTTCTTCCTCCTCCCCCTCCCTTCCCGTTTCCCTTGTGTGGGTGTTGCCTTTTGGCACTTTTGGCTTCCTTTGCCCTCAGTTGGCCATATCTGCCTCCCACCCAGTGTCTTCTGGGTGTTCTGACCACGGTTCGGAATCAGCGTCACGTCTGTTGCACTGCCCCGGGCCGTGGTCCGGCCATCTGTTTCCTTGCCATGGTCCCTCTCCCATCACATCTGTTCGGGGCTGTCCTGGACCACGGGAGGGGGTTAGCCGGCTTGCCATAGTTGGGAATCCATTGTGGTGACCCAGGAGCGCGTAACATCTGAAATTACCCAGGGAGGATAAGGACATTTCAGAGAAGCTGATTGAATTCTTTGCTTCAGTCTTCACTGCTAAGGATGTTAGGGAGATACCCATGCTGGACAGAGTCTTTGTAGGTGAAGAATCGGAAGAACTGTCACAAATATGTATGACTCAGGAGGAGGTTCTAGAGCAAATTGACAAATTAAATAGTAACAAATTGCCAAGACCAGATAGTATTAATCTGAGAGTTCTGAGTTGCAGTCCTACTATTGGTAATTTGTAACCTATTGCTAAAATCTGCCACTGTAGCAGAGGATTGGAGGGTAGTGAATGTAACATCAATATTTTAAAAGGGCTCCAGAGGTGATCCTAGAGACACAGACCGGTGTGTCCGACATCGGTACCAGGCAAACTGGTGGAAACTGTTGTTAAGAACAGAATTACTGAGCATATTGATAAATATAGCATAATGGGGAAGAGTCAACATGGATTTAGTAAGAGAAATCATACCTCACTGATCTATTGGAATTTTTGAGGGTGTAAATAAGTATGTGGATAAGAGTGAGCCAGTCGACATAGTGTATCTGGACTTTCAGAAGGTGTTTGATAAGGTTCATGAGAGATTCTCGAGGAAATTAAAGAGTCATGGAATAAGAGGCACTGTCCTATCATGGATTGGCGACTAGTTAAGAGATAGGAAGCAAAGAGTAGAACTAATTGGTCAGCTGTCACAGTGGAGAGAAGTAACTAGTGGAGTGCCCCAGGGATCAGTACTGGGACCGATGTTGTTAAATATATTCATTAATTATCTGGAGAAAGGAGTGAAGAGTGAGGTAATCAGTTTTGCAGATGACACGAAGTTGTTCAAGGTAGTTAAAACCCAAGTAGACTGTGAAGAATTGCAGGATCTTGTTAGACTGGGTGACTGAGCATCTAAATGGCAGATGAAATTCAATCTGGACAAGTGCAAAGTGATGCACATAGGGAAAAATAACTCAAACTATATGTACACAATGCTGAGTTCAAAATTAGGTGTTACCACTCAGGGGAAAGATCTTGGAGTCACTGTGGACAATACACTGACATCTTCAGCTCAGTGTGTAGCAGTGGTCAAAAAACGAAACAGAATGTTAAGAATTATTCATAAAGGGAAAGAGAATAAAACTGAAAATATTGTAATCCCTCTATATAAATCTATGGCACGGGGGGCAGGTATGTCTCTCCCCCACCCCCTTGATATTTTCCCTGGTCCAGCCCTGCCCTGGCCCTGTAACTGTCTGGCTTAGGAGTCCAGTTTCCTTCCCCTCCCTTGCCATGGTTCCACTCATCTGGGCAGGCAGGAAGTCATCAGAGTGGGGTGATTTCCTCGTGGAAAAGCAGCAGCAGTGAGAGGGAGGATGAGTCGGTGGCAGGCTGCAGCAGCATGCACAAGTCAAGGAGGGCTCAGTAGCAGTGAGGGAGGATGAGTCGGTGGCAGGCTGCAGCAGCATGCCCAAGTCAAGGAGGGCTCAGCAGCAGTGAGGGAGGATGAGTCGGTGGCAGGCTGCAGCAGCATGCACAAGTCAAGGAGGGCTCAGTAGCAGTGGCAGGAACTGGCTGAGAATGAGGAGGAGAGGGGAGGTGAAGCCAGCAGGGCAGGCTAAACTGGCCAGGTGGTTAATAATAATCTTTAAATTGTGCCCTCCACCACTATCAACAGTCATGAGTTGCCTATGACCACACCTTGAATATTGTGTGCAGTTCTGGTTTCCCCATCTAAAAAAGAGACAGTAGAACTAGGAAAGGTACAGAGAAGGGCAAGAAAAATGATCAAGAGTATGGAATGGCTTCTGTATGAAGAGAGGCTTTATAAAGTTAGGGCTCTTCAGCTTGGAGAAGTGATGACAGAAGGGATATGACAGAAGTCTATAAAATCATGAGCTGTGTGGAAAGAGTAAATAGGGAGCGTTATTTACCCTCTCAAATAGTACTAAAACTAGGGGACAGTCCATTAAAATAACTGGCAGCAGATTTAAAACAAATAAAAGAAAGTATTTTTTCACTTAAAGACACACCATTCACTTCTGGAATTTGTTGCCAGAAGATGTGATGAAGGCCAGTAGTATAAACTGATTTTTAAAAGGATTGGATAAGTTCTTGAAGGGTAGGTCCATTAATGGCTATTAGTCAAGTAGGTTTGGGGGATGTAACCTCTTGCTGTTGGGAACTAGGAGTGAACAACAGGAAATGGATTACCCCATTGTGACCTGGTGGGCATGTCTCCCAAGCAACCAAGATTGGCCTAGTGTTGGAGACAGGTGCTGGGCTCAATGAACCATAGGTCTGATGTAGTGTGGCACTTCTTATGTTCTTGTGGCTGGCGCAGAGAAATTGGGGCATCCCCCAGAGCCTGGAAGCTCTGGGTCAAAACCTGTGGTCTCTGGATGAAACCTGGAGAGGTGGCAGTCCTGTTCACACAACACTCAGGATGCAATCTTCCACCATTGAAGTCACTGTCAAAACTCCCATTGACTTTCATGGTGGAATCAATGTACTTGCACCCTCAGTCATGTACATGTTGCTGCAATGTAATCCATATTGTAAATGCAATTTACCCCATAGTTTGAATTGGGGGGTGGGGGTGAGTACCATCTACATCCTGAGGAGAGAGCTACCGTGTGACTGATCCTCATGGTAATTTCCCCCAGCTTGCATACTAAAGTATCCCAAGCTATTTGCTTGCATGCTTAGGAATATGGCTCAAATCTGCTCTGAGCCAATATTTTCTCCCATCTCTTTCAAAGAGTGACAGTAACCCTTCTGCTGTCAGTGCATTAATTGACCAAAAGAGGCTGCAGCTACTAGATAAATCTTATGATTATTTCCAATTTACATATTATCTGAACATTTTATGCCTGTTCCATCTTCATGACACACCTGGGGATACTTTGGAGGACAGTCTAAATCATCAAGGAGGCAAGATTAAGATGAAACTCAGAAAAAGACCCACTAGCATAATTTTTAAAAACTGGGGCTCCCCCCCCCCCCTTCTGTAATGGCCTTTGTGATTATTTGAATTATCTAGCATTGTGGGTATATTACCCCAGAACACATTTGGCATCTGTTTGGTTTGGGGGAGACCTGCAGAGAGAGCCTTTTTGGAGAGAGGCTCATTCATTACGTGTTCTCTCCAAAGCTGCTGCTGGAGGAGGATTGCAATACTGTGGACCAGGCATAGATTTTTTTTAAATTTAATTAATTAATTAATTAATTTATGAGGAAGAATCCAGGTCACAGGCATAACTGAAAGCAGGACCAGAGTACTTCCTATTGCCTTCGGACTCCCCAGAGCTCTAGTGGGAGGCTATTTCTGTTGTTAATTAATGATTTGCCAGCTGCCTGTGCTAATTTGATGGCATTTATGTATGCAGATGCACTGTGCTTCGCATTCTGGTTGGAGAGCTTAACGCAAATGCCACAAATATAAAACTGGAATCACATTGTATTAATTGATTATTCTGAATCTCTTTTGGAGACAATTTGCCTTTAGCTTTCTAATTTGGAGGATGGTTTAAAATAGATTTGAAAGAAGAGCAGGGACTTCCTGCCAATGCAGGACTATGTATGCAGTGTTGTTTTTATTTTTAACCCTGTCTTGATTCAGGTCACCAGCAGATCAGGACAAATATGAGAATATAAGAAAATAAGAACAAAAGTAGTGTCATACTGGGTCAGACCAATGGTCCATCAAGCCCAGCATCCTGTCCCTGACAGTGGTCGATCTCTGCCTCTCTTGGGAGAAGGTCCCAGCAGGTCACAATGGGCAATCCGTTCCCTGTTGTTCCAGTCCCCAACAGTAAATAGGACCCTCTGTTGTCTTAATTCCAGGAACAGACATAGGGTAACTCTACATGCTATGTTAACCACAGAGGAAGTAATATTTATTTGTTTGTTTGTTTTTACATTATTATTTTTTAACCCTGCCCTTTCTGGAGACTCGGCATTAAAATTAAAAACATCAAAATATAAATAATACATTTAAATCCCTTAAAATTCCTTAAAACACCCATCCAACCCTTTACCCCCACCTGCCACCCACCAATCCTTCCCCAAACCACTCTACCCAATCCCACCAGATCGCCAAATGCCTGGCCAAACACAACAGCTGTGACATCATCCCAACACAGAGCAGTTTGAACAAATCTTCATGTGCTCCATGTTTATGATGCCACCCTATGGACTGTGTCTTTGGGGGGGGGGGGAGTTCTTTGGGTGGAGTAAAATAAGCCCAGGCTCTATGTCACTCATGCAGCTCTGCTTGCATTGGTTTCTGTTTCATTAGGAATGAGCACACATTGTATCAAAAGAGAGCAATGATACTTGGCATGATGTACCCAGCCTTTGGACATGACACAATGCATTGTTACATGACACAGTATATCAATTATAAAACTTTCCTTTGCAGATACTCTGTATCACTTCATTGCAAACATTTTTAAGGTTTCCTGCAACGGGTAGTCCATAGTTCTGCACATCACGTGGCAGTGTGGTGGTATCAAGCAGAGCTGATTGTAAATCATGTGTTATCAGCTAAACTATGGGTCTGCTCAGGAGTAGCCTGGATATGTAGCAAATGGCAAAACCTGTTTGCTGTGTGGCAAAACCCCATGTTTGAGTGATCAAACATAATAGGAACTATGTTAGGCAGATCAATTGGGTGGCCCCACTGCTTAAAACTGAAGACCAGAAGCAAGCTGTTCATGGTGTAGTCTATAGTTCTGTTAACCCATGAAAGTCTCATTTTTATAGACTCTGGGTGAAAACAGACATGACGCTAACCAATGCAGCCCTGCAACATGCATAAATAACCACCAAGGGTGGTTAAAGGGTGGTTAGCGTCATGTCTGTTTTCACCCTATGTTTGCTGTTTCTCTACAGCTCTCCAGTTCCTACAGCCAACCAAAATACATGTCTGCCTTCCCCTCCCATCACCCATCCAAGTGTCCTCAGCCTGCAATGCTCAAACTACTTCCTCCAGAGTAGTCCCATTAATTTGAAGATTGTGGTTTCCATTTTTCTGCAGATGTGGAAAGCCAAACCATTTATACATCCTGGCTGAGTCCAGTTGCAGCCGAATAAGATATTCCTTAGACATGTCTTTAAAATCCTTATGCAATGTTATACTGCTATGGCATTTTACACAGAGGGAGATGCATTTTAGGAATAATTAACATGATCTCATCATATGACCTTCATGCCAGTTTAAGGGCTAGTTCCTGCTATGTCAAGAAAATGTGGCAAAACTTCAATTCAATGTGACTGCAAGATCAGGCCCTACATTTGGCCAGTAAAGAAAGTTCCTGCAAAGAAAGTTCCTGTATAAATATAGTAGCATAATGACAACAGCACAGACTCTGGGGTAACCATCAGTACATGGGGCTAGTGAATACTAAAGTAGGGTTGCCATACCTCCCCTTTAATCCAGGACACTTACGAAAAATACATGGTGCTGGGTTCTAATGCAGGGTGCTGTATTGGAATCAATGCAGCCCTGCACCATGTATATTTCATAAGTGTCCTGGATTAAAGGGGAGGTATGGCAACTCTATGCTAAAGCTGCAAACCTTCATTCATTAAAGTCCATGTCTCAACTCCCATTGACTTTAATGGTGGAGCATTGTGCCTTACCTTAAACAGGTGCACAGGATTGGTTCACAAGAAAAAGGTGTGATCCCTTACAAGGTTCATGGGGCTACTATAGCTTGTGTAGATCTGCCTTGACCAAACTCTGCATTGGCATTTGGCTGCCTCTTAAAGGAATATCCCCCCAAAATATACATTTCTGTTTTACAAAAGAGGTGGGAAAGATAGATACCCTTTGGTTTCAGGGGGCACAGACTGAGAGAAGAATTTCTCCCCCTAAACCATTCTTTTCAATACTGAACAGCTTTGAGAACAATCCAATCCACAAGGTCAAGAGAGGGTCAGATTCCTTGACCTGCTTGCTCCCACATCTTGATAATCTAGAAATGAAAATCAATTCTTGTCTTAGAGTTTGTAAGGAGCTCATAATTGCTTTAGACCAAAGCACAGAATGGCTGCTGTTTCTGCAACCTTTCAATTTTTGGAGATGGGGATGTCATTTTTCAAGGCTAGGACTCTGTCAGTATTAGATTGCGTGGTAACCAAGTAGAAAGATTTCTACTTCGAACAAGATTACTTCTCATCACTGTGTAGCCTTTTCTCAGGACCACATTCCTCTCTTCACTATTATCTATGAGGTTTGAAAAGATTATTTATGGAAAACAAATTTATCTTCTCAAGGCCAAATTCTGTGTTGATTTACACCTTGTGCCACTCACTTGGCTTTAATGGAACTGCATATGTGGAACTCAATGCAGAACGTAACTCTGTATCTTTTATTTACCTTACAACAAAGTCTATTGAAGGAATTCTGCTCTGGTTATATCAGCATCCTGGTGAACAGAATTCAGCTCTAAAACAAAAGCCAATAGCATTAGGGAGTTAGTGCATTTTTAAAGCTTTGGGTAAGCTGTAAGGCCTATGCCTTTTGGGAGTTCACATTTCCTGAGTGGTGTGAATGCCCGCTGGGAAACATTCAGATGGTGGCAGTGGAATATCAAGTGTTTTGGGGTGTTTGCCAGCTGTGGGAACCCCTGGTCAGAGATTTCAAGAAACACAGTGGCTCAGCTGTATAGCGCCCCCTACTGGTGTTTCGCCACAGAGACAAAGTAGTTCAGATGCTGTTTTTACTGGAGCAACTTCTGTTTGACCAACACAGCAACCACACCCTCTCTAGAGAGTAACATTTAGTCCTTCTACCTCTTCTGTAAGATGATCTTAATAACTCTGATTTTGTTGCAAAATTATATGAGCTCTTTGAATGAAGAGTGAAAAATAAATGTATTATGATTGTATTTTTGGTAGGTTTTTTCTTTCTTCTCCATCTGCCTCATTTTTATCTTCACTGATTTATTTATTTTTTTAATTCTTATACTTGAGATTGCAGTGACAACTTGACAATGAGAACTTGTTCATTATTATCTGATGAAAGATATTTCTTCTCTTTAGAAATAAGGCTTTTTTAATGGGGCTTTTCTTATTAGAGAGTCTCCAATATTCCCTGCAGGGTGGAGAATGTGCCTCCGGTATAGACATTAAAAGTATACTAGGAAAAGACTCTCCTCACCTCACTCTAGTTTGGCTGGGTCATATAGGTCCTTTGGATGATGAAAGAGACCAAAGGAAATACTGTGATTTATTGCTAGCATGATTTTTTAAAAAGATACTACAGATTAAAATGTTTGTATCTTTTTACCTACTTTGCTAGCTGAGAATTTCCAGTGTGGGGAAGCTGACAAAACTTTATAGTAAAATACGGTTAGAATAATATATTCTGTCAGCAAATGAGAATAGCAAATTGATTGCAACCGATATTTGAAAATTTAGGAAAAGTTGAGGGAAAAGACGGAAATGTGCTTTAGAAACTGCCAGGATCAGCTCCACAGAAAATAATTAAACACCACGTGGGATTTGGGGGCTGGTTTTAGTGGAATATGCTTCTCAGAAAATTCAGGAAGCCATTTTGATGATTAAATCACATTATGTTTTTTCTGCTCTGTCTGCAAATGTTTGACAACAATGAAAAATCAAAGGCTGTATTCTTTGGGAGTGTAATCTGGCACAAAACCCTTGAGCTGCTCTAATTTATCCTAGCAGAAAATTTGGCTGGCTACAAATCCTACTGCATATTTCCCCTATGGCTACTGGTCAAGCTTTCCTGCAGAAAACATTCTTAAGAAAAATAGTAGCCTGAAAGGAGGAGGAGCTTGAAAATGAAAAGCTCCAATCTGTCCCAGTTGTACTGAGTAGAGATTTTATCAATTAAGAACAGAAGAACTGCCATAATGGATCAGATCAAGGTCTATCTAGGCCAGTCTCCTCTCCGGCGAAAGCAGTCAGTACAGAATGCTTCAGAAAAAGTGTACAGGCACAGGGCATATGTGGAGCTGAGCTCCAAAGGTAGCTGAACGCAGCCATCCCCTGTATGTCTTTACTGAATCCATAGGTCTTTACTTGATACTGAAATAATTTGTGCCACACCGGGGGCTACTCAGTCAACATATCTTCATTCACAGGTTGCACCTCCACAGTTTCCCCTCATCACAACTTCCACCTCTCACTGTTCCTCTGGGATCAGCACTCTGGCCAGCTCCCAGTCTGCTGGACCAGAGCTTCTTCTCGACTCCAGCTCACTGCAAATTGCCTCAATTTGGTGAGTTAAGAGATACAAGGGCCAAATCAAGGATGCCTACTACACTCACCCAAATGAGGTATGTAGAGCTGATCTGCAAACCTACGCACTTTGCCAATAGGCCCTTGTCTTAAATATCTGGATATTTTGAAGAAACCAGTTGTAGCTTTATAGTAGGGCTGAAACTTGATCTTGATTTTTCCCTCGATTCTCACAGAGAATCACAGTTCTCAACTCATTTTTAGTGACAATCAACAATCGAGAAAAAAACATGGTTCTTGACACTTTCTCGGGTGAGAATTTTCTTGATGTGCTGCAATTTACCGTGTACCATTTACCGTGATTTACCATGTCCTGTCTACCAATTTACCATGTACCACTTACCATGTACTGGGTTCATCCTGGTAACGCACATGTGCAAAATGGCTGCCCTGTTCCAAAATGGTGGTGATGCTGCTGGTGCCATCTTGGTAGAGGAATGTGCATTACCGTAACAATCGCTGTACATGGTAAATCGGTATACAGTACAGAGTAAATTTGGATGAGATTCTCGCTGAGATCTCTGTTACTGGGATTGCCCTGAGATCTCAGTAATGATTCTTGATTCTCGTGAGATTTTTGTGAGAAACTAATTGATTTTCCTTTCAGCCCTACTTTATAGATAAAGTCTGACCTGAGCATCAGAATTAAGCAGAGGTACATCCTCTGATGTGTGAAAAAAGAAGTGTATCCTCCCACAAATGAAAGTGCTTTTTCTTTGAGTGTAGACCTCCCCGCAGACTCCTGCCTAACTGAAACCAAGTCAAGCACGTGCACCTGAGACTTCACATCCGCTTGAATGTTTTTATCCCTTGTTTCTCCTTATGTCCCCTATCCCTCTCTTCCCTCTCCGTGTCTATTAGATTGTAAGCCATAGGCAGGGACCATGTCTATCTTATTGTTCTGTAAAGTGCCAGGTACACAGCTGGTGCTATACAAATGCTTATAATAATAATAATTATTATTATTAATTAATACAATAATGCCTAAACTGTGACTCAGAAACCACATACAACTCTTGGGCAGTTCTGGGCCCCGTGCTGCCTTAATGGTCCTGTGTCTTACCTCATTGCACTTGAGTCTCAGCAACTGAAGTGCAGTTGTTCCTTGGAATCTCAGCAGCCTTGACTGGAAAGCACTGTCTGTACCACCCAATCGAAAGCTGGAAAGGTTTGTATTTGTGCACATATGCATGGGTATGTGTGTCTTGTGGTTCTTGACCATATGAAGATTTTGGTACTCTGCTCTTGGGGTTGGGAACTTTGGCCACCTCTGGTATCAATCAAATTTATGAGTAAATTGGTTTATTTGTTTAGGGATTAAAATGAATAAGACTGGGTAACACCTGATACCATGCCTTTTTGTCCCTAATGACCTTAATAATGGAATAACTCAGCTTTGTTGCAGCTTCCAAGTAGTCAAAACTCACTAAAATAATGTGCAAATTATCCACTTGAAGAAACTGCTTTAGGATACAAGGCAAAGTTTCCCTCCCTCTTATTATTCAGTACCTAATTTGAACTTTGTATACTGTTGGTGCCCCTGGACAGCTCTAAGAGCTTGCCTAAATGCCCCCTCCACAATTGATTTATACGCTATCTTAGAGCGATTGAGGTTTGCTCCGTGTTTTGATTTTGTATGTACTTATTTTATTTTTATATTTATCTTTCATACTCTGAATAATGTAATAACCTGGTATTTATTTTGGTTTTGGATATGGCGAAAGGTAATTCCGTAATAAACTTTACTTACTTACTTGCTTACTTACTTATTATTCAGAAATGAAAATTTCTTCAACAGAGACTGAAGGAAAAAAAATTCTGCTAAATAGTTCCCCAACAGATGACCTTCTTTCTGAACAACCGCCATCCTTTATTGTTCTGAGTAGGACTGAAGCCAGACCCTGCCCTCAATTAAGGTGTCCCCCTAAAATTGCCACCACCTTCTATTGCTCTTCTTGGATTCTTTTTTTAGCCAGTGCCTGGGAGATTAGCAGTAAGCTCTGTGATGAGGTGAGCTGTGTGGTTTGCACAATGACTATGGGGATGTTTCGCCTGGATCCATCAATGCCATGTCTTGATTCCTCCACTTTTGACCCTGGTGCGGGTTGCTCTGCCCCACATCAACACAAGGAGTGGAACTTAGTTTGCTGTATTGATGCTATGTGCAGGACACATGCAGTGGCCATTTTTGTTAACGCAACACCACCTGCATAGTAAGTAGGGATGTGCACCAGAGCCCCATGTCATTTTTCGTTATCGTTATCAAAATGTGTCATTTTATCGTTATAACGACAATGTCATTTTCATTATTGTCATTATCAATACTGATACCGGTTTCAAATGAAGATATTTTTTCATTATAGTTATCAATATCAATTTTTGGTCTCATGATCTCGCAAGACCAAAAACCGGAAACAGTAGTTCGATCACGTGTGTTGTTGTGTGCGGTGGCGTGGTGTCTGTGTGGCTTGTGTGAACTTGTGAGAAAAATTGGTTGTGAACTTGTGTGTGGTGGTTGTGCGTGTCTGTGTGAGGATGGAAGGTGAAGGAAGCAGTGGTGATAGGAAGAAGAAACACCTGAGGAGGACGGTCGAGGAACAAATCCCAGAGGCTGAGGCTGGACCATCTCGCGAGGTCATACAGGTGGGCTCCTCCTCACCGGAGGAGAAAGAGGCAAGAGGAGGTGCCACTGCCAGGTTTGTAAAATTTATTTGTATTTATTTTTATTTATTGTTTTTATTTATTTGAGGACAAGAGGAATACTATCCTTTAGAGCAAACTTGCTGGCGTGCGGGTGGTGGGCAGTCAAGCACAAGCAGTGGACATTAGTGGGTGGCAGCAGAGGGGCAAGATTTGCACGTGTCTTATTTCTGGGTCTGCCAAAGAGAGAGAGAGAGAGAGGCTCTTTCAGCAGTCAGGCACGAGCAGCAGCAGCAGCACCTACCCAGAGACATACCAGCTAGGGTCTCAACAGCAGCACACCAGGAAGGGCAGGATTTGCAAGTGTCTTATTTCTGGGTCTGCCAAAGAGAGGGGGGAGGGGTTCGTTCAGCAGTCAGGCACGAGCAGCAGTAGCACCACCCACCCAGAGACATGTCAGTCAGGGTCTCAACTTGCAAACAGCAGCACCCCAGGAAGGGCAGGACTTGCACGTGTCTTATTTCTGGGTCTGCCAGAGAGAGGGTTGGGGGGGGCGGGGGCTCTTGCAGCAGGAGCAGCAGTCAGAGTCTCAACTTGCAGACACTACAGCACCCCAGGTGGTGGTGGTGTACGTGGGATAAAGGAAAAGAGGCGAGTAGGCAGCACTGCAGCACCATCCATCCACTTGGTGTGGGAGAATGGGTATTGGTCTGGGAAGGACTAGAGGCATCCATGAATGCATGATATTATGTAGGTGTTTATGTGCTCCTCTTTCAGAAAGGGTGATGACGATGACGCAGCTGGTCCAGGCCCAACAGGGCGGACGTCACAGGGCCAAATCAGGCCAACAAGGTCTTCCATACCCCAAAAGTGGATTTGCAGAATGTAAAGTAAGGCCGGGGGCTGGAACAACAGGGAATGGATTGCCCTATGAACTGTTAGGAAGTCCCCCACAGAGAGAGAGATTGGCCAGCCACCTACTTGTGGATAGAGAATGCAGGCAGGGCTTGATAGACCATTGGTCTGACACAGTATGGCACTTATGTTACTATCTTTTTATGTTCTTTAGATCTGCAACAAAAAAATGAAGAGAGGAACGCAGGGGACCACATCAGGGCTGATTGCCCACATCGAGACCATCCACCTCATCGAGGTGATGAGGGATGTGTCTCGCGTTGGCAGGAGTAGCAGGAGCAGGGAGGAATATCGGGCAGAGGAATGGAGGAAAGCATGGCAGAAGAGGCACCATCCCAGTCTTTCCCCCTCCAGCTCCTCGGAGGATTTGACAGCACCCCAGGAAGAGGAGACCCCCAAAGTGAGGGCATTTTGGGCTTCACTGTGGAGACCCGCAAAAAAAATATGTCGGGCTTCAAGGCCCATACTCGGAATTTTATTTTTATTTATTTATTTATTTAACAAAATTTATATCCCGCTTTTCCCGCCACAGGCAGCCCAGAGCAGCTGACAGCAATATAAATATAAATATAATATAACACAATTTAAAACACTCTAAAACACAGCAGTCATAAAACAGGGGGGAAACCCACTCCGCCCTCCCCCATCCCCGCCCACCCTTACCCCTCTCCCTCGCCAAATGCCTTACATAGAGGAATGTGGAGGGCACGCTGGTGGAGCAATTTCAGGAGCTCCAGATCAGGGAGCGGCAGTACGAGGCTTACAAAGAGTACCTCTGGACTGAAAAGAATGCCCTGGAATCATTCCGCCAGTCTCTGGTGGCATGGAAGGAGTCCATGGTGGAGGCCCTGGACGTTGCCAGGTGACATGGGGCCGAGGTGGATGACATGCCCACACCTTGGTCTCGTGCACCATTGTCCCCTTTTCCCCACGTTCCAGGGGACAGGCCACAGAACCCTACGTTATTTTTCTTTGTGGCAGTCTGGCAGAGGCATCAGCGGGCATTGGCAGGTGCAGTGCCCGCTCTCACAGAGAGATTGCCACATGGGGGGCAGCCTTGGGAGGCCCCCAAGTGGCGAGGTGTCTTCAGCTTGCTGAGAGATCACCCCCAAGTGGTGAGGTGTCTTCAGCTCACAGAGAGATCGTGCCATGAGTGGCAGCCTTGGGAAGCTGAGTTACGATATATAATACTTGGTTACATTTGTCAGTTGGTCCCTTTTGAAGCCCTCAAGTGGAGAGGTGTGTTCAGCTCATAGAAAGATTGCCCCGGGGGTGGGGGCGGGGGCAGACTTGCAGACATCAGAATCTTGATGATGGTTCCTGGGACTGGCATGAGTGCTTCAGGTACAGTGGAATGACAGTCCATGGGAGTTGAATGATGTCCCTAGAATTAGTGCTTGATTGGGCACACTTCATTTAATCATTGCAATAGGTGGTAGCAGGTGCAGAGAGGCACACAAGCAGGCACATAATTATGTTATGTGTTATTTCCATCTCATTCTGGAAAGTTTGCTGCTGGACGTGGGCATTGAGCATGAGCACAGATGAGCTCTTTTGCTGGTTCTGGCAAGTGGCAGCTTGAGCGGGATGCACCTCTTCCTCCCTCCCCATCTCTCTCGTTCTAGCAGCGGGGAGCCTCTCTCTCGCTCCCTCTCTCTCTCTCTCTCCACGAGCAGCAGGTTGCTGCCATTGCCTTGTAAACAAGGTTCTTTGCGCTGGTTCAGATCATTCTCACCACATCACCCTGTGTTCCATCCCCACATGGACCTGTCTTCTATCCCTAGAAAGGGTTGGATGGAACTGTCACTCTGAAAGGAGAGAGTGATTTTTAGCCTAGAGAGGAACTCGAGGCCATCAGGACAGGTATGCCATAGTGATGGGCAGTTGCTTGGGCACGAGCAGCAGGTTGATGCCTTAAACACTACAGGTTGGCTTAGTTTTATGGAAGAAGGGGACCCTGACCAATATATCCCAGACCATTGTTTATTTAACCCAGGCCTGCACAACATGCGGCCCACATATACATAGGTCCATATATACATCCACTGCTTCTGGATACAGTGGAATGATGGCCCCCAATGACTGGAATGATGGTCCAAGAACCCAGATGATGGTTTTTGGGATTGGAGTGGCTGCTTCAGGTACAGTGGAATGACAGCCCAGGGAGTTGAATGATATCCCTAGAATTAGTGCTTGATTGGGCACACTTAATTCAATCATTGCAATACGTGGTAGCAGGTGCAGGAAGGCACACAGGCAGGCACATAATTATGTTGTGTGCTATTTCCATCTCATTCTGGTAGGTTTTCTGCTGGATGTGGGCAATGAGCATGAGCAGACACACACACACACACACACACACACCAATCTCTCTTGTTCTAGCAGCAGGGGCTTGGGAGCCTCTCTGTCTCTCTCTGTTCATGAACTGCAGGTGACGGCATGGGTGGGAGAGTGTCTCTCTCTCTCTTGTTCTAGCAGTGGGGAGCCTCTCTCTCTCTCTGTGCACAAGCAGCAGGTTGATGCCTCTTAAGGAAGATTATATTCTTCCTCATAAATGGGCATGAGCAGCAGGTTGCTCCCTCAAAAACAAGGTTCTTTGCACTGGCTCTGAACATTCTTGCCACATCGCCCGCACTTCCATTCCCACATGGAATTGTCTCATAGTCCTAGAGAGGGTAGGAAGGAACTGTCATTCTGAAGGGGAGAGTGCTTTTCAGTCTATAGAGGAGCTCAAGGCCATTAGAACAGGCATGCCATGGTGTTGGCAGTTGCTTGGGCACGAGCAGCAGGTTGCTCCCTCATAAAAAATGGTTCTTTACGCTGGCTCTCATCGTTCTCACCACATCACCCTGTGTTCCATCCCCACATGGACTTGTCTTATATCCCTAGAAAGGGTTGGATGTAACTGTCACTCTGAAAGGGGAGAGTGCTTTTTAGCCTAGAGAGGAGCTCGGGGCCATCAGGATAGGCATGCCATGGTGGTGGGAAGTTGCTTAAGACACGATCAGCAGGTTGCTACCTCGTAAAAAAAGGTTCTTCGCGTTGACTCCCATCAATCTCACCACGTCATCCTGAGTTCCATCCCCACATGGACTTGTCTTATATCCCTATAAAGGGTTGGATGGAATTGTGTGAGGGTGCCAGAGAGAGAGAGAGGCTCACTGGAAGCGGGCAGCAGCGGGTGCCTTTTATACTAGAGGAGCTCAAGAAGTTGATGATTGTTCTTGGGACTGGAATGGCTGCTTCTGGATGTGGTGGAGTGACAGCTCCCTGTGAGCAGAATGATGGCCCCAGAACCCTGATGATGGGTCCTGGGACTGGAGTGGCAGCTTCTGGATGCAGTGGTACGACAACCCTCCCTGCCTGTAACGTAGACCCCAGAACACTGATGGTGGGTCCTGGTGCTGGAGCGGCAGCTTCTGGATGCAGTGGAATAACTAATCCCCCTGAGCAGAATGAAGGCCCCAGAATCCTGACGGTGGGTCCTGGGGTGGTGTGGCAGCTTCTGGATGCAGTGGACGGACAGCCCCCCGTGCCTGGAACATAGGCCCCAGAACCCTGATAGTGGGTCCTGGGGCTGAAGTGACTGCTTCTGGATGCAGTGGAATGATGGCTCCCTGTGAGCAGAACGATGGCGGGTCCTGACGTGGAGTGGCAGCTTCTGGAAGCCATGGAACAACAGCCCTCTGTGCCTGGAACGTAGGCCCCAGAACCCTGATGGTGGGTCCTGGGGCTGGAGTGGCTGCTTCTGGATGCAGTGGAATGACAGCTCCCCGTGAGCGGAATGACGGCCCCAGAACCCTGATGGTGGGTCCTGGGGGTGGAGTGGCAGCTTCTGGATGCAGTGGAACGACAATCCCCTGTGCCTGGAATGTAGGCCCCAGAACCATGATGGTGCATGCTGGGGCTGGAGTGGCTGCTTCTGAATGCAGTGGAACGACAGCCCCCCATGACTGGAATGTAGGTCCCAGAACCCTGATGGTGGGTTCTTGGGTCTGGAGTGGTAGCTTATATACGTTTGCAGACAGCACCATGGGTGGAGCAGCTAGAGGTCAGGCATGTTTCTGTGTGTGGGGGGGGTGTCAGAGAGAGAGAGGCTCTCTGGCAGTGGGCGGCGACATGTGGCATTGGAGGAGCAGGCAGTCGGGCAGGTAGCATCTCAGGAAAAACAGCGGTGGCAGCAGCAGGGAGGGCATGTTTCAGGGTGGGTGGGGTGTCAGAGAGCAGTTGGGCAGGTGGAAGCTCGGGAGGAACGGCAACAGCAGCTGCAGCAGCAGGACATGTTTCTATGTGGGGGTGCTAGAGAGAGAGAGAGAGAGGTTCTCTGGCAGCAGGCGGTGACATGTGGCATTGGAGAAGCAGGCAGTTGGCAGGTGGCAGTTTGGGAGCAGCGGTGGTGGCATCAGCAGCAGGGAGGACGTGTTTCTGTGAGGGGGTGCCAGAGAGAGAGAGAGAGGCTCTCCGGCAGTGGGCGGCAGCATGTGGCATCGGAGGAGCAGGCAATAGGGCAGGTGGCAGTTTCGTAGGAACAGTGGTGGCAGCAGCAGGGCATGTCTCTGTGGGGGTGCCAGAGAGAGAGAGAGAGGCTCTCCGGCAGCGGGCAGCAGCATGTGGCAGAGAGAGAGACAGAGAGGCTCTCTGGCAGCAGGCGGCAGCATGTGGCATCGAAGGAGCAGGCAGTTGGCAGCTTGGTGGGAACGGCGGCAGCAGCAGCAGCAGGTCATGTTTCTGTGAGGGGGTGCCAGAGAGAGAGAGGCTCTCTGGCAGTGGGTGGGCGGCGACATGTGACATCAGAGGAGCAGGCAGTCAGGCAGGTGGGAGCTTGAGCAGGATGTACCTCTCTCTCTCTCTCTCTCTCTCTCTCATTCTAGCAGTGGGGAGGTTCTCTGTTTCTCGTTCTAGCAGCGGGGAGACTTTCTGTCTCTCTCTTTCTCATTCTAGCAGGCAGGCAGGTATTAATTATTATTAATTATTATTATTATAAACACTTGTATAGCACCAGCTGTGTACCTGGCACTTTACAGAACAGACTCGGAGGGGGGAGACAAGGAGAGGGGACACAGGGAGAGACAAGCTTGAGCAGGATGCACCTCTCTCCCTCTCCCTCTCACCAGCCCCTCTTTTTCTGTCTCTCATTCTAGCAGCAGGGAGCCTTTCTGCCTCTCTTGTTCTAGCAGCGGGGAGCCTCTCTGGTTATGTACGGTGGGTGACAGCATAGGCAGGAGCGTGTCTCCCTTTCTCTCGTTCTATTAGCAGTGAGCTTCTCTCTCTCTCTCTCTAGTGTACCCCCGCCTGACACTATGAGTCCATGCGCCACCCTGGGCAGAGCCTGCCAAATTTTCCCCTTCTCTGCCCAGAACAGAAGGGGATCGCTGCTGGGATCCACCACCGGCTCGCCCTTGAGGTATTTTGCCACTGCCTGCTCCACAGTGTCAGGCTTCTGCTCAGTCTGCCTCCTGCTGCTGCCAACTTCCTCCCCAACTGCATGTGCCCACGCTGCCTGCCCTGGGGTGGTCAACTGCGGGTAGCTGATGGTTGAGGAGCTGCTGCTGCTGCTACTGCTGCTGCTGCTGTGCTGCTGCTGCTGCTCCTGGGAGTGCTCTGCATCTCCGCCCTCCTGCTGCTTTGCCCCTCCTGGCTGCCGCTGCTGCTGCTGCTATGACCCTCTCAACTGCCTGCACCCTCTCCACCAGAGCATGCTTTCTCAGGGTGAAGTCTGGCCGTGTGAGTTGCCATGCTCGCCTTCACTCTGGGGTCCAGCATGGTGGAGAGTATGTGAACCTCCTTTTTCATCACAGGGTCAAACCACCTTTTCAGCCCCTCCCTCAACTTTTGTACCAGGGCCACCACCTCAGATACAAGCTCCCACTTCTCCTCGCCCCCACCTTGGTCCCTCAGGAAGCCTTCCATCCTCCTGATGAAACTTCGGACCGGGGGGGTTACCTGGCTCAGGGTGGCCGTCAGGATCTCCATCATGTCCTTAAAGTGCTTAAGGACATGCACGGCCTGGGCCATCGTTGTCCACTCCTCCCACCTGAGTGGCCCTTCCACCCCAATTTCCCCCTCTGAGGCTACCTCATGCAGGGCCCGCCTCTGCTCCACCAGATGCTCCATCATGCTATAGATCGAGTTCCACCTGGTGCTGACACCCTGTACGAGGCAGTGCTCCTGCGCCCCCAGCTCCACCTGCTTCTCCCTCAAGAGATGACCACCCTTCACGCTCTTGTCAAAGTACCTGTAATCTTCCTGCCCTTCTCGATTAACAAGGTAAGGGGCTGCTGCTGCGCTCTGCTGCCTTCTCCCCCAGGTCCAGGGCATCCCTTACCACCAGATGAAAGGTGTGGACAGCGCAGGGGATATGCTGGAACCCGCCCTCCTGCACTGCCTTCATGTTCACAGCATTATCGGTTACCACGAACCCCCTGGCGAAAGGGGCTTCCTCCCTTAGTCACCCCTCCACCATGGTGTCCAAGACTTCCCTTATGTTGATGGCAGTGTGTCTCTCATCAAACACCTGGGCGTGAAGCAGGGCCCACCTGTACCCTGCCCCCTCACCCCTGCCACCTGCTGCTCCTCCTCCTGCCACCTGCAGCTGCCACCAGTGAGCAATCCGGGCCAGGTAGGCATGTTGTGCATTTCGGCTGCTCCAAATATCTTTGGAGAAATGCACAACTGCCCCACCTGCACTGGCCAGTTGCTCCCTCACCAGCTCTCTGGCTGCCTGGTACAGGGAGTGCACCACCTGCCTGCTGAAGGTGGTGCATGAGGGAAGCTGGTACTGGGGTGCCAACAGTGCTAGCAGCCAGCGGAATCCCTGGTCCTCCACAATGTTGAATGGCTGGTCATCCAGGGCAATCATCTCCCCACCCACCTGGTGATCTTGGTTGCCACTGGAGAAGCACTCTGCCACGCCCCAACTGCCCAAACCTCAGATCCTCCATTGTGACCTGATGCTGCTGCTGCTGACGAGTTCGAAATGGGACCTGCTGCTACTGTCCCTCCTTCCCCTTGCCATGAGCAGAGGGGGAAGGTCTGCTGCTGCTCGTGCTTGCTGCAGCAGCGAATCCACTCCTGTCCACACTCTCTGAGGTCTCTTGCAGCAGCAAACCCCTATGCCAGGTTCTCAGGTGGGAATTCATGCCATTATTACTTAAATTCCCTCTCTTATTCCCATGGCACACTACCTTCCCACAGTGAAGGCAGGCCACCCGGCTTCAAGGAAGTGATCCCACACAGGTCCCCTGGGATGCCCTCCTGAACCCCTTGTGCCGCCGCTGGGGGCCGCTGCCTTTGTCCCCAACGTGGCTACAGGGGGACTGGCATCAACAGGAGTCTCCTCCACCTCCTCCTCACTCCCCTCATTGCTGCTCAGCTCCATGATGACACCACCCATGCTGAAGCTGCTGCTGCTTCCACCTTGCAGCATGGGAGGAGAGGATGCCCTGTTCTTTTCGCTGAAGCTGGGCTGCTGTTGCCAAGGTGCGAAAGGATGACCTCAAATACATCCTCCCCCAAATCCTCAAAATCCCGGGGGGGGGGAGGCTGGGGAGGGCTCCTTCCGGCTGCTCCCCATAACACCGGGGGCGGCTGTGGGGAGCATCGGAGGCATCTGTCGGAGGGTCCCAGAGGCGGCACTGAGATCATCCCAGCAGGCAAGATCTCCACCCCACCCCACCCCACCCCACGCCCATGACAAAGAACAGTGGCTGGTACTGGAGGTGGGGTGTGGCAATTGGCCAGCCAGGGGCCATGGAGCATTGTTCCCTCTCTCCCCCCCCCCCCTTGCAGGGTTGGGGCCTGGGGAGAGCTCCTTCCGGGCCACTCCCCATAACACCGGGGGTGGCTGCCAGCTGTGCCGGAGGTGCGTGTTGTGGGCATGGCTCGAAGGGGCACGATCAAAGGGGCCTGCCCTTTGGTAGTGCCTGGAGGTTGGGATGGAGGGGTCGCTGGTGGGGATGCCCAATGTGAGGTTTCTACTGGTGAAAGTTGAGGAGGTCTTCCTCTCCCCCCGGTGAGAGAGGGGTTTTCAACTGACCCAGACCCTGCTATCTCGGTGCTATCCCAGTGTTTGGAGGCCATGGCAGAATGGATGTGGCAGAGCAGAGTGAAGCTCAACCCCGATAAGACGGAGGTGATGTTGGTGGGGAAAGCGAGGGAGGTGTTGGTCCCCCAGATTGGGGGGATCCGCCCTCCTATAGCCCAGCAGGTTCGGAGTTTGGGAGTGGTATTGGACGCAGATCTCCACCTGGAGCGACAGGTGGAAGTAGTGGCGAAGGCCACCTTCCGCCAGCTGTATCTGGTATGGAGGCTGCGTCCGTATGTCTCCGGCCCGGACCTGGCCTCCCTCGTCCATGCCTTCGTCACCTCGAGGCTGGCTACTGCAACACGCTCTACGTGGGGCTGCCCTTGTTCCTGATTCGGAGGCTGCAGCTAGTGCAGAATGCGGCGGCCCAGCTCCTTTCAGGGACGGGCCATTGGGAACACATAATATCTGTGCTCTGGACTCTGCACTGGCTGCCGATAGCGAGCCGAGCCAGGTTCAAGGTTTTGGTATTGATTTATAAGGTCCTTCACGGTCTGGGCCCCTCGTACCTCAGGGACCACCTCGCCCTCCGCGCCCCAGAGCAGCTCCTTCAGTCCGCCGGGGGTGCCTTCCTGGAGGTCCCTCGTGTTAGGCAGGGGGCCACAATGGAGAGGGCATTCTCGGTGGCCAGGACGCACCTTTGGAATTCCCTCCCAGAGGAAGCTCACCTGGCCCCAAGCCTGTTAACATTCCAGCGAATTTGCAAAACTTGACTGTTCGCTCAGGCCTTTGGGGAGGGGGGAGGGTTTTTTTTATCCCCCTCCACCCTTATTTATTTTATTGATTAAGTTATATGTTCCTTTGCCCTGTTTTAATTGCTGCAATTTTACGAATGTTTTAATATGTTTTATACTTGTATTTTGTTTTAGAGTGTTAGCCGCCCTGAGCTGTTTCAGGAGGGGCGGGGTAAAAATATGATTAAATAAATAAATAAATACCTCTGGTGGCAGCAGGGGATGGAAGGAAGGATGGTTTGATACTGGTAGCATGGGTATTGGGATGGGTTAGTAAGACATATTGTTAGATATTATTATTGAAATGTTAAATGGGAGGGTAGGGTTTTCTTGTGTATTATGATGTATTTGGTGTTGGGTTTCCCCTGCGTGGGATAAAAACCCTAATATTGTATTTAATATTGATATGAGCCGCCTCGAGCTGACTTTGGTTGGGAGAGTGCGGGGTATAAATTAAAGATGAGATGAGAAGCCTGCACAGAAGAGGTAGTTGCCCCTGCACCACTCCCAGCAACAGCATCATCATTGCTGGGGCTCCCCATACTCATATCGGCTGCTGTCCCCAGTGAAAAATCACTGCTGGCAGTGCCAGCTGCTGCCGGTGCTTCAGGAGGGGGGTGTAGTGCTGCTGCTGTACACACACACCTTGCCCTTGGCTCCCTCCTCCAGTGCCACTGCTACTAGTGGAAGGCTGGGGCTCCCTGCCTTCCGCATATGCCACTCCTGAGATCTCTGCTGCAGCAGCCTGTTCCCCTGATAAGACCTGCCACCCTGAGGGGAAAAAATCAGGTCTCGTTAGCTTGGGTAGTGGGCTGCCAGCAGTGGCAGAAGCGGCAGCGCATGTGCACGGCCTCGCCCTCTACCAGGGCCACCTGGCCCAGAGACTGAACTAGGAATCCTTCCCTTTCTCATTGTAATGTACACACAAGTGCACAGTCAAAGAAGCACTGGATGATTATATATATACAAAACCTAACCTAACCTAATCCTAGTATCCTATAATCCTAATATCTATAATAAAATAGACTAGCCTAAGTACCTATATAATATCTAATCTCTCGCTATATGTACACAATGTCTATTATATCTATATCTCTATATCTAATCTATACCCATCTATATCTATAGATACAGGGGGAGAAGGGCAGGGAAAGGGAGAAGGTAAAAAGTAGGGTATATGAGGAAGGAAGGAAAGGAATTAGTAATGCAATGAGGGCTAAGGAGGATTTTTTGTGTGCAAGCACCAGTTCTGTAAAACCCAACCTGACAAGCAGAGAGCTCTCACAGAACAGAGAGAAAAAACATGGCTCGCCCATTATAAAGGGTTGCAGTGCCCTCCCCCAGAGCCCCACTGATTGGCTGTTGGAGGCAGCAGGCATTGCGCAATCACAGAGTGCCATGAGACTACTGGGGCCTGATTGCGCTGCTCATTGGCCAGTGATGCATCCATCAGATACCGCTGAGCTGCTCGCCCCTCCCAACACAGGCACAGTTCAAGAGTTATTATTAATTAATTATTTATTATTATTATTATAAGCATTTAGTATCCCACCCGTCCTGCCACAGGCAGCTCGGGGCAGCTCACAACAGTGTACATTAACAATTAAAATCATAAAACTATAAAATATACTATTACACCCTCATCCCTCTCCTCCACCCCCCACCCATCTCCCCTGCCAAACATTTAGCGGAACAGCCAGGTCTTGCAGCTTTTACAAAAGGAGGGGCGGTCCGAAGCCAGATGCAGTTCAAGCCTCTTTAAGGCTCCGAGATGTCTGTTCCCTCCTCCCCTCTCCATCCAAAACAAAACCGCAACTGTCACTAATAATAACAACCTATAACGACATTGTCGTTTTTGTTATCATTGTCGTTATTCTTGATTGTCATTTTTGTTATTGAAATAACGAGCATTTGAACAATAGCGAAAATGACAGTTGCCATTATCATTATTGTAATAACAAAAACAACATGCACGCCCCTAATTATTAGTAAGTCAGCGATTGTGCAACAGCAGCACAGCAACCAGTTACTTCTTGTTAACCCTGCAGATATGGTTGATGGTAAGGGAGATACAAAAGTGTGCAGTTTCATCTTTTGCCTGGCCCCGCCCTTTCTGACCATCATAGTGTAAAAATGCTTGGAAAAGAGGTGGGACAACATGGCTCTCCTGTCCCCTGCACACAATTCTGCCAGCGCCCTTGCCTGCAGAGCCAGCATCTCTTACAAATGGCAAGCTGGTTTCTGTTCCTCAGACAGTGCTGAATCTAGGGAAGTCGGGGCCTCAGGAAAATGGGGGTGTGGTCCCTTTCCAATATAGAAAGCTGGGGCTCCCTACAGTGCAGGTCGTGTTGGTTTCATATGTTATATATATGTTGATATTTCTAACTTATTCATGGGCCCATGTGTTGGACAGTCTCCTCCTGAATCACAAGCCGTTGATAGGCTAGGGCTTCCTGTGTTTAAGGCTCTGTGAGCCCATATTTTATGGCAATGGTCGTTTCTAGTTTATTCATGTCCTCTCACCCCCCACCCCCACCCCCATACCCTGTTGGGCTCTGCACATTCATGCAGTCTTCACTTGTCTGGACCCAACCCTGTCCTCAGTCCTGGTAACAGCTGTTCTACTGCCCCAAACAAAATACATTTTGCTACTTCCCTCTGCTCTGCTGCCTCACAATAGAAACATCAACTGACAACACAAAGGTCCTCTAAAGGCTTTCCCTAAACCAAATGCTTACGATCAAATGCTACCATATGTCATGAAAAGCCCAGATGCAAATATGCACAGACATCTCACATATGTACACATGCACGCACAGGGAAAGAGAGAGAGAGAGACTCACTAATGTGTATGTGTTGACTGCAGGGACGTTGTAACCAGCACGTGCACATTAGGGCCATCCCCAATAGCTTGGGAAAACTCCAAGGGTAACAGGGACCCATTGGAGCAACCTCCAGAAGACTACCACCCTCAACAAAATGTCCAACTTGCTCAGTGAGCAGGCTACGTGTCCTGCCCTGCTGATCTTCCTATTGCACCACATACAAAATTGGTTGCTCAGATCCAAATGGTTACACTTTTGCAAAACTACTGAAGGCACCAAGTTACACACACCAATGAAGGGCTAAACTGGGTCCAAAACACTTTATTGCTGATGATAATGCATGAAAATGGTTGGGGGGGGGCAGTTTTGGTCCATGGGGCTTAGGGGGAGTTGGAGCACCTTGATTAAGGACTCAATAAGAATGGGATTTTATCATGTATTTTTTCCATAAGAGAATGACATTTTGCAACTCCAGTTGTCAGTTCCTTCACAGACATCTAATCTAAACTTTTCAGCAGCAATGGTGTCCAGCTTGAAACAGCTTTAAAATGCCCAGAATGTACAAATGCAGAACATCCACCTTCTGAAAATCCGACCATTTAAGGTATCTCACCCCCAAATCAGGAGTGTCATTTCAGAAGGATGCAAGGGGCAGCCTTCTCCACCCCCATTATCTGGAATTGCATGGCATTCACCTGGACTTGCCCTCTTGCACTCTGAAAACACAAGATCAGGATATTCCAAGTCTCATGGCGGATCTCATTCCCTGACGCCTCATACTTCATGCCCAGCACCTGGTAGAGGTAGGCAGTACCAAAGCCCTTCCAGATAAGATTCAGCAGCGCACCATCCTCACTGCAGGGATAAGCCCACCTGACTGGACCCCATGGCCTCTTATGGAGCAGCCACTCAGTGCTTTTCTGGGCTGATTTTGGCACATGATGTGGACTGTGTGGGTCATCACCTTCATGACTGGAGTACTGCAAAGGTGCTGGGAGTAAAGTGGGGGCTGTCTTTTACAGCCCAGCTCCCACAGGGACCTGGGGCATAAATTGGAATGGGACCTGGGGCATCATTCAGGAAAAAAAACTTGGTGTGGGGGACCAAGATTGGGGAGTCAACTGTCTCTATGTTCCATAGCAAGTGGCATTCCAGCCCAACTGGAAATGTAGGCCTTTACTTGTAACTGCTAGTCTGCTGCATGCCCATAAACCATGACATGCTTTCTGTGACTACACAAGCCAGTGTAGCTAAGTAGATAGGTCTTGAACTAGGGCATAGGAGGCTAAGGTTCAAATACTGTCTTAATCACTGGGTGACCTTCGGCAAATCATTATCTCTCAGCCTCAGTTCCCCATCTGTAAAATGGGAATAAATGACCTCTCATGGGGTTATTGCCGGGGATGAGTTACATTAAAGATTGTAAACCACTTTGAACACTGAAAGTATAATATAATTATAATAATATAATTAATAATGAACAATGCTTTGAATGAATAAGCATAATGTCATAATCAGCTAATAAAAAAGTGGAACAATCTAGGTTTAAATTATCTCTATTCAGCAGGTGCCCTATCAATTTTCTAATAACTTGGTTAATACACACAACTTTATGCTGCGAGAATGAATGGTAGCCAACACTTGATTCTTATCCTGATGCATAGCGATATCTCCAGTAAGGAACAAATTCTCAAACTACTCACATATAAATCATTTTTATTTTCATAGGACGTTTGAACAGTCGTTCGGTCCCATGAGATATTCATGGACACATGCAACATTAACCAATGGGACCTAAGTGTTGTTAAACCTCCACTACATCCCTACAGTGGAGATATAAAAGACAATATTTATATGTCCAAAGAGGGATTCTTCCTGTAGCCGATATATTTCTGTGTGTCATGAATGATTAAAGTTTAGATTTATATACAACATAGCCAGTAGGGGCTGCCATTAGAAGGCTAGATCATGACTTGAAAAGAGGGTGGTGTGATGTTTCCCAGGACTGGAGAGAGAGATTAACTGTGACTAAGGCTATGTCTGCTTGAGAAAGTTATTCAAAGAAACGAACGGTGAATATGGTTTAGGTCAATTAGGAACTGGGTTAAAATAAAGCAGAAAAACCATGCTTAATCTGAAGCAAGAGTGCTTACATGGGGAGTTGCATAAGGAGTAACTAATTTGGTTTAATGAGCTTAGATCAATGCTCCATATATAAGCAAGAACTTGCAGCAGTGGCCAGTCTAAAATAAGACAGAGGATGGCAGGTCCAGCCCTCCAAGACCCCATTCAGTACAGTCACAAGCCAAAATAGCCATAGAAAAGTTCCCTCCCATTGCCATGGCTGTTGGCTACACACATGGCTTGTTCACGTAAGAAGATGATGAAAGGTTATTAACCAGGAAGAACAGCCCTGAGGCTGTGATACCTGATTTTGTCTGTTCAATTGTGAATTAGCAGCCCTCTGTTCACAGAATGCCCATGCTTGTTATAAAGAGAGAGATTAGCCAGGCTTTTTTGCCTTGATACAGCCCCTCTGTTAGTGAGAACAAAGGCAAGTGTAAATTAAGGGGCCATTTCCCCAGATTAGATACTTGTGTGCAGTGCATTTGTAATAAATAAATAAATATTATTTTCCAGGGCTCAAGCCTAGGGTTGCTAGATATGCACATTTTTACCAGTCACTTATGAAAAATACATGTTGCAGGGCTGCACTGGTGCCAGTAAAAATTGCATATCCGGCAACCCTTCTCAAGCCTGCCCCAGAAGCCAAACCTCACAAGGAACTGAACCTTAGCCTTTAGCTAGCAACTCAACTACTGGACCACCCTCCCTCTTTCAGCTTTTCTGATTTAATCTATAAAATGTTCAGGGCAGGGGGCAGAGCAGAAAAGTCATTAACAAAAGTCATATAAGGCATCCATGACTTTTCTGGCTTGCATTTCCAACTCTGAAATATCAACCTTTTCCTGGTCTTTCATGTTTTGTGGTGCACATTCCCACTGGGAACATTTCCCAGGATTCCATCCCTCCTTGAATTTATTTGCCAGAGCTAAGCCCTGGCAAGCCCCTCCATCCTGTGCATGGCTCCCAGCATGCTTAGTGTTCCGGGAGAAGAGGCAGCGTGAGGGGATTGCATCACTCCCAGGCCATGTGACCACAGTGCTCCTCTTTCCCTGTCGCACAGTGTTGCTACCTCTTCAGGTTTTGCCAGTCTCTGGGTTTTGACCGAAAATCTTTGGGCTTTGGGGGAAGTGCCAGTTTCCCCAAGTCAGTCAAGGATGCCGCCAGTAACCCAGAAAAACTGGGGTTTCCGGGGGTGGCAAGGACAATCATGCCAGAAAGGAGGCAGACTATAGTGTTTTTTCCAATCACTGAAAGACTTTGCACAGGGTAAGGGAGCAAAGACAAAGAGATGCACACAGAGTGTTACTCAGAGTGAGGAAAGGTGGCAAAATTGAGCCAATTACAACAATACTTTGCATGTAATTCCTGCATCTGAAGGACTCCGAGCATTTTTACAAACAATAGTTAAGTCTTATAGCTTCCCAGGAGGTATTTTAGCCTTCTATAGCTGGATATGCTAAGGACAGATTCCAATTTTCAACTGAGGTTGAATCTGTACTTTCATCTGTATATGGGTGCCTAAAGATCTGGTTTAGGCCCATGAGCACTGACAAAACTAAACTGAATATAGAATTCAGGGAAGTTAAAACGGAGAGATATGGCCCATAACCTCAAAAAGAATCAATATCAATCCACACTCACCACATTAGAAAATCTACAGAGGTTGCAACAGATTACTCTGACCGGATCATGCAGTCAGATCAGTAAAGTGCTCCTTCCAAGAGTAAATTATTGCCTTTAAACATAAATAAATCAATCCTGAGTTATCACCAGTGTAGAATTTCAGATAATAAAGGAAATGTAGCGATTTGGTGGCAATATTTGTAGTTGTTATCCATTTTAACATACACCAGGGGGCAGCATGCCACCACATATTCAACATTTTGTTAAAGTGCTTTTTGCATACATTTTAGAAGCAGAATCTGTGTGCTGTGGGGGTGGGGTGGTTAATTCCAAAGGGACCAACCAGAGCACAAACTCATTCCAATACAGCTGTACCTCCATTATTATTTCCCCAGAGGAAGTTTAAAGATTTTTTAATGTGTAATACAGGAAAATAACCTGTCTGATTCCCATTCCCCTAAGATTGCATTTGTATCTTCCCTGATCTCTCTGGGACAAGACTAATCCCTCTTGGTTTTGTTTCTTTGCATGATTTCACTGGCTTTGTCAAGAAGGCTAGAGAGAGAGAGAGATCTGTATTGTTTTTCCTCTCTGGGACAAGGCCTCTTCCTTCTTATGTGGCATGTATTTTATATTCATACTCACTTCCCCATTCTTTTTCTCTTGCTCTTAAGAGAGACGAATGTATGCTCCTTTGTTCCCAGCACTTTTGCTTTCATGATGAATTATACATTTTTGGACAGATTCCATGACAGTCTCCCTCCTACCTCAAATATTTTTAGCTCTCTCATCTAAATGCACCTGAGCGCAACATTTAACACAGCATTTTCACAAACTAACTAGGTTCTGCTATGACTGGACAAGAAAAACATTAACTCACCTTATCTAGCCACGTTGTGTTTTTTCTGTTGACTGCCGCTACGGGTATTTTTATACATGACAGTGCTCTGCGCTGCCACGCTTTGATCCTTCCTGGGGTGAGGGGCACCACCCCGGGTAGGATCCAATCCAGCCACCGAACAGATATGCCAGTGGCTTGGGCTGGAGAGAAAGCAGGGAAAGGGTGGGGTGATGGCCCTGCCTCCTGTGCTGCTGAGCGCAACCCACCCTCTTCCCTGACGGGTGGGTGCGGTGGCCTATAGGGCCACGGCGCCTGCCCAGAAAGGCTCTAGCCCCGGACCAGCGTTGGGTAGAGTGGGCCATCACATGGGACGACCCACTCTCCCCCAGTCTGGGGATGGCTTCCCCGGACCGTGGCAGGGCTTAGCCTGTGCTGTGAGTTGGCAGGGAGCCCAGGTAACAGCGCAGGCTAAATCCTGCCAGTCTGGGGAGTGCCCTGATTCCACCCATGGTAACATCTGGCTGATGGGATAAAACGTGCCACCATTGGCCATGCAGATTAAAGTATGGCCACGCGTGGCGTCATCACGTTTGGAAACACCCTAAAATTGACTATGCAGTGTTGCTGCTCTGAATGACAATCACGCGATCCCTAGAGTTGCCACTAGACCTGCAACTGGGAACCTGAAGATTCAGGCACCCCACCCCGATGAATCTGGGGTGCCCAGATTCACCTGACCCCATTTGGGCACCCTCGGTGCCCAAACAGAACCTGATGGGCTGCCCAAATGCCTCAGCCGGGGCCAGTCACTTTCAAAGGCCTCTCAGCTGAGAGATGCTGTGGAGGAGGGGGGGAAGCACCAACCAGTATTTGAAACTGGCAAGCCCTGGCTGGGACTGCTGGACTTGTCAGTTTCTCTGGGCAATGCTCCTGTTTTGGGGCATCGAGCACCTGACTTGTTCTTGAGCAGCCTGTCAGATGCTTGATGGGATGCCTGAAAGTGTGGGCATTACCCACAGGCACTATTTCTAGTACCCATTGCAGCTCTAGTTGCCACCCATTTGATTTCCACCTTGACAGTCCAGGAGTTAGAGTTAAGGGGGTGTCTTAGTCTAGTATCCAGGTTGACATTTATTTATTTAAATTTATATCCTACACTCCCCCCTATGGCTTAGGACAGATTACAACATAAAGACAGTATAAAATTGAAAGTACACAAAAATACATTAAAATCGGCTCGACACCTCCATGCCAACCCCTGTCAGTGTCACATTGCCTTCACAAGTGCTGAGTTCTTTTAAAATCTGCCTATTATCCATATTTCATTTTTATCTGTTAAAATTTATATCAGTTTATGAAACGGAAAAAGATAACTTTGTAAGCATTTTAGCTTTCTTCTGAAAGAATGGGTGAAAACAGACATGACGCTAACCACCCTTTAACCACCCTTGGTGGTTATTTATGCATGTTGCAGGGCTGTATTGGTGCCCTATGCAGCCCTGAAACATGCATAAATGACCACCAAGTGTGGTTAAAGGGTGGTTAGCGTCATGTCTGTTTTCACCCAATGTTGAAGTAAAAATTAAATGTGCACATAGGAATGCCAGCTCTAGCTAGGTAGAATAAGAATTAAAATAATAATTTTAAAAACCACCATAATTTATACTAAAATAATGCTGAGGTGTAGGAATTTGCCTGTTCTAAATGGTTCCCAAACTATTACTTTTAAAGGCTTATGCAAAAATGTCTAAAGCCTAGATTTTTTTCAAAATGACTTCTGAAAACAGAGGCCTAACTTTTTGATTATAAAATGCACTGATTGACAGTGCAATCATCCTCCTGCTGTTTAGCATCTGTACTAGTCCTTAGCACTGTCACAAGTCTCATTGGAATGGCTAGGACTTGCACCAGCACAAATGGCTACCCCCATCACTAACCAGCCAGATAATCATGCTGCCTATCTGCCCATTTGCAAATTGTCAGTCATTTGTAACTAATCAAAATCAAGTTTGATGTTTAGTTTCCATTAGACATGCTCTGATCAGCGATGTTGATTCACCTGTCTATGATAGTGAGAGTCCGTTTTCTTTTTTTAATATTATTTTATTAAAAACAGCTTTAGTTTTATTTTTCTGGTGCTGCTGGTTTTATTGCTAAAGGGGAAATACATCTAGCATTTAAAATGATCAGATAGCAGTATTACCCAGAATTTCCCTTTACTGTGTGATTAAATTATCATTTGAGTCCCCAAAGCAGGGACGGAGAACCTTTTCCCTCGTGAGGGCGACTTTGAAAATGAATACAATCTCCAGGGTACACTATGGGTGTTTTTAAATGAGCAAACCTGGGGGGAGGGCACGTGGCTGCTGAGTGGCACAGCTGCAGAGAAGCATCAGGTGGAGTGCATGGGGAGGGATTCTAACGGGCGGCTCCCAACATGGCTACCGCGGCAGCTGCCTCGCACTCTCCCCTGCCCCCCCGACCACTGACCATAGGGGAGGGGAAGTATGCCAGGCTGTCCTTTGAAATGGACATGTCCCAGGCATGAATGGTGGGGAACCAGGCTCTCCAGTGCTGACGGTCAATTCCTGTGACTTACAAAGGCTGCCCCCCTCCCCCCGCCCACAGTACCTATGAATGGGGGACCTGTCTGCTGGTGTGGGTGACCACCCCAGTTCATACAGGCCAGGGATGCGTGAGCACCTGTTGCCACACACTTTTTTTGGCTTGCCCCTCCCAGGCACTCCAGATTTCTTATCAGTGCGCCATGAATGGGTGCTGAGTGGCTCATGAGAGAACGCATCCCTCCTCACCACCTTCATGCAGAAGGTTGAATTAGTAGTTATGGGAGGCCATGCATGGTAGCAGCTTGTTTACAAACACCCTAAGCATGAGGAGGGCCTGTCACACCTAGTTTTCTGGTGGTCAAATGTATTCCTGGGGAATGTACCTTTTTCTGGGGTTGTTATGTGTTTTCACTAATAAATCACTGATGGGTTACAAGCTCTCTCATACATTCACATAAAGGGGAAAGAAGTCCGTCTCCTTACAGAGTGCCAGAATAAGACCGCTAACTGTCGGACCTAGACTTTACGTCTATTTCCTTACAGGGGGTCAGACAAAGGCAACTGACTGTAGGATTTGGCTCATAAAAGGAGTAAAGGAAAAGTACACACACTCACTCATTCAATGTGACAATGTTCTTTTAGATTCTGTGGTCAATTCAAGAGATCAGAGATAGACT
>QEPC01011191.1:1414440-1441237 GCA_003113815.1 Sphenodon punctatus
GGTTCCGCCCGGGGATTGGCGTCCAGACGTTACTTTTCCTTGGTTCCCGGTGGGGGTTCGTTTGACCACGCTTCCCGGGACCTTCCCCCGGCTAGCCCGGGAAGTGTGGTTGAAACTGACCCCATGTGGGTATTGTGCGTGATGAACATCTGGCGCGTGCCGTTCAGACGTTCAGGGCCCTTTGGCCCCACGGGGGGGTTGAGCGTGGTTCACTGTGGTTGAGCGTGATCTCGTAACGTCTGAAATCACCCATAGTTGGGCGTCATCAGCATATTGAGGACACCAAACACCAAATTCTCTCACAACCTCCTCCAATGGCTGTATATACACGTTGAACAGGAGAGGGGACAGAATGGAACCTTGCAGAACACCACACATGAGATCCCGGGGAGATGATGAATGGTCCCCCAATACCCCCAGTAGCAGAGGATTGTCCCTCAGGTCTGATGTATACCTGGCCTGGATCCTGCGGGAACTTCTGCCTGGTCCCAATCCTGTTGCCACTCTGCCCTGATTCCTAGGGGCAGCTGACAAAGTGTGGGAAACCTCAGGCCCAGGGACCAAATGTGGCCCACAGCTAGGGTTACTACCTCCTAGGATTTTCAAGCATCATCTCAAGGGTCAGGGTTAAGCTAATAATTTTCATGGTCAGTCAAGCATCTCAGCTTATATTTTACCTGCCTTTGCATGCACTGGAGGAGGCAGAAGGAGCTGTGCAGACCTTGCTGCCCACATTAAGTTCCTGTTCTGGTTGCAGAGGGGGGGGGGGGACCCTTGCCCTAGGAGCCCCTCTGTACATGGACTATGAGACTATCCATCTATCCTTGCCTCTTCAGCCAACCCCTATGCCATGTACCCTCTCACCTACCTCCTGACCCTATCTTTTTTATTAGCCAATCAAAAATGATCCATTAAATTTGCATACATTTATATGAAATGATATATGTAAATTAATCCAAATTTGCACCATCAGGATTTCTTTCCTGGGAGAGGTGGCAACCCTACCCATGGCTAGTTTTTATTTGCTTCCTTTCCAGTTTTTAGATCTGGCCTCTGGATCCAGTTTCTACCCCCAAGCACCAAAAGACTTTGGGCTCTTTTAGACAAGTGGGTCGCCGTTGCACGACCCTCTCATGTGATATTTCAAAATCCCGCAACACGGGATTACACGCGACAGAAGTAGGGGATCACGCGCATGAAAGGCGGTCGCGCATTATTTGCCGACAGCGAATTAAATACCTCACACATCGAGGTATTTAATTTGCCGTCGGCAAATAATGCGCGACCACCTTTCACGCGTGTGATCCCCTACTTCTGTCTCGTGTAATCCCGCATCACGGGATTTTGAAATATTGCGTGAGCGGGTCGCACAACAGCGACCCACTCGTCTAAAAGCAGCCTGAGCTCAGAGTAAGGGAGCAGAGAGGAGGACATGCACACAAAAATTAGGGGGAGTGTATGGCACAGCTCCATGATTTGGGCCCTCCTCTTCCTGAGTGCACCCCTTAATCACCCCTGGCCCTAACTTGATGGAGTCCGTCCCCCTGTGGTCAATCAGGTTCGCAGCCTTGGAATACGTCTGGACCCTTTGCTGAGCCTGGATTATCAGGTTGCAGCAGTGGCCAGGAGAACTTTTCACCAACTCTGTGCATTGAGGAGGCTGCAGTCTTTTCTTTCTGATTCAGATCTGGCCGCTGTCATCCATGCTTTCCTTTCATCACCATGGGGCTAGATTACTGCAACACGCTCTAGGTGGGGCTGCCCTTGATGACTGCTTGGAAGCTGCAGCTGGTGCAGAATGCACCAGCTCGCCTCCTTTGGGGGGGTGAGGCACTGGGAGCACATTACATCAGTGCTCCGTAGTCTGCAATGGCTCCCTATAGCTTTCCAGGCACAATTCAAGGTGCTGGTTTTGACCTTTAAAACCCTAGTTGGTCTGAGCTCCACATAACTGAGACACCAGCTGCTCTTCTGTCACGGCCCCCACTTGCCTCACCAGTCCCTGGCCCCCTGTGTCCTAGTGATCAAGCAGGCCCGTGTCTGTCCTGCAGCCAGCTAGCGATCACCATGCTGGGCAGGTCCCTGGGGGTTAAGACTGAGTGGGGAAAATCTGCTGCTCTGGGGGTGGAGGTGAAGACAGAGAGAGATTCCCTCTCCCCTAGAGGTATCTACCTGGAGCAATGATCAGACTAACACAGGAGTCTGCTTAACACATAACTTTACTAACAGTGGGGATAGGAGGAGAGGCTAGACACAGTATAACACACAGACAGTATCAGCAAGCTTACGGCAAAAGGGCAACAGTCTCACATTCTGTTCCATGATTCCTCCATCGCGGCGCTCCCCATCTAGAGAGGGGTCCAGACCCAGTTGAGCCAGCTCTCCCCAAACTGCAGCTCCAAGTCCTTGGCTCAGGTCCCTGCACTCAACCGCTCCCTCATGAAGCTTCCAGCTTCCTTTGTCCCAGGGTCTGACCCCAATCTCTCCCAAGCCCAGAGTATTTAAGCACCATCAACCCCACTCGGCCCAGGCATCTGGCCGCCCCTCTGAGCATGCTCAGAGTGGCCCCTCTGAACTCCAAGTCAGGCTTAGATACTCCATTGGGCCTACCTGCATGGTCACCATGTGCTTTTGTTTACAGTAAACAACCAAGTCCCCTGGCTGCCTCTTCAGCCTCCCTCATGTTCAGTTCAGTATTCCCCACACCTTCCATGCTCAATTGCAATCCATACAATAAGCTGGGAGTGCCTCCCTGTGGGTACTGTCTGTTAGTCTGGTTTGTACAACAAGGGCTCGCAGGGAAGCATTCTCGGTTGCTGCCCCAATGTTATAGAACTCCCTTCCCCCAGAAGTTAATTTGAGCCCGAGTGTCTTCCAGAGGCAGTGTAAGACCTTTTTGTTTGTAAAGGCATTTGGCGGGCAGGGATAGGGAATGGGGTGTTTCGTGGGTGGGTTTGGGGTAGGGTTGTGAGGGGGGGGGGTGGATGTGAGAAATGAAGAAGTGGTATTGGGTGGGGACTAATATGTACGTAACATTTGTGGATTTTTCCTCAGCATTCGACCTGGTAAATCGGGAGAAACTATGGCAGAAACTTCGTAGTTTAGGTATTGATCAAAGACTTTTGATGTTAATAAGATCTTTATACTCGGATACGGGGTTTAGGGTTAGGATGGATAATCTGGGTCATTTATCAGGCAGAATTGAGACCTCTAGAGGTGTAAGGGCTTTTATAAACGATCGCGCTTACAAGCGGAATCGCTAAACGCCGGCTTTTCTCCCCGCGCGGTCTCTGCATGCCGTGTCTGATGTTCAGACACGGCGCAGAGTGCGAGTGCACATGCGCACGCTTCTGCGCATGCGCACTCGCCGCGGAGCCAGGAAGTGCGGCGTAAAGCCGGCACTTCGGGAATCCGCGTCGGAGGGGGCAGGCGAGCCTGCCCCCTCCGACGCGGATTAAAAAGCAGGGCAAGCAAGTAGACGAGCGGCAAGAAAGGCGGCTGATCAAAGGATCAGCCGCCTTTTTTGTCTCGTCTATAAACGCCCTAAGACATGGGTGTTTACTGGCCCCAATGTTATTTAATATATATGTCAATGATTTGATTGTTAAGCTTAGGGACAAAGGGCAATATATGGCACCTAAAGTAGGCTCCAGAAGGATTTCGATTATCATGTACGCGGACAACACAGTTCTGTTGTCTACCTCAGGATTGGGGCTGAGACGTTTGATGGTGGATTTTGCCAAGGAGTGTAGTGCGCAGGAACTGGTGATTAACCACATGAAAACTAAGGTTATGGTGTTTAGGCCTACATTTAAGAAGGAACCTTGGTATATTGACTCTAAACCTATTGAACGGGTGAAATATTATATTTAGGGCTTGTGTTTGCGTATAATGACTCTTGGCATCCTCATGTCCAATCCTTGAAAACTAGTATACTGGGTTCAATGAGGGCAATTTGCAATTTTTTTCAATCTAGAGGGGGCCAGAGGTTTGTCCCTGCTATTAAGGTATTCCGTGCCAAAATCGTGGCAAAGATAAGATATGGGGCTTTACTGTGGGGGATGTCGTCTGTTGTGACGAGTGTTTTAGAGCGAGTACTCCATAAGTTCTTGAAGAGTCGGATGCAGATGCCAAATTCAACACCTTCGGTTCTGCTCAGACGAGAAATGGGGATGCACTCTTTAAGTGTGGATATCTTGGAAACAATGTTGTTAAATATGTTTAAAATTAGCTTTGGCCATGTTTCTGAGTTGGCAAATATGTGCTTGTTAGAAAAATGGGTTAATGAGTCTGTAAGATCCGTTTGGTGGAGTAACATAAATAATGCCCTGAATAAGATCGGCCTGTCTTATGTATTCTTGATGAATTTTCCATTTAATGTGGTCAAAAATATGATTAAGACTAGGGTCAGGGATTTGGATGTTCAGACATCTAGAGCTTTGATAGCCGGATCACGGACGTCGCCGTGGTATCAGTTTCTGGCCCCCGACCGCGGTGGTGCTGAATATATTAAGTGGGAACTACCATTTCAGCACAAACGAGCATTTTGTGCATTACGATTTCAGATTATGCCTTCCGCGGTGTTAGATGGAAGATTCCTTGGTATCCCATATGAGAATAGGGTATGCCCTCACTGCCAGCTGGGAGTTGAGGATGTAGTCCATTATCTCTATATATGCCCCTTATTTTCCAGCCTCCGTGAGAAGATGGAGAAACTCCTTTAAGTCCCGTTTAACCTAACGGTTAAGTAGAAAACAGTATTTCTCCTTGAGGGTAAAAATTTACCAAGGACTGAGATAATGGCGAAATATGCTTATTTAATGCAAAAGGTTAGGATAAAGAATATGGGGGATGTTGGAACGATAAGTGAGGCTTAATTAAAGGACCCATATTGGTGGAGTAACAGAGGATGTTGGGGTGACTGAAGTATGGTGTGCTGTGTTGAGGCATTTTATTTTTGGTTGTACATGTATGTATCATATTGTGATTTTATATGATGTTTGTTATGTTATGTATTATATTTTGTCATGGCCTGTGGCCAGTACAATAAATTTATTTATTTATTTATATATTTTATATAAGTTTATATTTTATTTGTAAGTCATCCCGAGTCTTTTTTAGGCAAGGGTGGGATAGAAAATGTAAATAAATAAAAATAAATAAAATAAACTACTTTGTTTTCCCTTTGGGCCCAATACAACCACCACTCTTGACTGACTGTCTGAAAATGCCCCAAGATTAGAAACAATTCTGCTTTTGATGGTGTAGTACACGATACTGCCCTGTAGGTGCTTCATTTTGTGTTCCAAGACATTTCAGTGGAAGATGAGAAAAATGACAGTTAGGGAAAAAGAGGAGGGAAAGGGCAACTGCAGTGAACTCCCAGGTTGGCTGTTACTGCCCATGAAGTTGAGAAATTTGAGTTGTGACCCTGAGAAATGCAAAGTAAACAGAAACTGTGCCAGTTGTTTGTTTTCATGTTGATAAATTCCCCAGTTGGAAGCTCTCCAGCAACTGCATAAGCCTCAGGAGTGCAGAGAGCACAATGTTAACCCTCATTTACTTGGACTGTGGCTTCTGTGACTGGTTTGCTCCTTTAAGGAAGAATATTGAACGAGGAATGCCCTGTTAGCAAGGAAAAGGAGGCTTCCAGTCAAGGGCATAGAAGTGGTGCCGCTGCATCAGGACTAGAGCTGAAAGAAGTACACCCCCCCACACAAAAAAACAGGTATCCCCAATGAATTTCCAGTACTCAAATCAGCCCAACAACATCAGGTACCGATCGGTACCTAATTGTGACCTGATTTGGGTACCTGATGTCCCTGTATGTTGACTTCCGTTCCCAGAATACTGACTTCCGGTACCGATTTTTCAACTTCCATACCTATATTTTGACTTCCAACACCTATTTGATCAGAGAGTGTGTGGTTGCCGTGTTGGTCCCAAGTGACAGAGAGACAAAGTGGTTTGAATGATATCTTTTATTGGACCAACTGTTAGTGGAAATAAGCACGAGGAAGGGCCCTGTGTGGCCCTGAAGCTTGTCTATTTTCCAACAACAACAGTTGATCCAATAAAAGATATCATTCAAACATCTATTTATTGATTTTCCATCCCAGAAAATCAACTTCCGGTTCCTATTTATTTTTACTTTTTCCCCGGTTTTTTAGTTTTTCAACCTGACATACCAAACAGTAATTGGAAAAATAAAAAAATCAGTACCGGAAGTTACCGGCTTTTCAGATTTCCGAGTAATGGTACCTGAATGTGGTACCTGAAAATGTGGGTATTACCTGTGGGTACTAAAATAAGTACCCATTTCAACTCTGATCAGGACTCAGGACTCATGAGCCTGGGGGGTGGGGGGTCATCCTCCCAGGTGCAGCTGCACTCTCTGCCACCGGAAGGAGGCAGCTGGGGAGTATTCCAAGCCTTTTGACATTTTGACATTTCGGCGGAACTGTAAGACCTGGCTGTTTGCCCAGGCCTTTGGGAGGGAGGGTGGGGGGGGTGATTTTTAATCCCCCACCGATTTATTTATTTATTTATTATCTGACTCTGCCCTGTTTTATTGTATATTTTATATTTGTATTTTAAATTGTTTTAATGGTTTTATTGCTGTTAGCCGCCCCGAGCTGCATTGCAGGATGGGGCGGGATAAAAATCTATGAAATAAATAAATAAATAAGAAATAAATAAAATTCTACCCCAGGGGCCTGTCAGGGGTTGGGTGCGGGGAAGGGGGAGAGGCGTCCACCAACATACCCGTAAAGCGAGAGGGCGGCCGAGCCGCCCGAACCAGGGATCCCCCAGATGCCGTCCCCCGAGTAGGATCCCGGACGGAAGTACAGAAGGAGCCCTAAGGCCAGTCCCAGCAAGCATGGCGCCCCCGAGCCCCGCACGGAAACCAGGGGAGGAGCCAGAACCGGCGCCACGTCGCTCTGTACGCTTGCAGGCACGTAGAGGGGGCGGGGCTTAGGAGGTTTAAGGCGGGCAGGCAGAATCTGCAGTGCCGGCGATCAGTGAACTGTGAGGCTGGCCCCTAGGAGCGAGAGCGTGTTGGAAACCGAACCAGTAACTAGCGAAGAGAGCGAGTGGAGACTTGAAAGGAGTGTGCAAGGTGAGAGTCTGTGTGGGTGATTGTTGTACGGAGGAGGTAGGGGTGTGGGAGTCCGAGGAGTGTTGGTGTGGGCACGATCCTTGCTGTTTCGTGGGTCCCCTTCCTTAGCTCACCCCATACCTTCCCCCCTGTTTCCAGGTGTGGGGGTTCTCCCTCCGTCCCCAATCCCTTCCGCAGGTACTTTCCCCTTCCCGGTCACTAAGCCCCTACCACGTGGTGTACTAAGCCCAGCACGTCTGTGTGGAAGAGCGAGTGGGAACGAGCAGGGGCTGTTGCCCCCTTGGGGGGTAACAGAAGGGCTGCACACACAGCTTGCTACGTGCCATACCCCTATGATGAAACGGCCCCGTCCTTATTAGGACCTTGGCCACCCAACAACCTGAGGGGTCTTTTTTCCACTGACAAATCTGTGTGCACCGTTCTCCCCCGGGAGACTTGTTCAAAGCGGGTGTGTAGTGTGGGAGTTGTTAGGTCCGTGGTTCCCCTTATCCCCCATCCCCGTCACAGGGCCACAGCAATCTAGCTATGCCTCTGCTCACAGCATCCTCCTGATTGCTCTACTACCTTGCTATGGATCTATCAGACCTGTCGGATTGGCACCAGGACTGGCTGGAAAGCAGCCAACCAGGGAACTTAATACACAAACCTTTGGAATTCACTCCCCTCCCTCACTGCCAAGGACTCTACAGTGATAGGGTATTTTTATTCACTCTGATCTTCGAAAATCCAGGGCCAAATTCTACTAGACTGACCAAAGGCCAGGGCATCTCCTGCTGCATGCAAAGGTCTTTGCCTGTCTATGGAAGGAGGCAAAGGAGCATGTTGTGGTGGTGTGTGTAGCTCATTAACTCTTTGGGACTGGTTTCCTCTTAATAAAGTCACCTCTATGCTTCCAAACAGCATGCCTGTCTGAAGGGACAGCTTTAATTCTGAGGCAGAACACTGCATCCTGCTACACAAGAGACACATGCTCTGCTCCTAGGGACAGTGTTTTTGCTCTCTGTTGTCTCACTTCATCTAAATTACAAAATGTTTAGGCTGCAAGCAAAGGGTTATGCATCTTCGGGGGGAAAATATAACAGGCATCTATAAAGCACAGCCTCCCTTCTTGGAACACTACAATAGCCATGGGTCAGGACTCAGTTTTGGAAGGCAGAGCACTGGCCTCACTATTCTCTGCTTGCCTACTGTATTGCCACTGGGAATCCTGCTGCCAGGTGAAAGGGAAGATACTGTGATTCCTAACTTCCCAGAAATTGAATGGTGCTCTCTGAATTGGGTCCCTCTGAAGTCTATGCCCCAGAAAAAATGTCCTCCTTTGTAGAACAATGTACAAGTAACTCTTTGAAGAAAACCACATTGAGATTTCCTGTGCTTTTGCCAAGGGTTTCTCTGCAGGAGGGAACAATCCAATCTTGAGAACAGAATTTGATTCTGAGAAGCACCTCTCAGATTCTGAGATGCACCTGGCTTTTCCAGGATCATGGTCAATGCAAAGTAGTAGCAGAATCAGGGCCAAGTAACAGGTCCAGAAGCAAGCAGGTACAGAGTCAGAGTCAGAGGTTCACACCAGGAAGTCAGTCCAACCACATGTCCAACAGATGAGTGACCCAGAATGAAGGGTCCAAAGGTGAGTTAGAGGGCCAAATACCAAGAGGTCAGTCTGAAAAAGAGTCAGGATCAGGGCACTGATGAAAGGCGAGGACTGGGAGGCAAAGCTAGGCTAGGAAGAAGGCAAAGCCAGAAGCAAGTGGGGCCCAGACCTTAGAGCACATGCCCAATCATTGTTCCACACAGCTGTGTGTTTCTGCTGGGTGGACACTTATACAAACAGGCAGCGAATCAGAAGGCTAGGGATGTGGCACAGTTGGGACAGAAGGACCTTCAACTCAGATTCAAAGTCAAGATCAAGATGCAGCAACAGTACTGTGGATCTAGCAACTACCTGGGAATCACAGAGGTGACATAATTCAGTCTTGTTGGCCGTTTTTACACATGGACAATTATTGAGAAGTAGCTAAAAGTCCAGATTTGTCATTCCAGAGTTCTCATTCAGGGATAACTGTTTACATGATCATTACTATTCCGGAATAAGCACTAATCTGGAATAAATACTAAGCAGTTTTCTATGGTGAGGGCAAACTCAAGTCCGGGATATGCATTTACACATTCACTGTTGTGGACTCATTCAGTCCAAGTAAATAAATCCTCAAAAATGAGGATGTATAACTCCAGATTAAAATCAGAATCCGGATTTATTTACTCCGGAATAACTGTTTACACAAACACTTCATTCTGGAATTGGGCTGCTTGCAGACAAGCGCAGGGGAACTTCCGGGAGCAGAGATCCTGGAAGGAGTGATCCTGGGAAGCTCTGCTCATATGTGGGGAGGAGGTTAGCCCATTTCTGGATGTTTGAGCCCTGCATTGCATGATGAAAATAATGCTAGAAACAGGTTAAACCCACCCCCCACCCCTGCACATGAGTGGAGCTTCCCAGGATCACTCATACCGGAATCTCCGCTCCCGGAAGTTCCCCTGCCACCTGCGCTCGTCTGCAAGCAACCTTAGAGGCATTTACTCTGGACTTATGATCATGTAAAAACAACCTGTGCCTATACAGCCTGTGCCCTCTTTCTTCATGAAACTTCTAGCAAATATGCTAATTTTCCTATTTCTGATGTAATCAGTCCAGTCCATTCACACTGTGTTCCTCTAGCAGTTCCTCAAGCAGGGCTGCAGAAAGAGATCTTTATTACAAGGTCAGGTCTGTGTAGCAGGCTTTGCTTCTCTCTGGGGTCAGAAAGCTTATGTCATGCTTCACAGTGACTTGCTGATGTGGGTTCCAACAAATGAATTCCCTCGGGAACTTGACTCTTTTACTATTATTTCATTAACCATATCAGCCTCCAAAATATTCTACTTTGAAATGCATAATTTAAATTTCCTTGAAGCATAATATTGAAGGTATAGAAAGAGAAGCAGTGATGGTTTGGGGAGTTGGAAATGGAACACAGAGCCTTTCATCTCTAGATCAGGCCCCAAGCAATGAGGGCAAACTCCTAACTGCACCCATCCCATCCCCAACAGACATGGTTATTAATGAATGAAAAATTGATATTTTGTTTCTGAAATGGCATAGATAGTCCTTAGAACTTTGCAATATTTCTGGCTTTTTTCATTGAAAAACCACAAATGATCTCACTAAAGTAAGGTTTTCTTGTAGATTCACACTCAGCAGACAAAACAGCAAGTTATCCTCTGCTGTAGCAGATCATCTGCAGTTGTTGCCAAGTGTCAGGTTGCTGGAACGTCTTTCATCTTCTGCCACAGTTACTGCCAATGTGGCCCTGAGATCCCAGGGCATTATCTGTGAGCAGGAGGGAGTGGGATAGAAGAAACCCAAAATAAATAAATTAATTAAATTATAGGCACTATAGAGGATCAGAGCACTGTTCAAAATGTTGCTCCTGTTCTAACACTGCTTCTCATTGGTTCAGGTGAATCCCACTAGATCTTGTGATATTGGGATCCTGCAGAGATATACGTAAGTATAAACCAAACCGCATAAGTCTACCCCCTTGGGTGGTAAACTATAGCTTTCATGGTAGACCTACCATGCTACCTATTTTGACTGCTAGTCTACTGCCTTGGCCATAGTAGTCACAGCTTGAGATTCCTCCTTCGGTCCTCAGTCACATGAGCAGCTGGGGGTCAGGAATGCATGGGGCTGCACAAATGGCAGTGGAGGAATGGTCTTTTTAAACAAGGAAGGTGATGGGGGGGCTGCGGCAGCTGAGTGGCACTGCCTGCTGCAGAGCACCCACTCAGGTGGGGTGCGTGGGGAGAGATTCGAATGGGCGGCTCCTAGTGTGGCTACCCCAACCATGGAGGTAAGCCACTAAGCACTCCCTCTGCCATGGACCATGGGGGAGGGGGAAGCATGCCAGGCTGACCTTTGCAGCTGACATATCCCCAGCACTTCTGGACAGTTCTTGTGACTCGAAAAGGCTGTGTCCCCTGCCCACAGTGCCTATGAGTAGCAGACCAGTCTGTTGGCATGGCTGGCCGCCCACAGGCAGGGGCTCCGTGGCTACCTGTTGCCACAGAGCTATTTGACTTGCCCAGCATGGAACACTGGATTTCCCTGTAGTGCTCCATGCATGGCCATGAGTGGATGCTCCATGGCTCAAAAGAGCATGCATTCCCCCCACTCCACCTTCAGACAGGTGATGAGCTCCATGGCTCCTGGGCGGCCATGCAGGGTAGCATCTCATCTAAATACACCTGAAGAGGACTAGAGTACACTTCTACCGCTGCCTTCCTCATGTTGCTGCTGTCTCCTCTCGTAAGCTTCTCCAGGTATAATGAGGAGTCAGCAGCAGAAGTTTGCCAGTGTTTTCAGGAATCTCTCTCCGTAACTCCCTGCCTCCCACATTTTTAAAAAGGAGAGAAGCAAAAAAGGAGCAACTAAGAAATTTGGGGGGGGGGGGGAAAAAAACACACACACAAAAACAGATAGAGAAAAACACAGAAAATGGAAAAGATTGACAGATATAAAGTTAGAGAGACAGAAGGAAAGAAAATGGGGGATGGGGAGGGGAATAGATTAATTAAGTTGCTAAATTGCAGATGCATATTCTTAGCTTATGTTCAAAAGAGAGGAGGGAGATTCTGAAGAAATAGGGTGATCCTGAAGAGTTTGAATTTTAAAATATTCTCCCACATACGCAAAGGACTGAAAACACACTGTCTTTATCCTGATGAAAGTCAAAAATCTTACCTCAGTTTCACTGCTTTGTAGGGGTGGGCATCCGGAGGAAATTACAGATTCAGATCTGTTATGGATCCAGATCTTTAATTTCTGGATTTAAATACAGATCTATATTTAAATCAATTTTAAAAACAAAAAATAATTTAAAAATAAAAAATAAAAGCCATCACGCATGAGCAAAATGCCTGTTGGACCATTCTGCACATGCATGACCATTTCCAAAATGGTAGCAGTATCACCACCATTTTAGAAAAGAGCAGCCACTCTGCACATGCACAAAATGGCCACTGCACATGTGCAGACCAGCTGCTCTTTGCCAAAATGGCAGTGTAGCAGGCGGCAGCTTCCAGGGGTACGTCCCTGCAGGATCAGATCCCTGCGTGGTTCAGTCTCTCAGGGAATTAACTCCCCACTCGCTTGGCATATATAGTTAACTCAGTCTTTATTAAGAGTGCTTAACACAGTCCAAGATAGGTCTGGGCTGCTGACTCCGTCTCCTCCACTCTGCAGACCCGGTTCAGTCTCTCCAACATAAATGCGTACACAAATGCCTTAAACATCCATACAGCCAGGCTCACTGGCCCCTGGCTCATAGCAGGCTGTCCCAGGCAACGAGTTCCCACACAACCTTCCCCAGTACCTGGGTGTCCAATCTCTGTCTCTAGCTCCTCCAAACTTCCAGGTCTCTGGAGAGCTTAGAATGGCTGCTCTGACATCTAGACTCCTCTAGCCCCAGTCCCTGGATCCAGGTTCCCTCCAACAGGGCTTTAGTAGAACTCATCTCCCCTGCTCAGAGCCTCCAGAGGGATGTTGCCTGTTCAGCTCCAGGCAGAGACTGCAGCTCTAAACCCCAGCTTGTAGCCTCTTATAAAGGCAGAGTGGGCGTGGCCCAGTCTCTTGGTTTCCAGACTTTAATGGGCTAACAACCTGCCTACACTAGCCCTTTGTCTCTCAGCCCCACTGAGGCTGATCCTTCATCATGGGCTGGCTTCCCCAGCCCCATGCACATGCACACAGCCCCCTTGGCTAGCGCCCTCAGCCCCCCTCTTAAATGGGCAGCAGCCCTAGAGGACTGACTGCTCCCTCCTACAGGCAGCAATGCTACCACCACCATTTTGGAAAAGGCCACACATGTGCAGAATGGTCCAACAGTCATTTTGCACATGCACGGTTGTTTTATTATTTTTAGATTTTAAACTGAACTGCAATGGGCATGTTTGCCACAGTTGTGGGTCGGTACAGATTAATCCGTAACTACCAATTACGCACCGTTACAGATTAATCCAAATCTGAACTTCCCACCCCTACTGCTTTGTTCCTTTAAGGCATCATGAGTCAGTTTCCTTGACCCATTTCAATCTGGGTTCCTCCCCAGCTACGGTACAGAGACAGCGTTGGTGGCCTTGGTGGACGATCTCCACCGAGAGATGGACGCAGGACGTTCAACACTTCTGATCCTGCTAGATTTCTTGGCCGCCTTTGACACAGTGGACCATGGGCTGCTGTTGGGATGATTGTGAGCCCTGGGGGGTCTGGACAGGACTGTCCTTGGATGGTTCCGCTCATTCCTCTCAGGGAGAAGCCAGCGGGTTGTCCTGGGGGCTGAATCTTCCAGCCCCCAGGCCCTGGAATGTGGCATTCTGCAAGGTTCCATTCTGTCTCCATTATTATTTAATGTATATATGCAACCCTTGGGGGAGATCTTGAGAAGATTTGGTGTGTGTTGCCACCAATATGCTGATGACACCCAGCTGTACCTCTCTTTTTCAACTGACCCAGATCCTGCCTTCTCAATACTTTCCCAATGTTTGGAGGCGGTGGCAGATTGGTTGTGGCAGAGCAGACTGAGGTTCAGTCCTGATAAGACGGAGGTGATGGTGGTGGGTAGGGTGAAGGAGGTGTCGCCTCCCCTCATAGAGGAGGTCCACCCTCCTGTAGCCCAGCAGGTTCGGAGTCTGGGAGTATTGCTGGACTCAGATCTCCGCCTGGAGCGGCAGGTGGAGGCGGTGGCTAAAGCTGCCTTCCACCAGCTGTATCTGGTGCAGAAGCTGTGTCCATATGTTTCCAGACTTGACCTGGCCACCCTCATCCATGCCTTCATCACCTCGAGGCTGGACTACTGCAATGCGCTCTACGTGGGGCTTCCCTTGACTCTGGTTCAGAGGCTGCAGCTAGTGCAGAATGCGGTGGCTCGTCTCCTTATAAGGACGAGCCGACGGAAGCATATTACTCCCGTGCTCTGCATGCTGCACTGGCTACCTATAGTGTACCGAGCCAGATTCAAGGTGTTGGTTTTGGCCTATAAGGCCCTACACAGTCTTGGCCCTTCATACCTCAGGGAACCGCCTCACCCTCCGCGCCCCAGAGCAGCCCCTTCGGTCCGCCGGCGGCACCTTCTTGGAGGTCCCATGTGTAAAATGGGGGGCCACAATGGAGAGGGCGTTCTTGGTGGCTGTGCCACAATTATGGAACTCCCTCCCGGAGGAAGCCCATCTGGCCCCAAGTCTGTTGGCCTTCTGCCAGGCCTGCAAAACCTGGCTGTTCTCCCAGGCCTTTGGAGGTGGGGAGGGTGGGTTGGAATAAAAAAATTGGGGGGTGGTTGTTTTTAGAAGGTTTTAAATGTACTAATGTTTGTATTTTATTGTTGGTTAAATTATTGTTTTTATGTTGTAAGCTGCCCCGAGATGCCATGGATATGAGGGGGTGGCTAAGAAATATAAATAAAATAAATAAATAAATGAGTCTCAGTGAACTTGATAGTAGAAAGGGAACTAATCAGAATATTTTTACCACCAACCCTTAATCAGCCAGGACAGTTACACCTCAGTAATGTGAATTCCTCATAGCTACTGTCTGGCTCTTCAGCAATCCACACGACATATTCAGTGCCTGCTTGTCTACACACAGGCTAGCACTCCTGAGTACTAGCCTGTGTGTAGACAAGCAGGTACTGGACGAGTGCAAAGTCCTATTTGGAGGCTCTCATTTAACACTGGGTTATTTTGTTAATTCTTAGAAATGCTTTTCTAACTAACTTAAATAAGTCATTCTTAGGCCCTTTTCAAACAGACGCCCTCCCCTTTGCCCATGTGTGCGGAGGGGGGGGGCATCCGCAGCCAGTGCGTGGGGGTGCGCATGTGCTCCCCACTCCACCCACCTTCACCCATCACCCACGCATGGAGCAACAGGTGCCAATGGCAGATGCTCCATGCGTGGAGGTGGGTGGAGGTGGGTGGAGTGGGGGAGCACACGCGCACTGCCCACCCACCAGGCTACCCACCCATCCTCGCACGCACCTGCGCCTGTTAGAAAGGGACCTTAATGCAAGATAAGTGTCCATATGGGTTTTGCACTAGTTTAAATATGTTTAAATTCACACCTTAAAATAAGCGAATACAAGTCTCCCTGTAACCAAAGCCTAATGCATGAAGTCTAAACCTTGAACTCAGAAAATGAGACGCCAGGTCTATGTAACTGTGTGGCAAGGTGAGGCTGTGGAATGTCCCTAATGAAATGTATTATTTCCCTTTCAGACTCTCAAGCGCGCCCCCCCCTCACACACACACACACAAAGCCTGTTTTAGACCATCCTTGCAAAACTGGATACAAATTTTTAGTATTCCACAAAAAAGAAAAACTAATAGCTCACACAAAATATGACAGTTCCTTTTGCACTAAATGCAGCATCCTGCTGATTTTCATAAAGTGCAGTTTATGGCAGGAAGACCAGCAGGTAATAATTTCAGTCACCCAAGATAACCAAACGTCCATCACTTGCAAGCTTGGTCGTTTACCTACCGGTGGTTTAGTTAGTTGGCTGGTTGATCTGTTTTAGCAACAGAACTATGTAAGTACTTTTTATTTTAATTTTTTAAGTTCCATTGGTGAAAGCCCTAGTGTGCAAGTAGTTATATCAATATAGATGCCTTTCTACAATTAGAGTTTGTTGAGACATAAAAATTACAGGAGCAAGCTCTAATGGAAGAGAGGAAGTTCCATCAGTAGAACTGCATCCATATTAGAGGGGGACACTGGAACCACATCCATTTCTAAACAAACACAATTCTTCTACTCCAAAAATATTATGCAGAGAAGCCCGAACGTGGGGGTCTTTACCATTAATTTTGCAGAGCAATTATGTCAACTGAAAGTAACACAAGAAGGTGTTGCTCCTAACAGCTAAGAGAAGTAGAATGTCAAGAAAACTACTTTAACAATTGCAAGGATACAACACCCACAGCTGCTGAATCTCACTTAAGAAGGGTGTGTGGAATAGTTAATATTATTGGCCAGTATCCCTTTATTGGAAGGGAGACTTTTGGACATCACTGTTATTACAAAATAATTGAATCAGCATCACTCAGTAGAATGTGTACAAATGCTAGGCTTTTAAGTTATAAACTTACACATTTTTAAAAGAATCCACTTTCACTGAAATTCATTGCATATTAGATAAGATCGACTAACTGGGCCTAATATTATTTTAGAAAGTTAAGCAATAACTTTGTGCAAGATATTTTCCATGACAGCTACAGTACGTAATACTGTAGATGTCAAGATCTGATGGATGACTGAAATAAGGCCAGCTTAGAAGTCTGCTTTTTTATTGTGGACTAGTGGGATTAATCGGATTGGGTTTATCTCAGAAAACAAGATATCCAATTAAATACATACAAAACCAATGTCCTCCAAATGAGGATAATGATTACTTTAGAGTAAGGGAAGCTTGGCGCAGTGACGTGAGCCTTGTAACTACAACCACAGAGTTTATCTGAATTGTATTTTGGGAGACCAAAGAGGAGGAGGAGGGGAGAGGAGAGGAGGAGGAGATTCTTCATCAATCAATCAATCATCATCATCATCTACAGGGCAAAGTGTTCCCTTGTTTCAAGTGTAAAAAAACAACCAAAAAACCCCCAAACAAAACCAAAACACATACTTGATTCCATTCAAGCTAGCAGCAAAACTCCTATTGACTTCCATAGGGGCTCAAGATATCAGCCAATGCCTTCAGCAAGCTCATGCTATTATTAGTGAAAGACTTCAGTCCCTCTGGATGTTAAATATTTCATTACCCAGGATTCACCCTACTCTGTCAAATGCCTTTAGCCCCAATGAGTGTGAGCAAGGAAGGTATGGTGGTTGTGACTTTTCCCAACAGTGTTCAATGTTGGCCAAACTCTACATAGATCAAAGACGTGTGCTTCAAACAATCCCAAACTACAGCAATGTTACCCTTCAGTCACACTGCCATTTTCTTTTTTATTATTATTAAAATGTTATTCATTTTAATTTGTAACACACACACTAAGTACAAATACACATAAGTAGAAGAAAAAGAAAAGGGGGAACAAAAAAACGTGTATAATTTACTACTTCCTTGAGATGAAACTAGGAAATTGAGAGATGCTTTTTTGCTTTCCATCAAACATAAAATCCATGAAAACATTTGATCAGTTCATAATTGTCTAAAAAATTGCACTGGCATTCCTCAGTATTTCTCTTATATAATATAAATGTGTAGGTTATATAAAAAAGAGAAGGAAATTGAGTATATAAGGGTATGACATACAATCACCTAATTTTTGCTTGCTCCAAGGTTATATTAGTTTCCAAAGTATTCCAAAAATTCCCTTCAGATTGTACTGGTAACTCCTAACTTAGAACCCAACATTGCGTACATAAAGTTTGATTTGTTTTTCCCTATGTGCATCACTTTGCACTTGTCAACATTAAATGTCATCTGCCAATGCATTTAGATGCCCAGTCACCCAGTCTTGCAAGATCCTCCTCCAATTGTTCACAGTCTACTCATGTTTTAACTACCTTGAATAACTTTGTGTCATCTGCAAATTTGATCACCTCACTCCTTACTCCCGTTTCCCGATCATGAATTAATACATTAAACAACACTGGTCCCAGTATAGATCCCTGGGGCACTCCACTATGTACTTCTCTCCATTGTGAAAACTGGTCATTTAGTCCTACTCTTTGCTTCTTATCCCTGGACCAGACCAATGGTATACCTGGGTTTAAGAAAAGACTGGATAAGTTTCTGGAGAATAGGTCCATTAGCAGCTATTAGCCAGGTAGGTCTGGAGAATGTAAGCTCTTACTGTCAGGAGCTGGAAGTGAACAACAGGGAATGGATCGCCCCATTGTAACCTGTTAGGTACTTCCTCCAAGCGACCAAGATTGGCCACTGTCCAACACAGGTACTGGGCTCAATGGACCATTGGTCTGACCCAGTATGACACTTCTTATAATTCTTATGTTCTTATTAAATTTGTCTTCAGTTCTCACATCCATAAAATGTAATTCTCTCCATTGATGCCAGATTTGCAAGGTCATAAACACTGCCATTTTCTGATGTTCTAGGTTTTGCAATGTTAACACTTGTCTTTTCTCTCTCCATTCCCTCACCCATCTACTCAGCAAGTGAGCCAGTGAAGGAAGAGAATTTTGGAAGGCTGAAAAATGTTTCTCCTAGTTCTTCCTTCAACAGTGGAAAATTTGGGAGTAAACCTTTTTGGTATGGTTGGGTTTCCTTCTGAGGAAAGAGAGAGACTAGAGTATCATGGTGCATTATAAAAATCTATTCATTTACAGGCTGAGGAATGGCATCCATAGTGCTCCCTCAAAGTCGAATGCTACAGAGTTCCTCAAAAAAACACCTCCTGCTGCTCAGTTTACAATCCCACCCCCCTCCCTCAAGGTCTACTTGCAGCTCTCTGCCAAGCCCTAAACTGCCTTCTACTGCTTTGAATACTGCCTTCCCCTGTTGTCTCCAAACAGTGGGTGCTTTTACATGGACTGCACCCACGTCTCTGCCTCATGCCCACCTTTACATTTCATGTGGACTGCCCAGGTGTGAGGCAGAGCAGAGGCAGAGCAGGCACTGCCTGATCCAGGCCAGCTCTGCTTGCAGTGCTCCAAAAACATCCCTGAGCAGCACAAGCGGAGCGGGCTGCCCAAGCCCAGAGCATCAACCAGGGGTGGAGCAGTGGTCTGTCTACTTGGTGGATGGGCTGCTGCTGCTCTGCTTCAGGCTGGAGGTTGCCACGGCAATGCTGTGGGTGGCAGCCTAGAGTGGTGGCCAATCTGCCCGCCGCAGGTCTATGGACTCTGGGCTGCAGCAGCTGCCAGGTCCGTTTAAACCCAGTGCTGTTGGGGCTATGCACGGGGGATGTGGGGCTGGCCACCCCTGGAACAGGTCTGGGGGGGTGGTTGCTCTGTCTAAAGACACCCATTGCCTTACCAAAAGGCTGGATGGACCTAAGCACTGTATCCGGAGTGTTACATTTTGGAAGGTGAAGCAGGCGGGGGGAGTGAGGCATAGAAGCTTGCCATTCCAAGATCATAACAATAAAAATATGAAGAAAGATATTACTGCTAAGCCTGTGGTTTGTACTCCTGTAAAGTAGTCTAAACAAGGGCATCACACCTGAAGAAAGAATGGGTGCTGTCACAGGCTTGCTAACTCATTTCCTTGGTGCTGTATTTGGACAGTTTAAATAGTGGTTAAATTTTGTACGGGAAACGAAAGCTTGCTTCCAAATATAAGGCTATCACCATTTATTCACAGCAGCTGCATTTACTACCTAACAAGGTCACATAGATTCATCACCAGAGGTAAAATCTTCCAGCATTTCTCTCCCAATATACTTTAATCAAAAGAGAGTTTGTACATTTATGTACCTTAAAACTTGTATTCTGTTCAGCGGCAACCCATTCTTACATGACTATTTCTCCAAAAGCAATATCATACTGCCACACATTGACCCATCGGGTACAGGTGAGGGACACAGTGACTGCAGCTCCCAAACCACCTAAAGTTATCCTAATCTGGAGTGATTTGTGTACTGAGGCCAGGCCAATAGGATTCAAAAGGAGAAAGGGTTGCAAAGGTAAATTTGAATCAATTTTGGGTTCCCCTGGACAAGCTAGACACCGAGCCAAACACCCTTCATAAGTGAACACAGCCTGTAAATTACTGATGGTCATTAATAGAACTAAAACAAATATTCATGACAAACTTCAAATTCCAGGATTTTTGCAAATTAAAAAGAGCAAATTCAAATTTCTGGCTGCCTTTGTGAAGTGTGAGTGAGTTAATTTTGTATATGTGAATGCAGCACTCAGTGTTGCAGACATATAACTGATAATGCATGTGGTTGTCAGTAGTAACCACTTGTGATTGATGACACTATTGCACATGTGTGTCACAGCCCAGCCTCGAACCCGTGGCCTCTGGGGTGCTGGAAAGACTGTCCGGTGCTCTGCGCCACCTGGTGGGCTTGTGAGGGTGCTGGGTTTTCCCCCTCCTGTCTCCCTTGTGTGCTTGCTCCCTGTGTGTCATGCCCCTTCCCAGCTGTAGCCCATTACCTGTCTCTTATACACATCTAGATGTGTATAAGAGACAGCCTCGAACCCGTGGCCTCTGGGGTGCTGGAAAGACTGTCCGGTGCTCTGCGCCACCTGGTGGGCTTGTGAGGGTGCTGGGTTTTCCCCCTCCTGTCTCCCTTGTGTGCTTGCTCCCTGTGTGTCATGCCCCTTCCCAGCTGTAGCCCATTACCTTAGCCCTGCCTCCCAGCTTCCTGATTGGCCACAGGAAGTATTTAAGCCTTGGTGTGGCCACGGGAAGCTGGTGGAGCAACGTCTCTTACCCCTTCCCATTCTTGTCTAGGGTGATTGAGGAAGTACTCGTGCTGTCTGTGGTGTGTGAGATTCCTGCGTGTTTTCCCCTCCGCGTGTGGTAAGATTGTGTTGTCTCCCCTGTTGTGTGCATGCCCCCTTGCTTGCTTGTTTTCCCCTGTCTTGTGTGCATCCCAGTTGGGTCCCTTGCCCCCTTTGCTCCGTGTGAGCGTAGGCTCTCCCCCCTGCTCCGTGTGAGCGTAGGCTCAGTTTCCCCCCTGCTCCGTGTGAGCGTAGGCTCAGTTTCCCCCCTGCTCCGTGTGAGCGTAGGCTCAGTTTCCCCCCTGCTCCGTGTGAGCGTAGGCTCAGTTTCCCCCCTGCTTCCAGGCTATTGGCTAACCTGCCAACACCCCTGTGGTGGGTTCCACCCTTGGCTCCGGACCCTGACCTCGATGATGAGTCGCGTACCTTCTTAGCCCAGGGTGCCTGGTAATGCTGCTGAGTACCTAATCTCTCGGGTGCAAGAGAGCGACTGAGAGGTTTCAGAGGGTCGCCTTGGGGCCACCTGTTTCCCCCCCTGTGCCTGGGCCTGGATTCCTCCCTCTTGTTTCCCTCTAACCAAGTCCGTCCCCTGGAACCTGATATTCCTGGCCTTCCTTCTCCCTCCTTGAATTCCCCCACGGCTCCGTACCCCGGAGCCTGACAATGTGTTGGCCTCCATCTTCCCAAAGAGATGGCTGCAGTGCTGGTGGGGAGCGAAGGTGCGACAGGGTCACAGGAAAGCCTGTTGCCATAGTCCCCTGAACTGACAACAATCCACAGAGGAGTCTAAGCCTGGACCATGAGAACAGGCTGCTATAGTGGGCTGGCCCTTTAAGGGGCCAGACTGGACTGGGCCAGATGAGGCTAAAAGAGGTGCAGCTGAGCAATGGAGGCAGCTGGATACAAAGAGACAATCAATCCAGAGTGGAGGGAGGTTAGTAGAAGTGCAGAGAGAGGGTGTACCAGAAGCCCTCTGCAGAGACTCCAGTAAGGCAGTGCTAGGGGGAAGCCTGTCAGCCTACCAGGAAGGAAACCCGAAGCCAAGGGCCTGCCAGAAGACGGCGTGTAGCCATACAGGATATTTTGTCCAGAAGGGACTATATTTCAGGGTGACTTGGTGTTGACTTGAGGGGACACACAGGAAGTGGGCAAAGCCCCTGCTTGAAGGATTCGGGCTGGCTATAGGGGAGGAAGGAAGTCAGACTTCAAAACCCCTAGGGATGTAGTAGAAAGACTGTGGGTAGCTGGGACGTTTGTGCGGTTCCAGGAAGAGTTGATTCCCCTCCTCGCTGGAGAAGAGGGTCTGCTGCGACAGAAGGCTACTTGGTTTTTGCTGCAAACTAGGGCTGAATGAGAAACAAAAATGTTTCTTGTTAAACAAATTGCAATTACGGGTACTGAGGCTGAGATCTTGCAAGATCTCCGTCCCGGAGCAAGTTCTCGGGCAAGAAAAGAAAAAAATCATTGTACATGTGCAAAATGGCTGCCGTCCCTAACCAAAATGGTTGCAATAGCCTTACTACCATTTGGTTAAGGGCAGTGGACTGCACATGCGCAAATGGCTGCCGGACCTTTTTGCTCACATACAAAATGGCTGCTGCCCTTAACCAAAATGGTGGCAACTCAATTGCTGCCATTTTGGTGAAAGGGGGTGGCCATTTTGTACATGCAAAATGATTTTTTAAATTTAAAATTTATTTTCTCATTGAGAACTCCATGAGACAGTCCTGGTTCTCGGTTTGTCAGAGCCAAACCAGGATTTTGATGAGATTCCTTTTGCGAGATCTCATTTCAGCCCTACTGTAGACCACCTACCATAGTCTCAAACAACGATCTTAGAATTTGAAGGCACATTAGAGGTCATCTAGTCCAACCCCCTGCTCAGCACAGGAAATTCACAGCTACATGAAACCGTCCAGCCTCGGTTTGAAAACCTCCAGTGAAGGAGAGACCGCCGCCGCCCTGGGCAGTCTGTTCCACTGTCAAACAGCTCTTACCATTAGGAAGTGCCTCCTAACGTTTAGCCAAAATCTGCTTACCTGTAATTTGAGCCCATTGGTTCTAGTCCCACCCGCATCTGCTCCATCTTCTATGTGACAGTCCTTCAGATATTTGAATACAGCTATCATGTCTCTCCTTAGTCTTCTCCTCTCCAGGCTAAACATACCCTGCTCCTTCAACCTTTCCTCATAGGATTTGGTTTCCGGACCCCTGACCATCTTTGTCACTCTCCTCTGAAGCCGCTCCAATTTGTCAATATCGTTCTTAAAATGTGGTGCCCCAAACTGGACACTACTCTAGATGTGGTCTGACCAGCACAGTATAGAATGAAATTATTTTTTCTCATGACCTGGACTATGCTTCTATTAATGCTGCTCAAAATTGCATTAGCCTTTTTAGCAGCTGAATCACACTGCTGACTCATGTTCAGCTTATGATCAACTACAACCCCAAGATCCTTTTCACATGTACTGCTGCCAAGCCAGATATCCCCCATTCTATACATGTGCACTTGATTTTTCTTACCTAAATGCAGAACTTTACATTTAGCTCTGTTGAATTTCATTTTTGTTAATTTTGGCCCAGTTTTCCATCCTATCAAGCTCAATTTGAATCTTCATTCTGTCCTCTAAGATGTTAGCTATCCCTCCCAGTTTTGTGCCATCTGCAAATTTGATACGCATCCCCTCTACTCCATCCATGTCATTAATAAAGATGTTGAACAGTACAGGGCCCAGGACCGAGCCCTGAGCCATCCCACTCAATACCTCCGGGGAGCCATTTATGAGCACTCCTTGGGTACGGTTCTTCAACCAGCTGTAAATCCACCTAATGGTAGTACCATCTAGTTCATATTTAACCTGCTTGTCAAGAAGGATATCATGGGGGACTTTGTCAAATGGTTTGCTAAAATCAAGATATACTATGTCCATGGCGTTCCCATGATCTACTAAACTAGTAACTCGATCAAAAAGGGAAATAAAATTAGTCTGGTATGACTTGTTCTTGGCAAACCCATGCTGGCTCCTATTAATCACAGCATTGTTTTCTAAATGCTTACAGACAGACTGCTTTATAATCTGCTCTAGAATCTTAACCAATATTAATGTCAGGCTGACCCGTCTGTAGTTTCCTGGATCCTCCTTCCCCCTCCCTCCTTTTTGAAGATAGGGACAACATTTGCCCATCTCCAGTCTTCCGGCACCTCACCTGTTCTCTAAGATTTCCCAAAGATTATAGACAGAGGTTCCAAGATCACATCTGCAAGTTCCTCCAGTACCCTAGGATGTAATTCATCTAACCCTGAGGATCTGAACTCGTTTAAAGTAGCTAGGTGTTCTCTTATCTCCTGAGCTGAAATTCCTTCCCTTCAGCATTAGTGCTACTCTTGCCAGGTTGGACATAATTTCCCTTGTGGGAGAAGACTGAGGCAAAATAGGAGTTGATCAATTCTGCCTTCTCTCTGTCACCTGTTAACGTTTTGTCATCTTCACCCAGCAGCGGACCTACCGTGTCCACTTCCTTGTTCTTTTGCTTCGGACATCACTGAAAAATGCCCTTTTTTAGGATCTTTTGCAAGTTTCAGCTCATTCTGAGCTATAGCTTTCCTGACACCATCCCTACAGGTTTGGACTACTCATCTGTACTCGTCCTTGGTGATTTATCCCTCCTTCCATTTCTTACACATGTACTTTTTAATTCTCAGCTCATCAGAAAGCTCCTTGTGCAGCCACACTTGTTTCTTTAGATGTCTCTCATTTTTCTCTCTCATTGGAATTATTTGTGACTGTGCTTTCAGTATCTCATTTTTCAGAAACTCCCACCCTTCTTGGACTCCTTTCTCCTTTAGATTTTTTTGTCATGGGATCCTACCTAGCTTTTCTCTGAGTTTATTAAAATCAGCTTTCCTAAAGTCCAGGGTACACATTCGACTATGTTCAGCTTTCCTTTCCTTGATGTCTTGAATTCCAAGATCACATGATCACTTCCGCCCAAGGTTCCCACTACTTTCACCACATCAACCAGTTCTTCCCTGTTGGTAAGGATCAAGTTCAAGATAGCTGCCCCCCGCCCCCCCCTTTGTTCCTTCTTCCACCTTCTGAAAGAAACTGGAGTGAAGGACTGGGCAAGTGGTCAAGGCCAGCACACACCATTTATTTATTTGTCACATTTATATGCCACCCCCTTATGCCTACAGCATCTCGGGCGGCTTCCATACAAAAGTAAAACAAAATTTAAAACCAGAATAAAATTACAATCAACAGTTTAAAACCCTCATTAACCACACCACCACCACCACCACCAAGGCCTGGGAGAACAGCTACATCTTACATGCCCGTTGAAAGGCCAGTAGACATGGGGTCAGATGGGCTTCCTCCGGGAGGGAGTTCCACAGCGGCGGCCCTCCCACCGAGAACGCCTTCTCCATTGTGGCCCCCTGCTTCACATGGGGGACCTCCAGGAAGGCGCTCCCGGCAGACCGAGAACTAGGGCAAAAGGCATCATCCTGCACATAACTGATTACCTGAATCCAGACCACATGTTCTTGTTCACATGGACAAGAACATGTGGTCTGGATTCAGGTAATCAGAGCTGGGCCAGAGGGGTCAGGAACAAGGTAAGACCAGAAGGTGAGGAACAAGGTAGGCTCGGGTAGCAAGGGACTGGAAGGCATGGATCATGAGCACACACACGGACTGGGTCTAGCTGACAAGCCAGATGCCATTCACATTACATTGACAGGTTTCTGTTTCCTGTTGGAGCCTTTTATATAGCCAATTAGTTGTCAGGGAGGAAGAATCTATGGGGCACAGATCACCTAGGGTCTCTCAGGAGTACACCCAGGCACCAGGACCTGGGTATCCAACACCAACTGCAAACCTCTATGGCCCCAAGTTAAAGCCCCGCTCTGCAGCCAATGGTGTATCAAGTCTGCAGTGGGCCTGGGCTCATGTCCCAATTATGGGCCTCCCTAAGAGCAAGTGGGTGGGGTCTCCCTAAGTGGCAACCCTCCAAAAAGGACTCCTGGTGTAGTCTACTTATCTCATCTTTGATGCCTTTTGCCCTAGTAAACAAGTTATGTGCAGTATGAACTGTTCTATTTTAGATAAGCAACTAAGTAAGAGATCTCTCGGTACAGTTGGGGATTATGATGAGTCAAATAGTACTGGTATGGCTGGATGCTTTGTAACTGCCTTATTTCTATAATGCCAGGAACCCTATAAAAGTCTTTGGTAAAAGTTTAAGACTTAAGTAGCATCTATTGGATGCTGCTGGCTGATCCACATGTTTGCATAGGACTACTTTTCTATCTTGATCTAAGAGCTATCTTCTTTTGTACTTAATATTTTAAGTCTCTTTTGAAACTCTGTATCTTTATTATAATATACTTTTATATCTTATTAAGTAAAACTAAGTAACTAAGATTTGAGTCTCTGACTTCATTGCAATTTGGTAAGAAAAGGGTTTCTCTTCTAGTGAAGTAGTTGGGTACAAGAGAACCAAAGTAATAAGAGCCTGATATTAGGTCCAAGATTTCCCCAGGACCAAAATTCAGTCTACACTGGCCAACCTTGGCTTCCTCTCACAAAGGTGGTGGGACTGCTCTGGCTCCTAGTGAGCCACCTCCTTCCAGGAGCAGCAGCAACCCTGTGAGGAAAGAAGTTTTAAAAGTGGGTGGGGACAGGGTCAACACTCCACCTGTGCCCATTCTGAAAGCTTCCTTCTTGGCAGGCCCCTTTGCAAATTGCCTAATCACCAGTAGAATCTTTTCAGAATAGGCAAGGGCAAAGTGTTGGCCCTGCTCCCTCTGAAAATTCCTAGCAGCACTCAGGCCACTTGCAAAGCCCTTATCCCCCTCCCCCCATATTCCAGAGCCCAGGTTTTCAAACAAGATATTAGTCCATATTTGTCCACACCAGATGGGTGACCACTTGCCCATGAAACTTTATTCCATCATGTTTTCCCCCCACCCAATCCACAGCCCTCACTTATGGCGGGGTCTCGGAGAATGTGGAGTCCACCATGTGGGTGAATGCAGCCTAACGTGTGTGTCCACTAGGGGTGGGACCCCGGACCCATTACCGGCTACCGGATTTACCGGTTACCGGTTCTGGGAAAACCGGATTCCCGGATTAAATCCGGTATACCGGTACCGGATTTAATCCATTGGTTTCAATGGGGCGCTGTGTCCCCATTGAAACCAATGAAATATCCCTCCCCCTCCC
>QEPC01011191.1:1470812-1501203 GCA_003113815.1 Sphenodon punctatus
GGGGGGGGGGGGGGGAGCCGCCACTGCCCCAGTGATTAGAGTCTCTGGGATGAATATCAATCCCATGGTGCTTTTTGTCTGTGCTCAGCACACTGATTTCTGGGATTGAAGAAAATCTGATTTTCTTCATTTTTTCTTATTTCTGAGTTAAAGAAAATAGAAACTCATCCCTGGAATCTGAGGGTGTTTAAACTTGTTGCTTCATAATGCATTGTGGAACGATAACAGTGGTAATACAATCACCCCATAGTCATGTGCTCCTAGATACCGTAAAGGCAGAAAATGCTTAGCGAGGTTGTCAGGTCTTGCCATTGGACTCTGTGGCACTATTCAGTGGGATAGTGACTATTGTTCAGATGGACATTTCCCCAGGATAGTTTAATAACCGGGTGTTATAAACCCCAGCGAATTGGGTTTTATAACACCCTAATATTTTTTGTTATCTCAGGATAATAATCGCTGTTGACAGCGTTCAGACAGACATGATATCCCGGGATTAAAGCAATTGTCCCTGGATAAATGTCCGTCTGAAAACGCCGCCTACGTCTTCTTAAATCCCTGGTGAAAGTTGTTGAATCAAGGCTGGCCGGGCTATTAGCCATGCTAGACAGGGTGAACGCCTCTAGGGGGCAGCGCAGCTGCTTCAGTCACAGCAAGGTGTCTTTCCCTACTTGCCTTCCCAGTTCCCTGGCCTAAGGAATGGGCAGAGCTGTTCAGAACACTGGCCACATTATAAAGCTGATGCTGGAGTCATTTGCAGGTGGGGGGGTGGGGTGGGGAGGGGAGAGCAGATAATGGGCTAGGCAGGGGAAACCATGCATGGAAGAAAAACCAGGGATCTAAGGCTGGGCAGTGGAAGCAGTGGGAGTGGGAGGGAGGGGAAGAGAGAGAAGCAGTGATCGAGGGCTGGTCAGGGAAAGCTATGGGCTCGGGAGAGGAGCAGGGACGGGGCAGCAGATGGGTGGGTTCCTACTAAGAGGGGGCAGAGAGGGTGGGGAGGGGTGTGCTTGTGTGCACATGCTGCCATTGATTTCAGTTGGACATTTCATGGCATATGATCTTGGGTAATTGGTGACACTGGATTTCACTTGGGCATCTGTTGTCATAGGATTTAAAGAAAGTGGGGACAGACTCTTGGGTGTTGCCGATTGCTGTTTCTTTAAATAGACTTTGACATGGCTAGCTTGATTTGGTCTTCCATTACATGCTGCTACATATAGTAACATAAACTGGCTCAGGGTGAAGCAGCAAATTTATTTTGTCCAGGGTCAGAGATTAGTTAGGGCTATCCCTTTACTTAATTACTGTATGTAATTTGAAAGTGTCACTCGCTCGTTCTTAAAATGTACAACTGAGCATGCCAACTGTACATCCTTAGATGAGAGAGACGAGGGCGTTGTCCTCATTCACCCCCTCTGCAAAGGGGTTATGCAAGCAAAGCGGTGATGCACTTCACTGCACTAAACTTAAGGGGGTGGTAAACCCTTGCATCATTGCCTGTCACCCTCTCTCACTTGTGCATGCAGTATCACCCCTAAGAGCCCAGCTCAGCACCTCCATGTGGTCAAGGCTTATATTTGGTCTGCCCACTCATAAGTATGTCTTGGGTACAAGTGTGTTCCACTTCTTCTGGTGAGTGTGCGCAGACATGTAAGCCTCACAGATCTCTTCCTCTGATGGGTTACCTGTTACAGGTCTGAGAGGGGGCTCTGAAGCTTGCACACACCAACAGAAGCTGGTTCAATAACAGACATATTTTTTCGCCTGTCTTCCATGACTTGGCACCAAGTTGGCAACCATGCTCTAATCAACAATATCCCTAGATAGTATCAGTTGGTCAATTGATTTTGATTGAAAAAACTGTTAAGTGGCTGTCTTTTACCTACAGGAAATATCCTTAGTGATTGAACCCAAATTCATTATTTTTTTGGAGCCTGATCCCAACCCACTGAAGACAACAGAAATCTCTTCCTTGTTTTATTTAATTTAATTTATTTATAAAAACTTGATACCCTGCCCCTCCTGACACAGCAGCTCGGGGCGGCTTACAATAACATTAAAACATATAAAACCATTCATTGCAAGGAGGATAAAAAATAAAAATCCCTTTCCCCCCCCAACCCACTCCCCCCATCCTTCACCCATCTTCCCCACCAAATGCCAGGCAGAACAGGAAGGTCTTACAAGTACGTCGAAAAGGGGAGATCCGGGGCTAATCGAGCCTCCACCAGAAAGGAGTTCCACAGCCGCGGAGCAGCCACCGAGAATACCCTCTCCACTGTGGCCCCCCGGAAGACTCACGGGACCTCAAGGAGGGCAACCCCAGATGACCACAGGGGCCGATCTAGAATCCAGGGGGGGGTTGGGGGAGGGGAAGGGGAGGCAGTCCTGCAGATAGGTAAGGCCTAGACCATTTAGGACTTTATAGGCAAGCACCAACACCTTGAATAGGGCCCAGAAGACTACAGGCAGCCAGTGCAGAGACCGGAGAACTGGTGTAATATGCTCCCAGCAGCCCAATCCCACCAGGAGACGGGCCGCTGCATTCTGCACCAGCTGCAGTCTCCGAACTGTCACCATGGGTAGCCCACATAGAGCGCGTTACAATTGTCCAGCCAAGAGGTGATGGAAGCATGGATGATAGTGGCCAGGTCAGAGTCTGAAACATATGGCCGAAGCGGTAACACCAGGTGTAACTGGTGGAAAGTGCTCCTTGCCACAGCCTCCGCCTGAACATCCAAGCAGAGTTGCGATGTAAGGAGCACCCCAAGACTCTGTACCTGGAAGACCAACGAAGGACAGACTCCATCAATGATAGGGGCCATCATCTTCATCGCCTTACCCACCAGCATCACCACCTTCTTGTCAGGATTCAACCTCAATCGGTTCGTCCTCATCCATCCCCCACAGCTGCCAAACACCAGGTAAGCACCGAGACTGCTGGGCCTGGGTCTGATGAAAAGGAGAGGTAAAGCTGGGTGTCATCAGCATATTGGTGACACCACACACCAAACCTCTGACCACCTTGCCAAGCGGCTGCATGTACACGCTAAACAGGAGAGGGGACAGAACAGAACCCTGAGGGACTCCACACGAGAGGTCTCGGTATGATAAAAAATAATCCCCAAGCACCACTCGCTGAGTTTTTCCAGCCAGGAAGGAACAAAACCATTCAAGAACCATCCCGTCCACCACTGCACAGCCCCGCAGGCGTGTCACCAACATCTCATGGTCAACGGTATCAAATGCCACCAACAGATCTAATAGAATCAGCAGGGTCGAACAACTCTGATCTAATTCCTGGTATAGGTCAACGACTAACGCCACAAGTGCAGTCTTGGTGCCATAACCCGGTCGGAATCCAGACTGTGAGGGATCAAGGAAACCAATACAATCCAGATGTTCCCACAGCTGTCGGGCCACTACCCATTCAATAACCAGAGACAGGCCGATAGCTGGCAAGGGAGTCAACGTCAAGTGATGGTTTCTTAAGCAGGGATCACACCACCACATCTTTAAGACAGCTCGGCACTCTGCCCTCCCAAAGGAAGGCATTGACCATCCCAGCTAGCAATGGTCCCAATGTCTCCCAGTAGACCTTGACCAACCAGGATGGGCACGGATCTAATTCATAAGAGGTGGCCCTAACAGCTCCCAGATCATCCCCCGCCTCAGCGGGCATCACCGACTGAAATTGACCCCACAAACTTGGACAAGGCAGGGCTTCCATAACCTCTGGTTTCTCTAATGTAATAAGTGCGGCATCAAAGTCGTGGTGAATCTGAGCGATTTTATCCACAAAATAATCCACAAACATGTCACAGCAGGCACAAGATGACTTCATTCCTAGGTGGAGGGAGATCAGACTGACCAGCCCCCACACCACCCGGAAAAGCTCCTCTGGAAGGGATTTGGAGAATGCTATGAGGGTAGCAAAAAACTCTTTTTTGCTGCCCGCATAGCCATGGCATAGGCTCGTAAACTAGTTCCATGACACAATCTGTCGGCTTCAGTACGCAAACAATGCCACTGTCGCTCCAACAGCTGCCCTTCCTGCTTCAGTACCCAAAGCTCCTCAGAGAACCAAGGAGGCCTGCGGTGCTGCCGCCTGGGAAGCAGATGCCTAGGAGCCGTCTGATCAATGGCCTCCATCAACAGAGTATTATTCCATAATACAATGAGGTCATCAATGAGACAGTCGTCAAGATCAGAGGGTATCTCACCAAGAGCATTCCAGAACCACTCCAGTTCAGTCTCTGGGGGTGAGCCATTCAAATTGGTTCTGTGCCCTTCTGGGGGCAGACAAGCGTTGGGAGAGAGGCCTCCAGCGAGGTAATGATCCGTCCATGTCAAGGGCACAACTGATAACTCCCCCACTAATGGAACCCCCATCTTAAGGCCGCCACAAAACACAAGGTCTAAGGTATGTCCCCCCCGATGCGTCGGGCCAATGACCATTTGGGACAGGCCCATGGTTGCCATGAACTCATGCTCCGCTCCCCCAAAGTCAGCATTGCCATGGATATTGAAGTCCCCCAAGACTAATGTCTTTGGGGACTGCAACACCACCCCCAATACCAACTCTGCTAGAGCATGTAGGGAGGCTACTGTACAGGTAGGTGCACGGCATGCAAGCAGTGCTCCCAATCTGTCCCCTGCCAAATCAATCACCAGATGGAGACCCAATATGAATTGCACCGGATACCTCCGAACAGACCATGTCTCCCTGAAAATCATGACTACACCGCCCCCCTCCCCTCCTCCGTCCCTCTGCCCGTGGCTAATGCTGCACGGAATACCCAAGGTCAGTCAAAATAGGCCCCAAAACAGAAAACAAAGTCAGCCAAAATAGGCCCAGACTCAGTGTCCACCCAGGTTTCCGTGGTCGACTGCGTGGTCCGCAATCAATTCCTGGACAGCTGTCATCGCCTTATTAACTACCAACCTCACATTCAACAGCATCAGAACATGGTCATGGGCCCTCTAATCCTGAACCACCTGCCCAGCTGCTGGAGGACTAGTGAGCGGAACAGATAACAAACACCTGTCTCGTCTCACTGATCTAACATCCCCCCAATGGGACCCATATCTCCCCCGTCCCATCACAACCTCAATGGCAGTGTCCCTCCCCCCACAGCTGGCCCCAGCTCCCCTCTGGTTGTCCCGCCCTGGCAGCGGGGGAGATCCCCACCCCCCATAATTCCCAAATTTTCCAATCCCTTACTCCCAAACCCACTCCATCTCCATTATTCACCTCCCTAATTCTCCAACCACCCCCCTAAACATAAAATTACAGAGATAACCACCTCAACTAACCTCCCGACAACCACCACCCTAATATGCCCAGCTAACACACCCCGGATCCAATATGGATTCTTGCCCCAGCCCCCACCAAGGGCCACGCTCAAGGGCCCTTTGGCGCACCCCTAGGCGCATGGCCTGTGGCGCTGCTGGCAGGCACACTGCTTTTAAGCCCCCGTAGGGGCCAGCCCGGCCAGAAGCCGCTGGAAGGAATCCATGGCCAGCCCCCTCTCCCTCTGCCACCGGGAGGGGGGAGCAGGGGTCTGGAGAATCCCTACTCCTGAAGCCCTCTGGGCCAAGTCCAAGTCTAAGGGCGAATTCACACGTGCAGCAATTATCTGGATTTTTAAAAACTGGTTCTCAATAGTTCGCTGTTAACAAGTCCTGTTGCATTCACATGCATGCCATACCGATTTTAAGTACAGCGAAATAATGCATTCAGACCTTCTTGTAGTGCGTGCTTACCCGGCTGCTCAGTACGGTTCAGTTACAGGAAGTGGCCTGTGGGGAGCCAGAAGGTTGCTACTTTATAGCAAAGTACAACTTTGTTACAACCTTTGCTACAACTTTGCTACAACCTTTGTAGCAAAGGTTGCTACTTTGTAGAATCAGGGAGTAAAGAGGGAGAGCCTGAGGCTGCTGGAAAGAAGCCCCTCGCATAGTGAGGCGCGCTGCTTCTCTCCCTGGTTTCTTTCCGGTATCCCACTGCTACTGCTGCAGCGCTACTAGGAGGCAGAGGCAGATGATTGAAAGTCCCTTGGAGGGAAGAACTTTTTTTGGGAGAAGCATGGAGGGGAAACATGGAGGGGAAGAACTTTTTTGGGGAGAAGCTGGCTGCAGCCTGCACCCAGCGAGGCAACTACAGGGCTCCAGTTGGTCTCACTGCTTCCGGTAGGGGCAGGAGTAAAACAGCGCACTTGGAAGCACGGTTGCATTCACATCAGAAAAGATTACACACTAGTTAAAACCAGTACGATGTTGCTTTCACACTGCTGTTAAGTGCGGATTTATTGAAAACGGACAGCAAAAAGGTAGGTTTGAGTAGCTTTTCAACACGCATTGCTTTAGTGCGATATTGACTCCATTTAATCGAATTTAAGTGTTCAGACAGGCATGAAACATTCGTTTTTTTAAAAAAAAAAATCACACAAATCAGAACGTCTGAATCCCCCCTAAGTCTTTGTCCGCTCCAGGGAGATCGAATACCCCACCAGCTGCCCCAGATGACAGCGGGGTGAATCCAACCAGCTCCCAGAACACCCAAGCTTCAACAGGCTTTGGATCAAGTCTCTATATGCTCTGTTTAAATCCTCTCTGAAACTTGAGCCATGAGGAATGCCTCTGATGAGGTGCAGAACTTGTTCTTATCAGCAAGGTATTTCTATTTATTTCCACAATCTCCTGTGATGTTTTATTCTCCCTCTGAAAATCCCCTCAACTCTGGTGAGATTTCCCTTTTTGTTTAGTGTTTCTTTGATTGGTATTGATTTCATGTACTGCTCAAGGGTTAAGAAGTGTTCTGCTTGCCTGGCTTTGTTGTTGCTTATATTTCTTTTCCTCTTCACTACAGAAAGTGGTCATTTAATTAGAGCTTGCTTTACAACAGGAGCTTAAGTTCTCTGAAACCTTGTTGGCTTGCCTTAGGTCAGTACACTTTAAAATGCTAAATTCAGGTTTTAGCTTTTAGCTTGCACCTAGACTTATAAACAAACTAACAAACTATTTGAGACTTATAAACAAACTAACTTCTTGCGAGGAAAGGCAGGGCAGCAAAATAAAGGACAAACACTTGAGCAGTATGATCCTCCAGCAGGGTAGTGCACATGCTAGCAGTGCAGGCACAACTCTCATTCACTTCAGTGGGATTTGCCCCACTAGCTTCTAGCACACATCAGAGAATCACACCCAAGTGTATGCAATGGGATGTGTCCAGTAAGAGTAGGATTTTCTATATCTTGGCTCTACACGGCTGGCTTTCTTACTCAGTTTCTTGCCTATTTAACCACCAGCCCCTCTTTCATTGCCTCTCCCCCCCCCCCACCCTTCCACATTGCCTCAGGCATAGAGAGGATGCTGGGAGGGGCAGGGGAGCTGACGATCCCCATCATTGTGAGGCTCGTTCCTCCCTGGCCCCCCAGGATCGGAGTGCTCCTTGATTCATGGCTCCACCTGGATGCTCAGGTGGTGGCTGTGGCAAGGAGCACCTTTTGTCAACTACATCTGATATGGTGGCTTTGGCCATATATCTCAGACTCAAACCTGGCCACTATCATCCATGCATTCATCACCTCAAGGCTGGACTACTGCAATGCACTCTACGTGGGGCTATCCTTGGTGACAGTTCGGAGACTGTAGCTGGTGCAGAACACGGTAGCCCGCCTCCTTACGGGGACAGGCTACCGGGAGCATATAACACCGGTGCTCCGTTAGTTTCACTGGCTGCCTGCAGTCTTCCGGGCCCGATTACTTTACAGCCCTACACAGTCTGGACCCCACTTACCTGCAGGATCGCCTCACTCCCCGGGTCCTGGATTGACCCCCTGTGGTCTGCCAGGGGTGTCCTCTTGGAGGTGCCAAGAGTGTCGCAAGTGGCGACCAGGGAGAGCGCATCTTTGGTGGTCACACCAAGGCTGTGGAACTCCCTCCCGGTGGAGGCCCGTTTGTCCCTGGATCTTCCCTCCTTCTGCCAACAACGTAAGAGCTGACTGTTCTGCCAGGCTTTTGATGGGGGAGATGGGCAGGGGTGGGGGTTTTGTGTTACACTCCAGCAGTTTTATGATGCACTGTTTTTATAGATTGTGTTTATATTTAGGTTTATGTGTTTTTATTATTTTTGTTAGCCTCCCCAAGCCACCTGAGGTGGGGATGCGGGATACTAAATATTAAAAAATATATACCTATCCCCTTCCCACACTATCTATCCTCTCTCCAATGTTCTCTTCCAATGATGCCAGCCTTAGACAGCAACCATAAAAGCCACAGCCCCAGGTCCCATGCTTTCCTGCACTACGGAGGCCCCCTGACTCTCCAGAGCAGCGGTGACAAGGTTCCCTCCGAATGGGGCCCCAAACACAATCGTTTTAGGGTTCCGCGGGAGCTGCAATGCCACTATTGGGTTCTTTCCCCTCCTGGAGCTGAGATCTTCCAGAAAATGGCAGCAGTTGGTGGGTGGGGATCCCACCAGATGGCCATGCTCTGCCCTCTTCCTGCTTGGCATCAGTCCCAGCTGCTGGAGTTGCTCCCTCACTTCTGCTGGTGTGGTTGGGCTGCTGTGCTCTCCCTCTGCCAGTGCACAGGAAGGAGTGCAGACAGAAGAAAGCCTGAGTGTGTGCACGCACATGTGCAAGTCCTGCCTCAGCTCTGTGGTTTCCCTTGCACATTTGTACTGATGTATACTTTAAAAAAAAAAAAAAAAAAAAAAGGCTTATGGCACTCTGTTGATAAGTATCAGACTGCTAACTGCTAGAGGGGACAGAGACATGGGAAGGGGGCAAGTCCATGGGGGGCCCTGCATTTTGTTTTCACCCTGGACCCTACAAATTCTAAGGCTGGTCCTGTGTCAGCCTTTACTGCCCACAGCACCAAACTAGGAAAGGGCAATAGGGTCAGCTGTCCATGGCCCAAGCCTACTACAAGTACAAATAGGACCTGGGTCACTGGGCCAGCCCAGCTCATAAATCCCTGATCTCATCCACAGCAGAACGCAGCAGCAAGCAGTGGGGATTACTAAGCTCAGCCACCATGACAGGCCTGTCACCCAATGTCACTGGTTTGGGACTGAGTCCTTTGCTGGTAGCCAGGCGCAACTTGGAAGTCTCCACTCTGACCTCCGATCCACTGTACTGGAGTCAGGAACTTCTGCTGTAAGTGGAAAAATTACACACGTTATAGCAATCACCTATGGGTTAAGGTCACTGTGGAGATTGCAGCTTTACACGGTCTCCCTCATCACCTTTAATACTTGGGAGGGAGAAGCTCCCCATAAATGTTAGCAAAGCTACCTCTACTCCATTCTTGTTCTCAGTCTGCTCCTCTGCCCCCACCCTCATCTGCTCATGACCCCCTTCTTCCTCTAAACATCTTTGCCCCTTCTCTCTTGCTGCCCCCCATGCCTCGAACTCCCTCCTTGGATACATTCATTCTACTCCCTCCCTCCCAACTTTCAAATCCCTCCTGAAAACCTACCTCGTCCATCAGGCTTTCCCTAGTTCCTCATGAGTGAAATCACATCCTCCCCCCTCAGAATTTCTTCCCTATAAGTAAGATACTAAGTTAGTTCCATGCAACTAAGGTAAGGATGCACACCTGCAGCTTCTCAACCTCATGAATTTATCTTTGTCTCTCTCGATGTTCACCTCTCCTTTGTCTCCCCCATCTCTCTTAGGCCCTTTTCACATGGGCCATGGTGGGTGGGTGGGTGAATGGGTGTGCACCGGTGGCAGGTGGAGGTGGGTGTGCGGCCATTCCCACGGGTGCACACCCATCTCCATGCATGGAGCAACCAGCATTGGCGCCCAATTTTCCATGCGTGGGTGATCGGAGGAGCATGGGAGCACGCATGCATGGACCCCCACCCACCGCCTGTGGTGTTCTCATGGGTGCCCGCCCATCCACCCCGCACCAACCGCAGCGTTCGCACGGACACCCCTCCCCACCTGCATACGTGAAAATGGCCTTATATTGTAAGCCCCTTGGAGTAGGGACATATCTATAGCTATTGACTGTGCAGTGCCAGGTACATTGCTTCTGCTATATAAAATAATAATAATCAAGAATCCTAGTTTTCTGTGACAAAAAATTCAAAATCGCTGATTAAAAAAAAAAAAATTCTCCAAGTAAAAACCCCAAATCTATGTTTTTCTGTGATTAAATGTAAACACTAGTTGACTTTCCTGCACCACAATATAACACACCACATTTTATTGTAATATTTTCATTTTTATGAAATTTTACAGCTACCTGTCGCACCAACAGTAAAATGAATAAATTGAGGTTTGTCCCCCCCACCCCAGCATGTGTCTTTAGGTTGCTTCCCCTCCACTGCCCCATGCTTGCTGCATCCTCCTCCCATCCTGGTCCCAGACCACTCTGCCAACCAGAAAGGGGGACCATAGAGTCTGGCACTTGGGGAAGCCACTAAGGGCCCAATTAGGCCCACCACCTGTCCCCTCTTCCAAAGGTCCAGGAGACCTGACTGCCCAATTCATAGTGCCCCTGTCCCTCCACAGAACATGCCTTCAGGTTGCTTCCACTCAGCTCCCTTGCTGCCCTGTGCTCGCTGTTTCCTCCTTCCAAACCTGTAAGTTTTTACCATTTTCTACAAAATCCTCTGAAAAAAGGCAAAATCTGTTGTTTTTTCTCTCTGGATAAAAAACAAAACCTTTGGTTTTCCATCACAAAGAGAAAACTAGGAACCCTGATCATTAATACCTCCCTGTCCTCCCTGAAACCCCTTCTTCAAACTCCTCTTATGATGCCTCTTCCTATGTGCTCCTCCCCTTGTCAATCCGCTCTTGCCCATCCTGGATTGCCAGTCCTTTGGAGCAAGGACCTGCCTTTAATCACGACTGTGCAGCACCAGACATATTGCTGGTGCTATATAAATAATGTTAATAATGATGATGCCTGATGCATCAAGTCCACTGTCTTGATTGATGTTGTAAACAGTTACTTTAAATATGTAAAATTAAGTCACTGCCATAAGACAACAAAACTCAAAACTACATTCTATAAACAGGGGTTCTCAACCTTTTTTCAGTCACAAGTGCTGGAGTGATGTAAGAGACTACTGGGGAGCACTGCATTATTTGCATAACCTATTTGCATAAATATGCATAGATTGTCTCCCCTCAGCAATTCCATTTAACTCAATTCAAAGGAGGACTGTTTCCAAGTGCTCCCAAGCACTACTTACAGCTGGCTTGGGGAGTACTTTCACTCACTGCCCCGAGCACTCGGGTGCTCCTGAGCACCAGGTTGAAAATCTCTGTTCTATAAGCAACAGTTTAGTCCTCTGCAAACAATCCATGAGTCCCTTATATTGAATGCGGATGTTTTTTCAGAGCACTGTTCCAGGTCCTCTTCCAGCCAAAATATTGAGTTGACTGAAGTATTCAGTAGCTTACTGATTCAAATTTCTGTTCCACCCATCCCACAAAAAGTTGGCTCAGGGCAGGTTTGTTAGGGTTAGGCTAGTTTTCCACATGCGGAGCTTACTTTGTTCTAGTTAGGCCAACATCGAATACTGTAGTATGTGTGGGAGGCAAGTGCTTAATAAAGATTGTTCAGCCAAAGCTAAACTTCAACTCTTTTATACTTATACTCACTTTGCAGTTTTGTGCTAAAGCTAATTAGAATTAGAGGTTTCAATACATAACCCCCAGTGTTGATAGGAAGGGTGTGCAATCTTCCATCCATTAAAGTCAATGGCTCAGCTCCCCCTGGATTTCAATGGCAGAAGATTTCCCCTATGTCTCTGAATTTGTTACAGTGTAAATTATGATGAGCAGTTCATTCTCACTCAACGTCGTTATAAAATATTTTGTTAAAGTCTACCTAATAATGACTGTTTCAAGAGTCTAGCAAGCAAAGTAGTTAGTGAAGTGATGACCACAACAGACACTCTGCCACAATTTTATATTTAGATTGACAGCAGCCTGAACATGTGTAAACAAAATTATTCTTATGACCATTCTGATATCTGCCCACGCAGGAGAATATACAAAAGTGTGGGCTATCATTTGAGAAAGCAGTCTTAACATTCTTTTCACACTACTCAAGTAATAATTTATTACAATAGTTACACTTCACATCAGAGATGCCACTATTGAGTTTTAACTATGAACTAGATTCCCTACAGGCCGAACAAACCTCCACCATTAAAGCCAATGGGAGTTTTGCCATTGATTTTAATTATTATTATTATTATTAGCAAGCATTTATATAGCGCCAGCAATGTACCTGGCGCTTTACAAAGTAATTGAATAGACACGGTCCCTGGGCAGAGGATTGCATCCTGGACTTTTTTTTACCTGAAAACAAATTAGTTCAGATGATTAGTTTTTATTGAAATAATGTCTGTTAGTGAGAGTATGCAAACTTCCAGATCAATAAAAGCTATCACCTGAACTACTTGGTCTCCACCTTTCACATTTGGGACCAACATGGCAACCACATTCCCTCCAGACTACAGTCATGGAAGATATCTTTTTTTTTTTTCATATGAAAAACTATTGAGCTATAGATAAGGGAAATTAACTCTAATCAGTGTGGAAATGGGAAAGTATGTTCCTGTGTGGCTGACTCAATAGTAACACAAGACTTGCATCCTCTCCCTAAGAATTTGGGAACTTACCTTCCCCACTTCCAACATCCACAAATGCAATAAGAACACGAACTTCACCGAATTGTAGTAACATGGTTGGAATCCAACCCATTCGTTCTGTTTTTCATTGGATTCCTGTCTCAGTGAGGAGTCCAGGATTAGCTGCTCAAACATCAGAATAATAGGAGCTTGAAGGACAATGTCAACCCCCAGGCCAGGAGTTCATTTGTGGATCTTCCTGGTGTCCAGCATGTTTTCTCGACTGAATTTTGATACTTTGTTGATTTTAATACCTTTTTAAAGTTTTTCTTGAAACCTAATTGGTTGATCAGATATTTTAAAAAACTATATGTTGTCTAACTGTGAGAAATGAACCGCAGCAATTGCTTTGGCAAGTTGCTTCAGTTTCTGGTAAGACAACAGAAACATTGTAGGGGGAAAACCCTGAAGCTAGATAAAGATATGCCTGCATCATAAACAAACAACTTTTGCGAAGAATGGGTAAGAAAGGCCATTGGTCCCTCTATTAATTTTGTCACACTAATGCATTAGTTCAGTGGTTGCCAAATTTTGCCTGTGTGATCCCATTCTGAGACCTAATTATAATGCCATGACCCCAGGCAGCAGAAAAAACAACATGCAGTGTGTGTTATATACCAGTGAGGCTCATGACCTCACTTCAAGTCCCAAGCCACAGTATGGGAACCCCCGATGAATAGGCTGGGATTTTCAAAGGAAACTAAATCAGTTAAACATACAAATCTCATTGAATTTAAGAGGACATGGGGATGTAACTCCTACAGGCTTCTTTGAAAATGTCATCCATGGACATCAGTGAAGTCTAAGGCCCCAATAGGATGAGAGTGGAATCCACTTAAGTAAGAAGTTGCATAACTCAAATCAAATCAAGTTTATTGCGTTACCTAGGTCCCTGCAAACAAATACAAAACAAACAAAAATGGGCAAACCCAAATACAAATGCTTTAAAATCACATCACAACTAAATAACATAACAGAGATGAAAACCAGCTCTTTAACCCCTCATCCTCAAGAGGAGCAGCAGCAACGGAAACCAGAGGCAAACAATGAAGAAAGCGGTCTCTGTAGACGAAAGCTTGAACTAAAAAGGCTGACACGACCCTCAGACGGGGCGAAAGAAAAATACGAAGCAGCTCTGAGAGGGTCCTACCTGGGAAGCGTTTAATGTGTACAGCCAACAAATGGTTGCGGGGAACATCATAGAGATGGCAGACAAATAAAATATGAACGACTGACTCTACCTCAACAAAAATCGAAAGGACACAATCTTGAGCTGAAAGGAATTCCGGCATATCGCCCCTCCAACACACGGGAGGGAAGCACATTTAAGCGGGCCCCAAAAAGGAGAGTTAGATGCCTCCTTGAAAGTAAGGTGGACAGGTAAGCTGCCCTCCTACCAGCCCGTGGCATAATATACCTATAATGGGCCAGCAAGGCAAAAGAACCCACCTAGGCCCAGCCCTCCTGACGGGCAATGTCAGAGATCCTACTATCAATTTCTCTACGCGCTTGACTAAGCCGAATGGTTTTCAAGCGTTCAACTGACAGCCCCCAGGCCGCCAGCTGTGTAGTCAGTTGCTTTGTCCATGAAGAAACAAGGGGGTCCTGGGGTATGTGAGCCAAAAGCCCTAAATGGACATTATGATGGAGACGCAGCCATAAAAAGGCCACCTGTTTCCAGTTGACCCAGCCCCGGGCTAGCTGTCCAAACTCAACTCTCAGGGCAGCCGAAGGAGTCCCATTAGGGACCTGAAATAGCATTTTAAGGGCTCTAAGCTGCATGGAGTTCAAGGCTGAAAGAGCTGCCACAGCCCATAAAGCTCCTCCATACAGAAGTTGAGCACGAACTTTAGCCTCCATAATTTTGAGAGCCAACCCCCAAACAGCCATGGCCTTTGTGTTTAAAGAGTCGGGAGATAGCAACCATCGGGCCCTTAGCTCTATTAATAGCCATCTCTCTATGGGAGGTCCAGCTAAGGGAAGAATGGAAAAGAATCCCAAGATATTTGTAAGAGGATACCTGGGTTATTGGATGCGCATTAATAGCCCATTGATAGATCTTTTTCTCCCTCCCGAACACCAAAACTTTAGTCTTATTATAGTTTATGGCTAACTTATTGGTGGAACAGTAGTCAGAAAGAGCACATAGCTGCCGGGACAGGCCCACCTTGGTCTGAGAGAGGATCACCGCATCATCGGCATAAAGTAGGCAGCCCAGATGATACAAGGCCAACTTGGGAGGGAAAAATTCAGGCTGTGTCATAGCTGGGACCAGGTCATTCAAAAAGATGTTGAAAAGAGCAGGGGCTAATATACAACCCTGCCTGACTCCTGAAAAAATAGAGCCAGGCAGAAAGCTGCCCCCGCTGGGAAAGCCTGACAGCCAGCGATGAATCCCTGTGCAATAGGCGAATCAGAATAAGCAGCCTCTGATTAATCGACAGGCTAGCCAATTTATCTCATAGAAGGGGCTTGTCGACCGAATCAAAGGCGGCCCTCAGGTCCACAAATGCACAGAATAATCTTGAATTAGCCTGGATATATTTCTTGGTCAAGTGAGAGAGAACAAGGCAATGGTCAAGAGTCGTCCTATTTGCCTGAAACCCTGCCTGCTCCTTATGCAGCACTTGAAAATCCACCAACCACTTATTCAAAATGGCTAGCAAGTGCTTAGCATAAAGCTTAGCTAGAGTACTCAACAGGCTTATAGGTCTATAATTCCCAGGATTTAGCCTGTTACCACCCTTAAACACTGGGATAACCACCGCTCTGCCCCAATCGGCTGGAAAGGTCCTGGTCTTATCAAGATAGGTAAAAAAGGCTGCCAGGAAAGGGACCCACCAATCCGCATGGGACTTTAGGAGCTCAATGGGCAAACAGTCATACCCAGGGGCCTTCCCAGGCTTAAGCGACTGAATAAGCTCCTCCATCTCAAAAGACAAGAAGTTCTGCCAAGAGCACTGAAAGATCCTCCTCAGGCTCCCGGACCAGAAAAAGGGTCCGGAAGTGGGACAACCAAGTCCCACTAGAAATAGTTAATGGGGACAAGTTACGAGGTTTGCCCACAAAGGAGTTAATGGTCTGCCAGAACTTACTAGTATCCCTATCCCTGGCCACAGAAAACAAGGTATCCCAAGATTGAGCAACATAAGCCGCCTTTTTCTCCCTAAGCAAAACCCGATAGGCCTTCTTATTTTCCAAAAAAACAGCCAAATAGCTCTCCTCCCTCTGCCTCCTATAAGAACTAAATAAGGCGTTCAGGAACACCTTCCTATACTTGCACTCACGATCATACCAAGAGGCTCCCCGCCAGACAGCTCCTCAGTCACCCTGGAGCTGGTTGGTAGGGTAAACCAGAAGTGGCCTTAACAAGGAGATGAGCCCAAGATATTGCACCGTCAAATCAGAGATTCCCACCACCGCCTCCCTAAATGCCTGGCCTACAGGAGAAAACAACAGTTCCCGGAGCCGCCAACTAAGATCCTCTGACCACCTACACCTACAGGGGCCTATACGGATTTCACCCTCATCGTCATCGTCATCATCAGTCCTACCACCCTCACCTGCCCACTCAAAATGCAATGAAAAATTTAAAAGGAGCGAGAAATTATCACTATGGATTTCCTGTCCCACTGAGAAACTAACTAAATGCAGGAGAAAGCTAGGGGAGACCGCGATGTAATCGACTACATTGCAGCCCTGATGGGAAATAAACGTGACATTTCCCTCTAAATCGTCCTGGAAAGCTCCATTCAAAATCTGTAGATTAGAAATAGCCAGCAGAGCAGCCCATCTTAGCCCCGAGGCATTAAGTATCCTGTCCCTAGAGGAGCGATGTAATACCACAGAGCCCAAGCTAAGAAAAGGGCAGTGGATCAAGAGGGCCTCAGGATCATTGCCCAGACGGGCATTAAAGTCCCCTACCACTACCAAAAGAGCCGAGGGATATTTATCCTGTAAAGATTGGATAAAATCCTCCAATTTAACCCAAAAATCAAGCTGAAAATTTAATACATTGGCTGGGGGGGGGATGTAAACTATAACCAAATACAGAGGCTACTTCCCAGTCTGCCCACCACCGCCAGAGTAATAGGGGAAAGCTTGACCAGCTCCACCAGTAAAAAACCCAATCTGGCAGAAATAAAACATACGAGGCCTCCAGACGGGCGGCCCTGCTTGGCCAGGGAAACAGTCGGGATCCCTAAGGCCTTAAACCCTGAAAACTCAGGGACATCCTGAGTCCAGGTTTCCAAAAGACAAAGTATATCCTTGTCCCACACAAACTTCAGAAAAGATTGATCTAAAGACCTTGAAAGCCAACCCACTATATTCCATGCACAGAGACTAAAGTACTCTGGCTGTCTACCACTGGGGGGAAGCAGTTCAACTAGGCACTACCCCCACTGCCGAGGCTATGTATTGTTGGAAGCCGCCCCGAGCTGTGTTCAGGAGGGGCGGGGTAAAAATTTAATAAATAAATAAATAAATAAATAAATAACTGGGGCCACCAAAAGTTCCCTCTGAGCTTCAGGAGGCCCCAGAGTTGCTACTAAACCAGTCTTGGTGGTAGATGGTATAACCGGGGGAGCTCCTATACAAGATCTTAACTTGAGTTTCTGGGTAATCCAAATTAATATTTTCCCCAGGCTTATGGGGATGTATTGTTGTGCATGTGTTGTCAGTTCTGAATCTGAGAGTCTTGGGTGAGCTGGAGACAGGGAAAGCTGGAGAAAATTGATGTTCAGTAATGTCCATCACCAACCAGCCAACTCAAGACTCCCAGAGTCGGAACTGACAATGCAATGCACCCAGAGTTCTGCTTTGCTGTGACTCTGTGCTTCTAAGTGGTAAGAAGGAGACTGGAGAAACCCAGTAGCAACTTAATCTGAGCATCAGTTTTTACCATCTCCAGGACCATGTCATCAAAGTCTGCTTACATATAATTTCTGATAAGTAGAACTTTTTTTTTTTTAATGTGGCTGGAGAAATTTCACTTAATCAGACTCCATTGCATGTACAGGAGTACCTTTAAGCAGCCATGAAAATCATTGGGACCTAAGTGCCTGCTAAATCCCAACTGCATTAAGCAGTATGACATCGATATAAAACTTAGATCATAAACAGCTTTGAACATCATATTTCTGTCCTCTATCTCTATTCACCAGCTTCTGTATTTCATGCTGCTTTCATTAATTCAATTAGTGTGAGTGATCATTTTCAGTTAGAAACACTACCACGCCATTTTTCACTGACATCACATCAATGCCACTGCAAAGATCTTTCCATCCATGATTTTACTGACTAAGATAGTGGTTTTCAAAAGTTAAGAATGGCCAACCCCAAAGAGCCTCTTTAGCCAGGGTGAGACAGTATGTTTGAAATTGTGGATTAAAAAACTTAATCCAATTCATGTATTTAATAAACAATGTGACAATCCAAAGACTGACTGTGGCAGGGTCCCTCAAGTTATGTGTTTTGGGGCACCAGCTCAGATCCCTCCACCACGCACCCTTGGGGTCTAGCACCCTAAATTAGGAAGCTGGCCTCCGCTTTGCCCCTTATAGCCAGTCCTGCACCAACCTATGCAGGGATTCTCCCACAAGGGTGGGTCCCTTAAAGTCCAGTATTCAGAAAGATCACACCTGGATGATTTAGTCCTTGATCTGTGGGTGAGGCCTTCTCTCCCTCGAGAGGCCTGAGCCTGGAGTAATCTTGTCCTGGGCCACTGCCTGGCCTTTCCTGGGCTTCCTAGCCCTTGGCAGCACATCTGCAGGGAATCCTTCTCCCTAGGTTGTCGCCAGCAGACTGTAGCCTGTAGCTCTAGCAGGGCCTTTATATAGGTCTAGAGCCCTAGGCTTTATGCTGATTTAAAGGGCCAGTTCCCTTTTTCTATGATAAACCCTATTGTGCTCCATTTTGTGGGTCTGGTTTGGCCACCATCCTATGGCCTTCTCAGGCTCTTATGCCAGCTTGTGGCTAGACTCTGCCACATTGACATAATGGATCAACATGCCCAAGTCTTTGCTAATCACATACAAACATCTGTGTCTATCAAGTGCAGAGGTACTCATACTGAAAGACCTGTTTCAAAACATATAATTTGATAATGAAAGTCATAGTGACTTCATTTTCTGGTTAGCTCAAGCCGCCTCAAGCTAACATGGTTTAGGAGAGTGCGGGATACAAATAAACCGTGAAATTAAATGAAATGAAAATTTCTCACACTCTGGTTGCTAAAATAAAGATCTAAAAAGGTCTTCTGCTTTACCCATATTTCTGTAACCAGGCTGATAGTATGATTCTCAAAGGGAGACAGGGGGTGAAAACAGACATGCACCTTAACACTCCTTTAACATTTCTTATGCATGTTGCAGCCCTGCAACACACAAAATAAATGTTAAAGCGGTATTAAAGTGAGTTACATGTATGTTTTCACCCAGAATCTGTCCCATACCATTCAATTCAGTGGGATTTACACCCATGCTAACCAACAGCAAAGGTACTTTTGCCAAGTGTACTCACTGCACAGCAGTCCTACTCTTGGTCGCTCCTGCCAATCACCAGGAGTGAGAGAAAGCTTTCACTGGATCCGGTGGTCAGGGGACGGGACCCTTCCTCTGGAAGCTCCAGTTCTCTCTTCCCTCAGCGTACCAGGATGGCGGAGAGCAGCATGGTGCTTCACAGCACCAGAATCTGAGAAAAATGTTCATCTTACGGTGAGTTATCCAGAACAGGATTTCTGTGGGCTGAGCCCAATGCAGGAAGTGGGAGAGACTGGTTGGCTGAGCAGCTGGGCACTCCTTCAGTTTCTTGTGTTCAGGTGCACTACTGCACTAGGAACCCCTCCATTTAGTTCAGGGAAACCAGGTTGTATGAGCTGCATTACGCTCCACTGGTTTGGTCTCAGGTGTGTGTGTGTGTCTTCTTGCCTTAAACCAGCATCCCTCTCCCCTTTTCGGGGACCCTGGGTTGGTACAGGGGAGCCAGGAAGAACTGTGCATGAGAATCTTCCCCTCCCCGGCTCCCCCACATTTTTGGTGAGAGAAAGCCAGGATGTATGAGCTGCTATGAGCTCCACTGGTCTTTTCTCCCCAAGTGGCCTTCTTTTACCTACTTTTGTCCAGTGTCCCTGGCCCTGTCTCAAGGATCTGAGATGGGGAGCAGGGCTCACAGTCCTGAGGAAGCCCCAGTGGCATGTACGGAGTCCGGGAGCAGTGAGGCCGTTTGTAAGCCTGCTTCTTTCCTGCAGGCAGATGATCTTAGACCTGTTCTCCACACATTCTCCGTCGGCCATTATACAGCCCCTGATAGAGGTTCTGCCTCTCTGCTGAACCCACTGCCAGCCCGAGTGGTACGGGGGCAGGCAGTTTTCTCCCCCAGGATCTGAATTTCCCTCAGGGGGATTTCACTTTCTCCATTGGCCACCTGCTTCCCAGAAGGAGCAGGAGGCGCAGGGTGGGGACCGAAGTTAAAAACCCTGGCAGTTAAAAACCCTGCCTCGAGCAGCTCAGTTTAATGCTGCGGAGGTGGCCCACATGTGGGCAGGCTGGGTGCAGCCAACTTTGTTGAGGCCCGTGCATGTGCTATGAGTTCCTGGCCTCGGACGGCCATCTTAAGTAAGGCCCTGCACATGTGCAGTGGGCTTTGGGAGGCCATTTTGAGAGACGGCAGCTGCAAATTTTTTCAAGCACCCTCCCCCCATTCAAAAAAAATAAAATGAGCCCTCTTCACTTTTTGAAGTTTACCTTCTCACCCAATCCAGATATATCATTAGGATGGCCAAGGAAGCAGGTACTGGCTAGAGAGAGGTAATCCCACCAGTGGTCACCACTGCACCGGAGGACGTTGGGGAGCAGGAATGGGGTGAGGCACCCCAGACCAAGGACAAAGAAGATTCTACCTAAGAAGACTGTAACTGCGCCAAAGAAAAGAAAACAGGAGCAACCTGCACCAGGTAATTAAGTTTGAGCATCACCCCTTAATGCCCCAATGTAACCTCTGTGGCCTGCCAACATGGAGGCACAAGCACAAATGATGGGCATTCTTATGAGCACCTTTGCCCAGCTGCAAGGCAAAGATAGAGATGCTGCAGCAGCCAGAAGCACAGCTACAAGACTCAATTGGGCAGAATCGGGCTGACGACAAGGGGCTCCTAGCCTTGAAAGGGGGATTCAAGGAGGCGGGAAAGGGAAAAGGAACCACCAGCAACCCCAGTCAGAGTAAAACAAGGCCTGCCCAGGATACACAGTCCTCAGGCTCTGAGAGTTCTGAACCAAGTCCCCCAAGGAAAAAGTACAAGGGCAGGGCATTCCTCAGGGCTGAAAGGGCCCTGCAGTCATCATCTGAGGCCAGTGACTTTTCCAGCTCAGAAGAGAGTGAGGCCTCTAGCTCGGACTCCAGCTCAGAGGAAGAAGAAGAGACTAGCTTTAAACAGTTTCTCCCCTCAGACCGCTTCAACAAGTTACAACGCAAAATAGCAGACACCTTGGACATACAACTCATCCAGGGAGACCAACAGCAGGAAACACAACCAAGCAACCCCTGCAGGTATGCAGTCGCCAAAAGCAAGAGACCCAGTGTTTTCCTCCTGCCCAAGGCATATGAGGCCATAGTCACTAAGCTATGAGCCACGCCAGGATGTTCAGCTCGGCACCCCAAAATTGTGTAGAAGCTGTATGCCTTTTCTGAAGACAAACAACCCATGTTCACAGTACCGAAGGTGGACACAGCTGTGGCATCTTTAGCTAAAGACTCCATCTTCCAGGCAAAGGGTGACCTATTCCCTAAGGTAAGGATCAAACTAATAGGGGGGTTGAATCTGCAATACATAAGGATTTTGAAGCTTCCAAGGCAGCACTAAAGGCAGCCACCATGATGACTTATACATCCAGAGCAGTCTTATCATGGTGGGACAGTATTTAGGAACTGGAGCTGCCAAGGAAGGAGAAAGCATTGCTCCAGAAGTATATCTCATTAGGACATGGCAGATGCAGTTATGGACATGATGCACTTCAATGCCCAGGCTATGGCAGCAAACACTGTTGCAAGGAGGAGACTATGGCTACGGCCCTGAAAGGGAGACAACCACTCTAAGGTGCTGCTGGCGATAACTTCTTTCGAAGGCCACAAATTGTTCAGAGAGGCCCTAGACAAGTATCTTGATGGAACGGCAGAGAAGAAGAAAAAGACCTTACTTGCCCACTCCGTCAATAAGCCATTTCGGAGCCCATGCAGACACTCTCAGGGATCCTTCTCAAAGAAGCCCCGCTACACACAGTACCACCCGTATCTGATTGCAACTCTGCTGCTCCTCTAAACGTCTTTGCCCCGTCTTTCTTGCTGCTCCCCAGGCCTGGAACTCCCTCCCTGGATACATTTGTTCTGCTCCCTCCCAACTTTAAAATCCCTCCTGAAAACCTACCTCTTCCATCAGGCTTTCCCTGGTTCGTCATGAGTGAAATTGCATCCTCCTTCTCCCTCACTTTCTCAGAGTCTCTTCCCTGTAACCAAGTTAAGCACGTGCACATGCATCTGCATCTTCTCACACTCATAAATGTATCCGTGTCTCTCCTGATGTTCAACTCTCCCTCATCTCCCCCTTCCTAGTCTCTTAGATTGCAAGCCCTTTGGGAAAGGGACCTGTCTGTACCTACTGACTGTACATTGCCTAGTACATAGCTGGCGCTATATAGATGATAATAATAATATCACAAGGACTCCAAAGGCCACAAGCCCAGACAGCATAGAGGAGGATGGTCCAATAACCACAGATTGTCCAGCAAGCAGGGACCCCTGTCCCAGCAATGATGGGGAAACCACCTCCCACGAACTTCACAAGAGAGTGGGAGGGAGGCTTTCCTGGTTCACCCACATCTGGAGACACACCACGTCAGACAAATGGGTCCTGGAAACAGTAGAGAAAAGCTATTCAATTGAATTCAGAGCCCAGCCAATTGACCTTTTCAAGTTAACCCCAAGAGTTCACAATCGCCAGAAGCACAGGCTCATTCAGTTGGCTATCAAGCAGCTCATCAAAGCTGACAATAGAAACAGTTCCCACAGAGCCAAGAGGAAAAGGCTTCTACTCCACTATCTTCTTGGTCAACAAGAGAATTTCGTTCAACAGCAGTCATTCCACATGGAAACTCTGAAGTTGATTACAGTAGTGCTGGCAACTGGAGACTTTCTGGTATCAATAGATCTTCAGGCTGTCTACTTATACATACCAATTCGACCCAGCCACATGAGATATTTAAGATTTTGTTATGCGTCGTCTCACTGGCATTACAGAGCATTGCCTTTCAGATTGTTCTTGGCCCTACACACCTTTACAAAAAGACTTTGGCGTTGCTCATGGCAAGCCAGAAAGAGCAGGGAATCCACACATACGCCTAACTGGACAATATCCTGATTCGGGCATCCAGCAAAGCACAGGCCCAGAGGTCAGTGTGTATGACAGCAGAGCTACTTCTACAACGTGGGTTCCTGATCAACTAGGCAGAGTTAGTTGATTCCAGCACAGAGGCTCACCCACCTAAGGGTGCTGCTGGACACCGCGGTGGGCTGGATGGCCATCACGCCAGACAGGATCCTGAAGCTAAGGAATCAGGTGAGAGTGATACCAGCGAACTCCAAAGTCCCTGTCATGGACCTGGAAGCATTGTTGGGGTCCATGATCTCATGCATAGACCTGGTCCCATGGGTAACCTTTGGCCACTGCTCAGTAGCCTGCACCCCTTCCAGAGACAGATTGCAGACAGACGGAGCACCTGCACCATTTCTGGGCCCACTCTGGGCATCTCTGTGTTGGTGGCTGGACGGACAGAGACTCCACGATAGGGGTCCCCATGAAAGACCCACCGAGAATCATACTCACAACGGACGCCAGCCTCTTGGGATGGGGAGCATTCCTAGGTGATTGGGAGGAACAACCCAGAGTAGGACTGCTTGTTAGGACACTCAAAGAGAATTCCCAGGTAAGTAAGACTAACTTATCCTATTCCCACAGAGGAAAAACACTGTAAGGGCACATTCAGACACTACAACAATCCCATGGAAGCTACCATAGGCGTAGCCTTTATGATGGCCGAATGAACCTACCATCTGGAAATTGTGCGGTTATCTGTGGCAGACTGTTTTTCGATGAGCAGGGCACGCTCACGTGACTTTTTAAAATGCAGCAGGAGGCGATTAGACAAGATGTTCCATATGTTAAAGCTGGTTGCGCTTCTTTTAAAACCCTGAACGAAATACCTCAATATCGAGGTTTTTAGTTCACGGTTTTAAAAGAACGTGCAACCGGCTTTAACGTGCAAAATGTCTCGTCTATACTGCCACCAACAGTATTTTTAAGTCACGTGAGCAGATTGCGCGAGCACGCCCAGCTCATCTAAAAGCGGCCAGAGACTGCAGCTGCAGAGACTTCTGATTATTATTAATCATTTATAGAGCACTGAGTATTCAAGGCTCTTTAAGAATCTGGATGCAACTCTCAGTAAGTGGTCAGATTTTACTCTTTAAGAACCATCATCAGTAAAAGCACTGGAAAGGTTATGCCTCTTCTTTTGATCAAATATTCTTAACTTTTAATGCTGGGATCTAAGTGATCATATCTCCTAAAAGTGAAATTTAAATAACTTTTTAAAGCTATAATTCTAAAAACGATTACATTACTAAATATACTTTGGATACAATCTTCACCCAGTGAAATCAATGAATTGCAGCCTTAACGTATACTAAATGGTGTTTTTCTATAAACACATTGTTGCTGAATGGCCAAAGCTGTTAATGTGAACTGGAAAGCAATCAAACTCTTTAGCTTGCTATCAGAACATGTATGCCTTCTCAGACATTTGACTAAATTCTTGAGCTGCTTTTAGTATTTTCCTCCCCCACCCCTCCACGGCCTGTCACCCAACATCCTGCTATCAAAACATAAGCAAGCACCACTTAAAGTACACTAAGTAAGAATACTCCCACCTGAAAGTTGGCACATATTGTATCACATGGCCTACCAAAGGTAAAACACACATTGTGGGAAAGTGGCAGAAACGAGACACACCCCCAAAAGGCATTCAGCTACAAGGCCAAGCTTCCTCATACAGAAAGTCACAGGTTAAAAACAAATGGGCATTTTCACACAAGACACTTTCCATCCACTATACACGTTGTAAGGCTGCAGTGTTGCCCTATGGGTGCCCTGTAACATGTATAGTGGGTGGATGGGAAATGGGGGGGGGGGACAGTGTCTTGTGTGAAAATGCCCAAATAAGTCAGCACACATGAGGTGGGCGTACACTGCCTGTTTATTCAGTGTCCACCAGATGCTAGCCCTCACCTGCCAAGTGGCCAACACTCATCACCCACTCACGCTATAGTTCAGGGACATCACAGGCTCAACATGCAGACAAACCTGGGCTAATGTATGTCCACGTTCTGTCAATTAGGCTGCACCCAGCCTCATGCGCACAGTTTCTCGGTGGTGGAGGGATGGGCAGAGCAAAGTGGGGAAGAAAACCTGCCCACCTGTGAGGTTCATTGGCCTAAAAACTATGAGTGGGACCTGAACAGACCAAACACCGACTCCAGCAGCTTATTGTCTTGTTTGAAAACACTCACCAGGAGGGTGTTCAGCCCATTTATTAGTTGGCTGCAGGAAGCATGCTCCCATGCACCACAGAGCCTCTTCTCACAGCAGAGTCCTGTGGCATCATGGGCCCGTGTGGCTCAATTTGGGCCCATGTTCACTCACTCACACACACACACACACACACACATCCATTTATTAGGGTGCATGCAAAGCACTAGAGCAGTCCCAGTGGTTGGAGCAGCAAGTGCGCTTACTTACCACTCTCCCTACAGCTTCTAGTTTTGTTTTACTTTGGAGTGCTCAAAAACAGCACTCCAAAAAGGCAGGCGGGGGGGAGGGGGAAAGAGAGAAACCAAACAGGTAACTAACCAGAGGAGAAGCTTCCTGGACCCTGAATTCACTACAGCTGAGTCATGAGGGAGGGGTAGTGGTGGGTGGAGCACAGCCTCTGCCCATGTATTAGGTTTGCCACACAAAATCCTGTGTGGGGGCTGCCCAGATTGAACATGGGACTCAGGTAGGCTATCATCCATTTATTTTCACTCACTGACAGGTAAATAAGAGTACGGGTGCATTCTCTCACGTTTCTTTAATCAGTGTTTCTCACTCCAAAGACCACGTACGAACCAAGAGTAAAACCCTCCCCCCCTCCTCACTTTAGTCACCCAGACTGCAAGATTGTGGTTAAAACGGGTGAGGGATCCAGTATTGCCTAGTATGAGAACACACCCTAAAAGCAAGCAAAAATTATTCTAAATATTTTGCTTCTACAATACTACTGGAGAAAGGAAGCTATCAAACCTTCACTTAAATTCCCTGGTTCTTCTATATTTGGGGCAGGGGGTGGGGTGAAAGACTTCAGGCCTGGGGGCTAAATGCAGCTTTCCTTGATGTGGCCCCATTCCAGTTGGTGGATCTGGTCCCTAGGTCCAGTTCCTACTCCCCAAACACTGAAGAACGTATCTAAAGAGAAGGGAGCAGAGACGAAGGCACATACGTAACCAAGCCAAGTACGTGCACTTGAGACCTCGCATCTTCATGAATGTTAGACCCCTTGTCTCTCCCTTTGTTCCCCTTCCTAAGTCTCTCCCCCAGCTCCTGTCTCTCAGATTGTAAGCCCTAGGGGCAGGGACCCTGTCTATTTTATTACTTTGTAAAGTGCCAGGTACACTGCTGGCACTATATAAATGTTTGTTAATAATAATAATAAATACGCAATAGCAGACAGACCCATAGCATAGATCAGTGGTCTGATCCCTCCTCTTGCTGAGTGTACCCTTAAGCACACCAAACTTCTACGTGGCCTTGAGAGCTTGTACTAATTTTCAAAGCAGGCCATAGGCAGGAAAAGGTTCCCTACCATAATTCTATACAATCCCTACTCTCTCCTAAATCCAAGTCCCAAACGTAAGTTGTACTTTTCCCCCCAAAAGGCCATCTTATATTTACCTCACAGAAGTGAAGACTGAAAATTGACCAAGTTCTATTTAATTCTTCCATAATTTCATTACCAAGTGAGTTTTTGTGTTGTCATTTGAAAGACCCAGTTTGAAGAGATTTATAAATACAAAGTCATGTAAAAACACATTGATGCACAATTCGAAGCAGCAAGTGACAAACTGTGGAACTAAAGCCCTCACAAGAGGTTTTGCCATAACTGCCCTGGACATTTGTACAGATCGGTCTCCCCCCCCACCCCCACACATACACAAGGCCTGAAGTTCCAAAATGTATATTGTACATTATAAAACAGGTAATTGTTTAAACGCTGGCCTCCAAAAAGGATTCCTTAGAAACCACAATACCCATTAGGTAACTTTACCATTTGTTGAGGAACTGCCATACGCTTAAGTAGACCTCATTTCATCAATACTTGGTCCCCCAAGTCTCTCAGGTGGCAACTATGGAGAGGGTTTTCTCAGTGTTCAGTCCACAGCTGTGGAACTCACTCCCGGTGACAGTTTGTCTGGCCCCACCTCTCCCCTCCTTCCAACAACAATGTAAGACCTAGACCACTTTCAGACATTTCTCCTCCCCAAATGCTTAGCCAGGATATGCACAGGAATCGGCTTGTCTGAAAGCCTCCCCCCCACCCCCAAATCTACAGGCAAAGCCACGCAAGGGGGACCTTCAGACCAGCCAATTGCCGTGCATATCCTGGCTGCGCATTCACCACCGCAGACAGAATACAGGAGGGAATGCCTGAAGTGGCCCTAGTTGTTCCACCAGGCATCTGAGGGAGGGAAGATAGGTAGTGGATAGAGTTATAGCTGCTTTTAGTTGTTTTTAAATATATTTATGTCAAGTTATTTAAGTATGACATCGCTTCAGAATTATAGTTAATTTTGCATATTACAGTAAGAAGGTATTTGCAGAAAAGCTTGTTCCTAGATTGCTAAGCAAGAAATACAGTAATTAACTGAAGCTCCTTTTAATCCACATTGCCTCGAAGAGTACCACTATTTGCATTTGTTGTTACTGAAACACAAGTTTGCCTCCACTAGGAGAACAATCATTCTTTGATTAACCCCATCTTAGAAGAAATCCAAGGGAAGAGCCAGATATTTAGACTTTTGCCAGTTCAGATCTCAGTTGTGATCAAAAGGGAAGATGAATTTCACCCTTTTAGTTCTTGGTCCAGGTGAGTATTTGCTACATTCAAAACTCACTTGGGCATTACCTTAATTAGTAGAGCCCACTCAACTATAGTGGTAGTAACCCCTGAAACACACATTTAGTATTAAGTACTGGTTTAAAGAAATCCATCTCCAAATGAGAGCATTGAAATTATTTAAATGTCAATTCTTTTACAATAGTTTACATGCCTAGACATCTTGAAACAAAAAGGTAAGTGGTTTGGATTTAATTCAGGAGCAGTTACTAGCCAACAGCAGTTCACTAGCTTTAAAAAACAAACCAACATAAGCAATATACATCCTGAATATTGTGGTTATTAATACAGAAGCAGGAAAATGCAAGTCTTTCTATTGAAAAAAGCCATTCATTCAACTTCAATTAACACAATTGTTACACAGCTGTTTGGCTACTTTAATTAAATTTTAAAGTGGCCTGTTAATACATTCACAAAGACTGAAAATAAGAATTGCATCTACAACATTTACTCAACTACTAATGATTCCGTGTCACTAGGTGTCTTAACTGGTTTCATTCTTATCCTCTCAGTGAAGCTGGTCTTGAAGTGCATTTAAAATAACCTTCAGATACCCAGATGTGTTCTATTTTTATCTTAAAAACTTCAGAGACTAACAAGCCACTGATTACAAGAGCAAAGACTTTATTTAAAGCCCAAACCTATGGTTGAGTGCTTTGTACAGTTATTGAAACAGTGTCACCTGTTCCATCCCCCTTCAGTTTCATGCCTCCTGTCCCACCCTTGTTGGAGGGAGTTTGTAGTGACGTGTCCACTAGAGCCTCTGAAGACCGCTGCATTAACCTCTTCACTGCTGCTGTAGCCCCCAGGAACAAAGTTCTGTAGTGCACTGACTTCTATCATAATCAGAGTCTGAGTGTCACAGAACTTTGCTTCAAGAGACCAAGTCCTCCTCCATCACAGATACCAAGAGTTTCTTCAAGTGCAAGGTCTAAGACAAAATGAATAAAATGGACGTAGTCAGAGCTGATGAGAGGAACATATTTCTATAATCAGCTAACTCAAACAGAGAATCCGATCATCAGAACTGAAGAGTTTAACACAGAAACTAACAGGCTACCTCCCCCCACCCCACCCAGACTACACAAACTGCAGTGGACCCCTAGCAGCTGGCTTGAATTAAGGAAATTGAAACAAGACATGAACAGCTGAGTTCACATCAAGTAGCACTGTTTCAGCTTCTGGGGCTCTCCAACTCACTAGTCCCCCAAGATCCTGGGAAGCACCCTCTGTACTGCCCTGCAGCAGCTTCACAGCCATCTGAGGAGCTTGCTGCAAGTTTGTGTCTTCCCCACTGCAGAGCAGGGGGTGGAGGGGCAACTGAGCAATGATAAGGACAGGAGCACATCCTGCTCCCATAGTCTCCATTAAGAACCCTAGCCCCAAAATAGATCTCTGTATGCAAGGCTAGCCTCTGCCCATGTACAACAGGATTGTCCCACCCTTCAGGATACAGAACAAGCTATACACCCCAGGACAGCTGATACCGACCCCTGTATGCAGGAATCCATCTGTAGGAGTAAGGTGTCTGTCTTTCCTCCACCTCACTCACCAGGCAGGATGCCCGACACAAGACCCATGCACAGGGGACGCACATGTAGAGCCCCTCAGTTAGAGAACCCTGCCCACACAGACCCGCCTGCCCTTGCAGAGAGCGCATAGACATATGCTCCCTACCCCTTCCGCAGACCCTGCCACGCACGAGGAACGCAGACAACTCCCCCCCCTCCCGGTTCCTGCCCTTGTACCGTACGATTAGCCCCCACCCCCAATGCACGACTCTGGCCACACACGGGGGTGATCAGGCTCCAGGGGAGCAGCCCTGCACACACCGTCTACCCCGGGGTACTCCCCACCTCCCTCCACGACCCCCTCCCCTGCCTGCACCTAGAACAGCTCCAGCTCCCAATGCAACAGGTCCGCGCGGCACCTCCCTCCCCGGGCTGCAGCAGCCCCCGGTGCAGCGGGAGCCACGGCGGCCCGCTGGAGCCCACACGGGGAGGTGGAGGCAGGCAGGCTCGCCCGCCCCACGCGGTGTAGCCCTGCAGCTCGCGGCTCCCCGCGCCGCCCGGCTGCCCCAGGCTGCTCCCCGCGCGCCCGCCAGCTCCCTCGCTCGCTCGCGCCCGGCTCCCTGCTCCATCTTGACTTTTGCCGACGTGGAAATTTTGGGTTCGGAGACGAGCTGCGCTCTTATTGGCTAGCGGCGGGTGGGGTCGGAGGTCACGGCTGCTGTCGCTGCTCCGCGCCAAGGAGCCTCGCAGGCGGCGGCGGAAGAGAGGGGCGGGGCTGTTGCCTCCCCGGGCAGAGGCGGCCGAGACTCACGGAGAGAACGTGTGAGCTCTGACCCCACCCACCGCCCGGCACTGTCAGGGAATGGGGGCGGGGTGGAGGGCAGGGCAGGTAGAGAGGGGGGATGAAGGGTGAGGTGGGGGGAGGGCAGGTAGAGAGGGGGATTAAGGGTGGGGGG
>QEPC01011191.1:1506710-1520798 GCA_003113815.1 Sphenodon punctatus
CCCCCAGGGATCGGGTCTATACTTACCGGCGGCTGCGGGGACGCCGCGGCCGCTGGTGCTGGGGGGTGGGCTCTTTTTTTTAACAAAAATCCAGGCTGGGTGGGGGGTGTCCCCCCTTCCACCCACGCAGCCTGGGAGGGGGAGGGGGGAGGAATTAATTGTATTTCATTGATTTCAATGGGGACACAGTGCCCCATTGAAATAAATGAAATAAAACCGGTACCGGTATACTGGATTTAATCCGGGAATCCGGTTCTTTGAGAACCGGAAACCGGTAAATCCGGTATCCGGTATTTACCCCGGGGTCCCACCCCTCGCAGGTGGTTCACCATGGTGAACATCTGGCAGTACGTAAACACACGTTACGGGACCATCCACCACCACAGGGGATTCACCGTGGTTGAGTGTGGTACCGTAATGTCTGAAAATACCCTAAGTCTCTACTGGCCAGGCACAGTCCATCCTGAAGCCAGCTTAGCCCACACACCAGTAGCATTGTAGTTATCATAGTAGCTGTGAGCTCTGGTCTGTGCTACACCCTTGTGTTTCCTCTCTGTTCACTCCTTTAAAAAAAAAAAAAAGTTTAATAAAAAAGATGAAGGAGCAGCTTCTAGTTTCTCAGTTCAGAGTGTTGGTATGAAAAGAGTGAGAGGCAGGGGAAGTGGAATTCAGGTTCACAACCACCAGCCATATTCCCCCAAGGCTACAGCAGAGAGTCAGCCTCTCGCTCTCATACTTTCAGCAGCTGTCTGGACCAGGACAGCAGGAGAGTTGCCAAAATCCCTGCCAGATTTGGTGTCCCACATAATGTGGAACACTTGAGAGGTATGAGCTAGCTCAGTAACCTGTCTGTGACAGTGGTCAGCATTGGATGCCTCAGGAGAAAATTACAAGAAACAGGGCAACTAGGGGTGATCCATCCTCTACCATTCACTTCCAGCAGCCAGGAATTTGGTCTTTTGCCAGCTCCACTCCTTAGCCCAACACTCCAGAAGGCTGCCTGAGCTCATGTTAAGACTTTATTTTATTGAAGGCATGTTCGCACAGGAGCTTCACTTGTGTCAAATTACCACCTAATTTGTGACTTCTGTTCAGTGTGCACACAGCCTCCTGCATTCCCAGGTGGTCTAGCACCAGAATGGAGAATGTAGCTACTCCTGATTCAAACAGGGTAATTCCAGTATGGCAGTTCTTATACACAATGGAGGCTTGACATTACCATGAGGCCAGCAGCATACGTGACTTTAAAAATGAATAGACATTTTCATGAAGGATTGGTCTGCTAAGAGCTATTTTCTAGAACGGTCTGGGGATTCAACTTCATGCTCAGAGTGTCCATAAACCAGAAATCCCACCACTGTTGGACACATCACAAGGGGCGTCATGACATCTGCAGATAGGAAGGCAATCCTGATTGCTATTTAAAATACTTTTCAATCCTCAGCCATTGAGGACAATGGCTCAGCTCCCAAAGACATTAATGGTAGATTATTGTACCTTTTGTCTTTGCTGCTGTCTGCATGGATTGCATGATTAGACTGAATTATCAAAATCAGGTCACATAGGTAAAATGTTTGGAGAACCAGTGCCCTAAATCTCTGACTGATGGAAAGTGAGAATGCACACAGGAGATGGATCATGCCATAGTGGCCTTATGGCTTAATTTACACTTTCATATGAAGCATCCGGTACTGGCCACTGTTGGGAGACAGGATACCAGCTTACATGGACCATTCGCAAGCAAGACTCTACAAAGTGTCAGATTTGTTTTCTGTGCACTATGCCCCTGATTTATAATCTACCACTTTTTGATTTTCAGATGTTGGCAGGTATGCACTTATAGGTAGTGCTTCCAACTTCACTTTAAAGAAAATAGAAAAATATCATGTAACTGCAGACGTTTCCATTTCCGCATGTTGTAGGTTACAAACAGAGTGGGTATACTGTGCAAAGCTCTTCATCTCACGTTGGAACACACCTTGCCCCCTTACCATTATTATCTTCCAAGGAACTTTATTCTCCTGGAAATCATGCGGAGTCTCTTTTCTGAAGAAGTTGCAGTTTAGTTTTCTTTGTATTGTTATCAAGCAAGCTTCGGAAACATATTATTTCTTCTGATACAACTTGTTCCCAGGCTTATGAAAAATGCAGTATGCCACCAAGGTTCATGAACTACAGTATTCTATGCTTAAGTCTGCAATAGGTGTAAGCAAAAAATAGAGATAAAGTGACCATAGTACTGAGAAATACTGAATATTTCCTTCCAATGGAAGAATGTGAATTGGCCTTGGCTAAGAGGTAAAACTGTCTCATGATAAAACTATTCATTACATTAATAGGCATATACTCAAAACAAAAAGATTTCAGGTGGCTGTTAAGACCTCATCTTGCCAGCACTTACACATGTGTGTAACGCTGTGGACTTAGGTAGTCCTGCTGAAGCTAATGCAACTCTTGACATGTGTAAAGGTAAGCGTGTTTCCATGATCAAAAACCAGGCCTTTATCTTGAAGCGTAATCTGTATAGGAGGATCTCCCTGCCCTGGATCTCCATTGACTTTTCATATAGTTGTTAATCCTCATCAAATGCTACTTCCTAGAAAGCCCCAAAAGAAAATATGCACTGAAAGCAAAACACTAAAATAAAATAATAATTAATAATTAATACAATCAATTTTAAAACATTCAAATACCTAGTTGTATTTATGACACAAATATATCCGTTTCCATATCTTTGGATTTATTTAATTTTGTTGGAAGAAAGACTTTCTTACCTTCAAAGACTTTAATTTGTTTTCTTCTTCAAATCCTTTGTCTTCCATTCATATCTCCTTCAGTTTGGCTCTGTTTGATTCATTAGATTATTTCTTCATCATGTCTTTTCTCACCTTCCTCCATGTTGCTATTCCTTCCCCATTCCCAGATTTGATGTGTCTTTCCCTGTCCTTTTCTATCCCCGGTTTTTCCACCTACCCCTCTATCTGTGGGCATGGATCCACTGTGTTAGGCCAGCGAGCTGGCCTCACTGTGCTGTAGTAGCTCTGCTATGTGTACTAGAATATTGATTTTACAGTGTGTGAGCTCTGTTAAAAAATCAATATTTCAGTAGACTGAGCCAAGCGGGCGGCAGTGTAATGGAGCCCAGCCTGCTAATGTAACATGCAGGGATCCTCATCCAGAGATTGAGGTCAGTCAAAAAGTGGGAATGCGTTTTCTTATTTTATTGTCTGTTTCAGATTTAATGTAGTCTCTAATGTTCTAGCATTTAAATTATAGCAGGGCATGTGGTCACTTTCAAGTCATGTCCAACAGTCTGTCACACATTTCAGGCAATGTAGATGAAAAATATGCTTCAAACATAAAATGAATCTCCTAGAGCTTAATTAATCCTCTTTTCGTGTACCCATTATACATGTTTAAGAGAGGACAGTCATGGGGGGGGGGGGGATGTAGTTGCTTCTAAGAGGACAGAGGGGATAGAAGTATAGAACATATGATGAAGAGCTAGAATTGGTTGTAAATAGAACATTTGTTTTCACAATGCATAAGCAGTTTTTCAGTCCCTGTGCACTGCAATACCTTAAAATTAGCAAAATGTGTTATTTACCATTTCAAATTTACTTCTGTGGTGCCAGGCTCAAAGGGGTGAGTCAAGTCCAGCTTTACTGCTAGGCAGAGGTAGGTGAGAGCCTAAAGCAGCACATTTATATGGTGAAACTGGCCAGGGTAGAGGGAGTCTGGTCAATTTCACCAAGTGATTCAGTATGACCTGGGCTCCCAGCTCCCCTCTTGACAGCTAGCCTACAAGAAACAGGGAGCCACATCCAGGGATTTCCCCATGTGACCTGAAGATGGGGGTTCCCTGTTCGCTGCTGGCCAGCTATCCGATGGGTAGTAGAGAGAATCCAGCCCACACTAAATAGAGGCTTGGTGACGTCTTCTGGCCTATTTCATCAAGCCTCAGTTGTGCAAGACTGGGCTTGGCTAGGTTGGCAAAATGCCTAAAGTGGTTCCTGGGTCAAGTGAATGTAAAGTTTACTACATACATGATGAATTTGCTGGTCAAAAAACGGATGTATCTTTAACATTACTTTAGGATTTGTCTTTTTTTGGAAGAGAGCACTCGGCATCTGTTTGAGACCTCTTCAGCTACAGTCACTATTGGCTGGCTTCCTTCATTAACTAGCTTTACACAGCAAAGACCCACAGTCTATCTACCCCAGAGGTTCCCAAACTGTGGGTCGTGACCCCGAGTGGTGTTGTCCCATCTGCAGATGGGTTTGTCATCTCTACTGATAAATGTTGCACGTCTTTCTTGCTGTCTGGGGTCACAGGATTATATCAGGCAGGACAATCCTCTGTCATTGAAGTCAATGGGAATTTTACCATTGACTTTAAAGGTGGAGGACTGCGGTGTAAGGGGCCAATCCAAGGCATATGCACACAACAAGCAGAAGGCTGTAGTGCGCATGTGCACACTGTGCATGCACCAAGAACAAGATGTGCACACACCAAGCACAGAACATGACACGCCATGTGCATGGTGTGTGCACTTGGTGCGCGCATGTCTGCACTTGGTGTATGTGAGCAACCTGTTCATGGTGCATGCATGCATCTTGGATTGGGCCCTTGGTCTCAGGATGAAGTCTCAAAGGTAAAAGGTTGGAAACCACTGCTCTAGTTAGTGTGGGAAGGGGAAACTGAACTTTATTGATTTATTTTGCATTGAATGACATGATTTAAGAACTTAGTAAAGAGCTGAAGGTGCATATCACACTGTAATTCCCATATTAAAGTAATTAGTTTGGCCCAGCTGTCAATCATTGCTTTGGAGGTGACCAGGACTGGAACCATAATTTCTCTTTGCAGGAGACCATCTGGGTTTAATACATGATTCAGATAACAAGCCTCTGTACAAAATATTGCTGAATATGGAGGCTTGTCATTCTGTAATAATTCCTTTAGAAAGACAACCAATTTGCTTAAAACACTGTCTATTGACTTAAAATGAGATCATATATGGCTGTTTAGTTACAGGAATGAATATCCATTGTTTTCTAGGTTGGAAATTTATTCTTAACTGGAAGTTGGAAGCTAAATGTAACTAAATTCTGTGTAGCACTGGATTCAAATTTCAGATGTGAAAGAAGTTACAATAAGTCTGTGTGCTCATATGCACCCCTGTATCATAAGGAACTAACTGCTCATTCAATTTCCATATAAAAATAACTTTTAGGACATGCAAATGATATAGATGTCCTAAATTCCTTAACTATAGGGTGACAAATAATGTAATATTGGCTGCAATCTTGAACCCATGGAAGTCAGTGGCAAAATTCCCATCAACTGTAATGAATGAGGATTGCACCCCTAGGATGCAATCCTAAATAATACGCAATCCATAACATGAAAGGCGTTGTGAGCTCAGTGTGGGTTGAGGGTGCACAGCACCTAGCAGAATTGTGTCCTCAATGTAAAGTTTGAGGGTTGCGCTACTGTTTGCTCTGGGAGTAAACAGGAAATTCTGAGGTGTTCAGGATGAGAAATTAATTCTCTCATTAGCGAAATGGCTCTTATGGCAAGAAGGTCACTAAATAAGGACTCGCTTATGCACATGAATCAATACAATTGTATATTTAAAAAATTAAACAATTTTATTAAGACAATTTGCATTGCTTATTGTTAAAAGAAAATGATACGTATACATTATGTGACATGTTACAGTAATTCTTATTTAGTTTAGTTTAGTTTAATTTAATCAAAATTTATAACCCGCCCCCTCACAGCTCAGGGCTGCGTACAATAATAAAACATAATATAATATAAACATAGTATAAAATACAAAAATACAGTAAAATCAAATATGTTTATTGTGTAGCCGAAGTTATTACAATCCAGGTAACCCTGGGAGCCATAAAGCAAAACACATCAATACTAAAAGTAACATTAGCAGATACATAAATGCAGAGACACAAAATACTCCTAACTCAAAGAAACCCAGCAAGCAGAGAAAACATAAAACTACTCTTAATTAGGGACCCTTAGAATAAGAAAGGGATTTGCGCCTACAGGCTACCGCTAAACCAAAACGAGCTGCCAAACGAGTCAGCTGATAATCTGTTGGGCAGAGGAGCAACCTTAGAGTAGACTGGGGGCTGTTGGCATAAGACAAAAAGGGGAAAGTGCCCCACAGCTTTTCCCTTAGGTCAGTCAGGGCAGGGCATCGAAAGAAAATATGAATGAGGGAGTCAGGCTCCAAAAGGTCACAAAGGGAGCAATACCTGTTATCTCTGGGCACCCCCGCATATCAGCCCTCAAGAATATCCGGGGAAAAGGCCTCACATCTAAGGCGGGTAAGGGCCCGCCTTGCTGGGGCTTCCAACCAGGTAAATAGATAACTAATTTTAGCCTGGTGGGGGACCGGGGGGAAGTAATCAGGAACAGCTCTCTGAGAACATAAAAGAGAGTCCTCTTGTTGTAGTTCTTGATCTGCCAGCCTCCTAATTATAAACGATTCGGCAGAATCACGGCCCACCTCCAACAACTGGGCACGCGAGTACCCCAGTTTTTGAGCTTCTAGTTCGATTGCAGAGTCCCAGGCACTCAATAATCCGTGTGTACTTGCTAAAGCTAGGAGTGACCGATCCTGCAATGAGAACAGAGATATTCTAAGCCAATATCTGAACGAGGACCGAAGTGCGAATTGTCTTAGCATATGGCTACAAGTCTCTGCTCTTAGAATCACCTGTGACATACCCTTGGGCAGTCCCAGGACTGCACGCAGAAAACCGTTTTGGACTAATTCCAAATTATCCGCAAGCGCCGTGCCCCATACAGGAAAGGCATATAGAATTTGAGAAATTACTTTTCCCCTGAATGAAGGAAGGGCAGGCCCTTCCAAGTTGCCACCAGGGCCCAAGAAGAAGCTAATAATTGCTGCTGAGGTACGCCTTGCTTGGGCCTTTATTGCATCAAACTGGGCCTTCCAACTACCATTACAGGAAAAAATCACCCCATGATATTTATATGAGGGGACTTGCTCTACCAAAAGTTCCCCCTATAGACCAGCTATGGTTTTTATGTCGCCTGGGATTCCCCATTACCAACACCTTTGTTGTATCATAGTTAATGGCTAGGGCCTCATTTTTGCAATAGATGCCGAATTGATCCATGACGCGTCTCAGGCCCACTATAGAGTGAGAAACCAAGACAGCGTCGTCCGCATACAAGAGGGCAGGAATGACCCTTCCCCCAATGACAGGAGCATGGGAATCACTGGAGTTTAGAAATGATATAACATCATTCAAGAACAAGTTAAAAAGCACGGGGGCCAATATACACCCCTGTCTAACACCCGCCAGAACCTGAAATTTGGATGTTAAACTACTGGTGGAGTTGCACAAGACCTGGAGAGAATTCCCCGAATGCAACTTCACAATTAAGAACAAAAGACGGGGGTCAATCGAGGTCTTACTCAATTTAAGCAAAGACGCTCTCTAGGGACGGAGTCAAAGGCCGTGCGAAGATCAACGAAGCAAAAGTAGAAATCCTTATGACGAGCAAGGGATCTATTAGCCAAAGCTGCCAGGACCAGGACATGATCCAAAGTGGACTTACCCTTCTGGAAACCCGCCTGCTCGGATTCCAGAATATGATTGGACTCTAGCCATTGATGAAGTTTTGACAACAGGAATCGAGCGTATAATTTCCCCACCATACTTAGCAGACTAATAGGACGGTAATTCCCTGGAAGTGCAGGATCCCCCTTCTTAAAAATAGGAATCACGATACTATTAAGCCACGAGGAAGGGATCTCTCCAGACTCATTAATAACGGTGAACAAGGGGGCCAAAATACCTGCCCACCACTCCGGCGCACATTTCAGGCACGCTGGGAGGATAAAGTAATCGCCCGGCACCTTGCCAGCTTTAAGCTGTGCAATTAAATCCAGAATGTCTCCCGGGGAGACTGGCTGCCATAATGGAAAACTGTCCTTCGAGTGGGACACTACACTGGAACAGATGGGGAGGGGATAGAAAAAAGTTCTGCATAGTGGCGTTCCCACACTTCAGGGGGAACTGAGGAGAAAACTGGGGGCTTAGCCCCTAGCCTGGCGTAGCGAATCAGCTCCCTGAATTTCTGAGAGTCGCCAGAACCAGCTGCACTCTGAAGAGATCCCCAGTTCTTATGCTGGAATGCAGACTTAAGTATCAGTAACTTCCAGTACTCAGACCTAGCTGTCTGTAACTGTTTACAAAGGGCCCGGGAGGGTTTGGAACTAACAGCCCTAGCTGTTTTTTGAAGAGCAGATCTTGAGGAATGGCACTCGTTATCAAACCAAACATAGTCAGGCTTGGAAGACTTGACTGATCTTGTAGTTGTCAATATAGGGGCTAGTAGATGAATCAAATTCCCATAATGATAAAAAACATCCTCACCCATAGATTTTATTCCTTCACAACAGTACTCAGCATCAGCTGAGTGCATAAAGTTTGTGACTGACAATTTAACTTCCTCCGACCATTTAACACGAACAGGACAGGATATAGCCGAGATGGCTAGAGGCTCATTCCGAGAATCCATCAAAAAGGAGGGGCCAATACTAGGGGCCAAGACTATTAAGACCAAAGGGAAGTGGTCAGATTCAACTCTTGAAATAACTTGCAAGGAAAAAGTATTTTGTAAAAATAATTTGAGGACAGAAAATAATCGATTACGCTAGAGTCAAGATAGGAGTGGTGAGTAAAATTATCCATCAAATCACCCCTCAGTCGACCATTAAGAAGAGCTAAATCTAAAAAGTCACAGAAGTCAAACAAATATTTAGCCTCTGGACTAATCATCCTGTCTCTCGAACATCTAGGAGCAAGTCCTATTTGGTCTGGAGACTCATCCAGCAAGGAGGCAACCGGGATAACAACCAGGTTGCCAGTCCTGATGTTAAAGTCACCTCTGATAATAAGGGGGGACTGAGGGAACAACCTTTTAGCATCGAGAAACAACTCTACTGCAACATCCCAGAAGTCACAAGGGAAGTATACAGAGGTAGAGGGGCAAAGATAGACATTTCCAACAAGAATACACTGCCCCAAAGTGAATGTACAATGATAAATTGCAAGATTTGACTGATAAAAAGCAACTGGATCCACTTTAATATTAAATTTTTAGAGGTAAGTAGTGCCAATCCCCCCACTGGGCCTACCAAGAGCAACAGAGGGGGAGGCCTGAAGACAGTATACATTGAACCCTCCACATGATAAATCATCTAGACACCACATTTCTTGGAAGATAACAAGTCAAAACCCTCAATAAAGCCCAAAAGTCCCTATCCAACTGGCAAGACTTCCACCTAGCAATGTTCCAAGAAGCAATTGAAAACCTTGGGGGTTCAGGAGGTAGCTGTCACAAACCCCCACCCAACAAAAATACAGTATAAAAACAGTTTAAAACCATAAAACAAATGAGGCCCAACAGTCCCCCCCCCCAAAAAAAAGAAAAAAACCCACCCACTACCCGTCTCCCTCTCCAAACGCCTGGTGAAACAGCCAGGTCTTACATTGTCTGCGGAAAGAGGGGAGATCTGGCGAGAGGCAGATCTCCACCGGGAGGGAGTTCCACAGCCACAGTGCGGTCACCGATAACACCCTCTCGAATGTCGCCACTCTGAATACCTGGGGGATCTCTACTAAGAGGGTGTCCCCAGCTGACTGCAGGGGCCGATCCAGGACATGAGGGGTGAGGCAGTCCCACAGGTATGCAGGACCCAGGCCAGATAGGGCTTTAAAGGTAATAACACCTTGAATTGGGCCTGGAAGACTATAGGCAGCCAGTGCAGTGAACAGAGTGCCGGTGTTATGTGCTTATGACGTCCCGTCCCCGCAAGGAGACGGATCGTTGCATTCTGCGCAGTCTGTGGGTCATCACCAAGGGTAGCCCCACATAAAGTGCGTTGCAGGCAGTAGTCCAATCTCGAAGTGATGAATGCGTGGATGACAGTGGCCAGATTGGAGCCTGAGATATAAGGCTGAAGACGATGAACCAGGTGTAACTTACAAAATGCACTCCTCGCCACAGCTTCCACCAGGGCACCCAGGCGGAGCTGTGAATCGAGCACTCCCAGACTCGGAACCTTAGGGACCAAGGAAGGACGCACCCCATCAATGATGGGGGCCTCCACTTCCTCGCCCCTTCCCACCAGTATCACCTCTCTCTTATTAGGATTCAGCCTCAGACAGCTCGTCCTCATCCACTCCCCCACCGCAGCTAGACACTGGGTAAACACTGAGACTGCAGGGCCTGGGTCAGATGAAAGCGAGAGGTAAAGCTGGGTGTCATCAGCATTTAGCTCTTAGAGATTGTTTTGGCTGGTACTTAATTATTATTATCTATATTTTGTTTTATGAAATTCAGCCCTTAATTTAGTAAAAAGGGCTGCATTATTATGTAGTAGTGAATTAGAGCTGAGTGCCTTCACTCCCTTGAGGATCTCCAATATTCTCCATGGGGAAAGTGAGCAGGTTAGAGGCACATATGATGTGCAACCTAGGTTCCTGACTTACTGTCACCTGCTTGAAACATTAAAAACTTCCCTTTGCTGCAATATGAGAAATATTGGGTGCTACCAGGTCTAATGATAAACGTATTGCAAAGCCATCATATGTTAAATGTTTGATGACATCATCACAATCACGTAGCCAGTTATACAAACATAATTGCAGCTGTGTGATTAAACCAGGCACTGAATAGTCTCCTCCCACCAACTGTCATCAGCTCTTACCTGAATGTCTAGAAAGACAGCACGGTTGCTGTGTTGGTCCCAAATGTAAGAGATGGAGACAAAGTTGTTCAGATGAAATCTTTGATTTGGTTTCTCACCAACTATCGTTGGTCTAGTAAACGATATTATCTGAACTATTTTATCTCTATCTCTTACCTGCATGGTATCTGTCACTTGATGCAAGGCACCCAGTAAGCATGAACCTCACTGTGCTAAAAATGCCTACAGTTTCTTCTTCAACACAAGCAATTGTGAATTGAATCCTATCCCTACTACCCACAGGTAAGTGTAATAGTATTACAGATTCTGTTCACACTAGCTCACAGGGCTGTTTTAAGATTTTTAGAGGCCTGAAGCTGAGCTACTAGAGTACTGAGCACCACCCCTCCTCCACTCTACTGCAGATCAGCAATATCCCTTCTTGGAAAAACATGCCTCTATGGTCTCTGATGACCAGGGACCAGACTCTCTGTGGGGCTTTGTGCATGCATATCTAGACATAACAACAGCTGCGTGCCAGTAGGAAACATGTTCTTACCCATGACTTTTCAGGCACTAACCCATGTTGAATGCATGGTCAGTTGTATCGCCAGCATTGAGAAAAGTAACATTATGTTTATGGATGCAACTGAATATCTAGCATTACATCTGATAACACCCACTGAGTAACTGGAATATAGCTATAGATTTGATAGTAGTGGGATCAAACAGAATCAAATAACTCACAGTATAATCCTCACCGGATACAGCCCTCTCTAGCAGTTAGAATGTATGAGTTCCATTTGCCTCCAGGTGCATGTAACTGCTAGTGCACACAGCATCCTGGCAGAGGATCACACTCAAATATTTGACTGAATAAACATACTGTGTACTAACAACTCAGTTTTTCAATGTGATGAGTACTCTGAATCCAATCCAACAAAACACGTTAGCAGATACCTTAACTTTTAACCACATGGTAGTTCCATCCATACTTTGCTGGATTGGGGTCTGAGTCTGAACTGGATTCAAACCCCAAGAATCTACTTAAATATGATTCAGAAGAGTTTCCAAATTACTCTGGATCAAAAGTTAAATAATTTTGATTTATGTATATTTTATTTAGAAATATTCTTCCTCCTTTGGTTCAATACTGCTGCCAGACAACATGCAAAGTCTGAGTCCTTCAACAGAAAATAGAAAGAAAACTACTCTGTACATGATCTTCTACAGTTTGCAAATAACCCAGGAGAATCTAGGACACAGGTTATGAGGAATTTCATCTCTCGAGTCGAGTGTAACGATGGAAAAAAATTCTTCTCACAGACGGCAAGCAAGAATCAACTAAAGCTAAAATAAAAACCAGTCAATTGCGGTAAGATTTTCACCATACCAACATTTAATCAATGAATAAGATTCTTAGAGTTGGTTTTTCAAAAGCCTGCAAGTAAATTGAACAGGATCAAGAATAAGACTCAACTCCCACTAGATTGATAAAGGCTTAACAAGGCAGATTTGGTTGAACAATCTGACCTAAAAAAGTAGTTGCTCATGGTCTGTTTAAAACTAAGGGTCCTATTGTGGCCCTTTGCTTTTATCTACTCACACAGTTTAATCTCACTGAATTCAGCCTGGTCTAAAACTGTACTCCTTGCTCCAACAATTTTAAAAGGAAGCAGATAAATAGGACAATACTTACTCAGTAGACTCAGTAGTTAATTGGAGATTTGTTTTTTCAGGCCTAGTGAATCGGAATATGTGACCTTTAAGCCTTACTGAAGAATGTCAAGGTTCACCCAATAGTGAGTGAAATCCTGACTTCACTAAAGTCAATGGTAGTTTTGTTATAGGGTGTTTTTCAGACATGATGATAGCCCACATTTCCACACTTTGACCCAGGTGGAATTGCGGGCTACTGTCACAGAAAGTGCCACCAGATTTTAGCCCGGCCTGTCCCACAGGTGGTGTTGGCACTTCGCCCAACTCAGAAACATCTCCCAGGTCACAGCCTGGGCTAAGTACCAACACTGCCTGGGGAACAGCTCCCCAATCAGATGTAAAAGTATGCCGTTACAGATGAACGGCAGCTTTACTCAACCCAGTTGGGGTTCCCCATGGTGCTGGGCACCATGGCAACCACCATTGTCCGCCAGGGCTGCCTGTCAGCTGAGTGGTGGTGCTGTGCATGGGGGGGGGGGTGCGTGGATGCATGTCCATGTGTCTTCCTGGCCCAGCCTCCATCACATTTGTTCAGCGGCCGAGTCAAGTCCCAGCTGGAGTGACGGTTCCCACCACTGTCCAGAGAAGTCCATGGTGGCGACGGGAGTTGTCATGTCTGAAAACACCCATAGACTTTAATGGAGCCAAGATTTCATCCAAAGTCAGTAAGGGGCTTCATAGTAGTAGAGGAGTAAGAAAAGAACAGGACAAAAAAGTTGACACCATGTCTGCTAAAAAGACTATCTTTGCTAAACAGATAGGCGCATGTAACAGAGTTGAGTAGAGAAGTCATCTCTTTCACAATGACCACTTAACCAGGATGAAATATGAATTTGGAATAAATTACCAAGAGAGGCTGTGCAGTCCCTATCCTTTGAAGGATAGGCTTGATAATTATCTTTCAAGGATGGCTTAGGTAAGGGGCAATGGATGACTAGGTCAGTGGTGGGCAAAGTTCCCAAGTCCAAGAGCCACATGCCAAATTTTTCATATCATTGAGAGGCACAAGATGCATTACATCAATGGCAGCTTCCCCCTATCCCAGGGATAGGGCAGCATGTCTTTTCCCAAATCCCACCCCTACCCATCAAAGCTCTGGCTCCCAAGTAATTTGCTGGACTCAGGTAGCAGCAATAGTGGCACAGAGCATCGTCTCCGTGCTCCCATGACCCCCCAGGAGGCTCCAGAAGCTGAAATGGTGGTTCGGCTTCTGTTGCTAATAAGGGAGTTCCATGGACACACCCTCAGGCAGCCACCTCTGAGGAGAACCACAGTACAGATGCCCAAGGTTTTTGAGCTGCCATTTTCCCACCTCTGGACTAGATTATAGTGGAGTTTGCTCATGTCAGAATTCTCCAGCTATGTAAAAAAGTTTGATTTATCAGACATCAGAAATTCTACTTAAGCAGGCTTTAAGGAAATGGATGTGGAGAAGGACAAAACCTGATGCTCAGATTAAGGGCGAATTCACACGTGCAGCAATTATCTGGATTTTTAAAAACTGGTTCTCAATAGTTCGCTGTTAACAAGTCCTGTTGCATTCACATGCATGCCATACCGTTTTTAAGTACAGCGAAATAATGCATTCAGACCTTCTTGTAGTGCGCGCTTAC
>QEPC01011191.1:1523632-1544305 GCA_003113815.1 Sphenodon punctatus
CACTACAGTATTTTAGTCACATGCTGCCAAGAACTCATTAATGCACTCAAAGGTCCTAATATTTTTTGCTATTTTAAAAACTCTATACAGTTTTTAAAAATGAGTTAACTATGGGTAACAAGAGATGAAATGTGGACCTGCTGTGGTCTGGGACTCACTGCACATGTGGTCCCACGCTGCCAGATGTTTAGACGGCTGGCTCAGGATGGGCCCTGGTCCCAATCCTGGGTGCCCGCTCTGGGACAAGGGCCACCCACGCAGGCCAAAGCAGGTCCACGCATCTGTTTGGTCCTGCCATCTCCACTACGTGGTGGGAGCTGCCATGGCTGCCCGTTATGGCAAGGGACTAGGTGTTGGCGGCAGGGGTGAGGCTAGCTTCCCACACATCTGTTGTGGCCCCATCCCTACCTGGGCCGTGGAGACAGTAGCACGGCTCTCCTGGTGGCAGGCACATTTGTTCAGTGCCACCCGCCAACCCGGAGAGTGGCCACTGCTGTTTCCCGGACTGGGCTGAGGAACCGCCAAGCCACCCGCACATCTGTTTTTACCCAGAGTTTAGAATTCTACTTAGCCAGATCAAGAAGCAATACATCCCCATAGACATGGGACTGGCGAAAATAAATTAATTTCACTTATCCAGAGATTCAAGTTATGCAGGTACTACTTAAGTGAATTCTACTGTAGAGGTTACCAAACTATAGATCTTGACCTCAAGTGGAATCACACCATCTATGGATGTCATGATCCTGACTGAAACTTGCTTTGCATGTCATTGTTCCTGTCTGGGGTTGTGACATTATATCTAAGGGTGCTTTTATACATGACAGCACTGAGCTCCACCATGCTTCAATCCTGTCCAGAGTGAGGGCCCTCATTCCAGGCACGATTTTTCCCGGCCACCAAACAAATGTGACGGCGGGCCAAGGAGGGAGCTGGGTTAGGGAAGGGGCACCACCAACACGCACGCCGACAGGGGTCTCTGCAGGGGTCTCACCCACTTGGAAAGAAGAGTCCTCAGGATCTTAGAGTGCCCGTAGCTCCTTAATGAAGCAGGCAAGATCATCACAGGACGAGATCAGTGCTCCCTGTGCCAAAGAAGGGAAGGGCGATACACCATACTTGCAGGGATTAGGGAGTGAGGACATGTGGGTAGGCGCAGGTTAAGGGACCCAAGGTACACACGGGATAAAGAGAGGGTAGGGCTTGCTACAGGGACAAGGGGAACGGTTCTCCCATGGGGGAAAGGGAAGTCTTGCAAACATACACCGGCTCCCTCTAAGGGAGTCCCACACAAACACAATCATGCTGACGATTTTCACACATACACAAACACTTACTCACCACACCAGTCTTCCCAATCACTAGAATCATGTTTCACTTAACTCACGGGGCCAGTTTCTGAACACGATAACTGATCACCGGCAAGGCAAGTCTGTTCCCTGCTGCCTTTTATTGCTGCGTGGCCCGCCCTGCTGCTTTGCACAGGCATACAGAGCATCTTGTGCCCTCAGGCAACTCTGCGATGCCATGCATGCGCCACGGAGCCGATTGAATCAGCCCAGCTGAAACTGCGATGTTGGAACCTTCCCCCGGTGCCTGCCCCCCAGGCTTGACCGGGGTGCTTCCTTTCTCCAGGTTTCTCCCCACGCCACCCCCCGAGGGCCCTGTACCACCGCCACTGGGCGATATCAGAGTCCAAGTGAACTGGGCGCCGGAGTCCCTGGCCCCATATCCCTCTGTGCCCCCCATGGGCCCTGACAGTACCTCCCCCAAAGGCCAGCTGCAATGCAGGAGGTGGGGCAGGGTTTAGCAGGAAGCAACAAGTGAAAACGACACACTAGGTGAGGGGCATGGACTTCCACGGACGATTCCCAAGACCTTTCGGACACATCATAACCTTTCCAATCAATCAGATAGTAGAGAGGCCACAGATCAGTTTGGAGTCAAGGATGAAACGGACTTCAAACTCCAGTTTTCCAGTCCTGGATACAACAGGGGATGGAGGACATCAAGCAGGAAAGAGAGGAGGATAGTACGTTTCAAAAGGGACACATGAAAAGTAGGGTGCAAGCACATGTGAGAGGGTAATTTTACCTTATACGTGACATCATTTACACGTCGCAAGATAGGAAAGGGACCCATGAATCGATAGTCCAACTTGGCGGAAGGGCGCAGAGAAGGATAATGGTGATGATCAATCCAAACCAAGTCCGTGGGACATAGAATTGGTGCAGGACGTCGGGATTGATCAGTGTGACGTTTGTAGAATTGACGGGCAATTTGTAGCATTGCAGCTGCATGAGTATCCGCTTGATGCAATTGTTGGGCAAGAGCTCCTGCCACTGGGACTGTATAGGACGGAAGTTCAGGAAAACATAAACGGGGGTGAAATCCGTAGGTAACAAAAAAGGAGATGAGCCAAGAGAGGCATTAAGGGTATTATTATAAGCGAATTCCGCCATAGGGAGATAAACGTACCAGTTGTCTTGTAAGTAGTTGACATAGCAGCGAAGGTATTGCTCTAAGGCTCTGCTTGTCCATTGGCTTGGGGACAATAGGCAGTCGTTTGGGATACTTTGACTCCAAGGCAAGAAAAAAGGGTTTTCCAAAAACGGGCAATGAAATGTGATCGCCGGTCTGAAATCATTTTCTGGGGAAGGCCATGTAGCTTTATCACATGATGGAGCACATGGAGGATGGTCTGTGGGGCGGTAGGTAATTCTTTGCAGGCAACAAAATGATTTGTTTTAAAATTTGTTTTTTTATTGTTCAATTTTTTTGTGTGTTGTTCGCTGCCCCGAGCTGCCTTTGGGCAGGAGGGGTGGGATACAAGTTTTAAATAAATAAATAAACAAATAAATAATGTCTGGGTTTGGTAAATTGCTCGATTACCACTCAGATAGTGGAATAGTCCTGGGATGTAGGTAGGTCAACAATGAAATCCATAGAAATATGCTGCCACAGCCCTTGGGGCAATAGAGCTAATTGTAAGAGTCCTGCTGGCCGTAATTGTGGAATCTTGGTACTAGCACAAATTGAACATCCTTGTACATAGGCCTTTACATCTTGTCTTATTGAGGGCCACCAAAAGTGACGAGAAAGCAACTCTAAGGTACGTTGTCTCCCAAGGTGTCCAGCTACGGGGGCATCATGGTGAGCCCGTAGGAGGTGCTGTCATGCCTTGTAAGGAACCACGATTTTTTCATGTGCTGTATACACCTTTGGGACTGTGCCAAGCTGCAGATGTTTGGACACCGATGGGTCTGTGATAGAGAAATGTTGAAATCTTGAAAGGGAAATGCTTGTAGCTGCAAATACCTGTCTACCCAGAAGAAACTTGCCTTTTGTTGCGGGTGGCTCTGTGCTTTCATAGCAGCAAGATAGGACATCTGCTAATATGTTATTACGTCCTGGGCAGTACTGAATCTGAAAAACAAAATGAGCAAAGAACAAGGCCCATCATGCATGATGAGAATTGAGTATGCGCACTGTTTGTAAATAAGTTAAATTCTTATGATCGGTCAATACCAACACAGGACGTAATGCTCCTAGGTAACGTCACCAATTTTCAAATGCCATTCTGATGTCCAATAGCTCTTTGTCCAATATGGTATAGTTGTGCTCTGCATTAGATAGTTGCCTGGAATAGAACGCACAGGGGAGGTTGATCTTTATCCCCTCAATGAGTTGGGATAGGACGGCTCCAATAGCCATACTAGACACATCTGTTTCAACTACAAAGGGCTTTGTAAAGTCAGGGTGTTGCAATAAAGGGGTCTGTAGGAATGCCTTCTTTTTTTTTTTTAATTAAAGCTTTGCTAGAATATTACACAAAATTCAAAGGTGACATTTGTGTACAGTCAAGGTTCAAAACGACAAGTAGAGTCCCTAAGTTACAGCGTGGAACTCAAAAACCAATACTTTGCTTGACTCGTATCTGTCCCTATCTGCTTTACATCTTATGTTTAACTATAACTATAGTATCTCCCACATCTTACTTTTTCTCCACTTTTTGTTGTATCCTTTGCCTCCTTTACATGTACAATATTTCCTTGTCTCGTGCTAACAAGCGAACTAAACTATAACTTTAACTTTTGTCCGGTGCTTTTATGTTCCAGGTGTTCCTTATTTTCCATTTTACTCTTTAATTAAATATAAAAATCAAATAGAAATGCCATCTCCTCCTTCTCTATTCCTTCTTTCTGCATAACCTCTGTGCAGAGAAACCAAGTTGCTACAAAATCCTCCTTTTCACTTTTCAGAGTCACCGTCATTTTTTCCATCATGAATAAATACCACATTAAGGAATGCCTTCTTCAACTGCTCAAACGCCCTTTGTTGTTGATCAGTCCATTCAAAGTTTTGTCCCTTTTTAAGCAATAAGGTCAAAGGCGCGGTTAGGTCAGCATACCCAGAAATATACCCAGCATACCCAGAAATATACCCAGCATACCCAGAAACGGCCTGTTGGGGAGGCCAATCCTGTATAACCTGGACCTTATTGGGGTTCATTTGAATTCCCTGAGGTGTAATAATGAACCCAAGGAAGTGTACCATATTTCAATGGAATGCACATTTCTTGATCTTCCAATATAGCTGATGCTGTTGGAGTCGTGATAACACTGTTCATACGTGTTGTATGTGCTCCTTGACTGTAGCGGAATAAATCAAGTTATCATCAAGATATGTGACCACAAACTGGTCCAATATATCCCTGAAGATGTCATTAATAAAATGCTGGAAGGTAGCAGGAGCATTGGCCAAACCGAAGGGCATCATGAGGTATTTGAAATGTCCGCATCGTGTTCTAAAGGTGGTCTTCCATTCATCCCCCGGACACATGCATACTAGATTATAGGCTCCACGTAGATCCAATTTGGTAAAGACAGAGGCTTCTTGTAGCCGGTTGAGAATTTCAGGAATTAGTGGAAGGGGATATCTGTTTTTTACTGTCAGCGCATTCAAACCCTGATAGTAGATGCACGGTTGTAGGCCACCATCCTTCTTAGGGACGAAAAAGATGGGGACTCCCACCAGCAAAGTAGAAGGTTGAATGAACCCCTTTTGTAAGTTCTCCGCTAGGTACTCACGCAGCGCCTGCAATTCCAGTTCGGAAAGAACATAGATCCTGCTGTAAGGTGGTTTCACTTCAGGGACCAGGTTAATCGGGCAATCATAGGATCTATGTGGTGGTATTTCCAAGGCCTGTTGCTCCTTAAATACGTCTGTGAAATCGCGATATTCCTCGAGGAGGTGAGTCGATGAGTCTGCAGCTATTGTCTTAGTATTATGCAAGGAACAAAACATAGGGGAAGGCTGAAGACAATGACTTTCACAATACTTGGAGGTCAACTCTACTACCTTAGATTGCCAGTTTATACAGGGGTTTTGTTTTTGCAACCATGGCGTCCCCAATACCACAGGAAATATGGGCATGCAGACCACATCAAAAACAATTTTTTCCTTATGTTTCCCTATCGCCCCATCATCGTCAGGGATGATGTGCACAATGTTATAGGTCCGGAGGCCAAGAGGGAACCATTGATGGAATAAATCCTTTCTGGATGCTCTTTGTCTCTAGTGGGGACTAAGTTTTTAGCCACAAATGATTCATCCAGAAAATTCCCTGAGGTCCCTGAATCCAGAAGAGTCATAGTTACCACTGACAGTTGAGGAGTAAGGATTAGGGTTAAGGGGAGTCCCACATGGTTCTGGGTCAGAAGGGGAAATTGAGACGCTCCCAAGCTACCTTTAACAGGGTCTAGAGTACTTGCTGGGACGACCCCTGCCCATCCCGGCTCCTGATGTTTCCCAGCATTCAACGAGCGGGAGGGAGCGGGACACTCACGTGCAAAATGACCTGGTTCTCCATAATAAAAGTATAAGCGACCAGTCCTCTCTTTTTCCTCTATGCCCAAATGTCCTCGAGAGGCACCCAGTTGCATGGGCTCTGGGTTGCTAGTTGCTGCAGGTTCCCCCTGGCTGAGAACAGATAAGGTAGGTCGAAAGTAAGGGGTTTGCGCCCCTTTTTGTCTTTTTTCCCTAAGTCGCTCTGATAAATGTTCATCGATTTGGAGCATCAGTGTAACTAGCTCTCCCCAAGTATTGGCATGGGACGTAAAAGCTAAATGGTCCTTCAGCTCATCGTTTAACCCTTTTCGAAACATCACTTGTAAGATGCTATCAAACTACCCTAAATCAATGGCAAGCTGTTGGAAGTGGGTGATGTAATCCAGCAGCGAGCCCTTACCTTGTTTAATTGTTAAAATAGCTGCCTCTGCGTCTTTCGTTCTGTGTGGATAATCAAACAAGAATTTGAATTAGTTCTCAAAGGCAGCATAATCTGATAACAAGGGACTGTTACTTGTTAGAAGGGGAGTGGCCCAAGCTAATGCAGTACCCTCCAAATGGCCTATGATAAATGCCACCTTTACTTCATCGGGGGCATATGTACGAGGTTGTGTTTAAAGGCTACGTTACACAACGCCAAAACCTTTTTATCTCTGGTAAACTTGGTGATTTTAGTAAATTTTGGTTCTCTATGCGGAATGTTACCAATCCCTCCAAGGGGGGCTATGGGGGTGGGATTTTCCCCCGGGATGAACCTGGGGGAGCCCCAACACCTCTTGACTGATCTTGTCGCTCCCTTAAATCCTTAATTTCCATAGCAAGGGCTTGGACTGTTCTGGTTAACTCCCCCAGTTCTACTACCGCTGCCTCCATTGTGACAGCAAGGGGAACAGGGGTTTGCTGGTGATACTGTTAGGGAAGGGGCACCACCACCAACACGTACGCCGACAGGGGTCACAGAAGGGGTCTTATCCACTTGGAAAGAATGGTCCTCAGGATCTTAGAGTGCCCTTAGCTCCTTAACGAAGCAGGCAAGATCATCACAGGACAAGATCAGCGCTCCCTGTGCCAAAGAAGGGAAGGGCGATGCACCATGCTTGCAGGGATTAGGGTGTGAGGACACGTGGGTAGGCGGGGGTTAAGGGATCCAAGGTACACACAGGATAAGGAGGGGGTAGAGCTTGCTACCGGGACAAGGGGGACCGTTCTCTCATGGGGGAAAGGGAAGTCTTTCAAACATACACCGGCTCCCTCTAAGGGAGTCCCACACAAACATATTCATGCTGACGATTTTCACACATGCACAAACACTTACCACACCAGTCTTCCCAATCACTAGAGTCACGTTTCACTTAACTCACAGGGCCAGTTTCTGAACAGGATAGCTGATCATTGACAAGGCAGTCTTCCCCTCTGCCTTTTATTGCTGTGTGGCTCACCCCACTTCTTTGCGCAGGCGCACGGAGCGTCTTGGGACCTCAGGCAACTCTGTGACGCTGCACATGCACCGCGGAGCCGATTGAATCGACCCAGCTGGAAATGTGGTGTCATGACCTTCCCCCGGCGCCTGCCCCCCAGGCTCAGCCGGGGTGCTTCCTGTCTCCAGGGTTCTTCTAGTGCCACCCCCGAGGGCCCTGCACTGCCACCAGTGGTGATATCAGAGTCCCGGTGGAACCATGGTATGACTGTGAATGTAGGATGGCCCGGAAGAGCTTGAGGACCGCCTACTTGACGTATCGGGCAAGTCCCACATGAGCTTTGCTAGCAAGTTTTTTCTTCGCAAAAGCGGATTATAAAAACTTAGTAAGAGCAAAGAAACGACTACACAGTGAGAATAGATGGTTAGCCCTTATTGACTCTAGTAAGATAACGACTCTAGAAAATTCTGGAACCTGATAAATGGATCTCTGGGGAAGGAAAGAAGCCCTTGCACTTTCCCAATTTCTCCAGAGACGTGGGAGGAATTTTTCAGGGATATGTATTCGAGTCTGGACTCATCAGATCAAGGCTGGGCAATGGGTTCCGATTTGAGAAACTTGCCGCCTAGGCCTATCATCACTGAGCTTGAGGTAATTACCATTCTTGGGACCTTTAAAAATAATAAAGCACCAGGCTTTGACCTGGTACAAATCGAGTTTATAAGAACATTTAGAGATTGGTGGGCTCCTGTACAGGCTGCCTTATTTACAGCCATCAATAACTCAGGGGTAATTCCGGCAGGATGGGGGAAAGCTATAATAGTACCAATCTTTTAAAAAAGGGGAACACGTACAGATCATGTTAATTACAGACAGATTAGTCTCCTAGGGGTAATTAGTAAGATCTATGCAACATTACTTTTAGCTAGATTAACAACTTGGATAGATCAACATGAAATACTCTTCCCCCGAACAGGCAGGATTTCAGAAGGGGAGATCCACCATCGAGCAGTGCTTGGTCCTATATCACCTGATATAGGACCAAGAGAAATATAGAGCAGCTAATGGGAAACTTTATGTTGCCTTTCTGGACTTAAGGGCCGCTTTCGATTCAGTCAACAGACCCTTATTGTGGGATAAGCTTGCTAGACTATCGATTGACAAAAGGTTACTTGGCCTTATGAAGAACCTTTATGCAAATTCTTCACTGATGGTAAAATTTAGAAAGGAGGGACAGATTACAGGTAACATTCAGGTGAACCAGGGGGTTAGGCAGGACTGTGTCTTGGCACCAGCCCTGTTTAACCTGTTTATTAATGATGTAAATCCCCTCCTAGTCCAGCCACAGTTCTTCCCCCTGAAATTGGCATCAAGGGCCCTGGGAGCGATCTTATATGCAGATGATTTAGTGGTGGTATCTCAAACCCATGTTGGGTTGGCGAGACAGCTAAATGTTTTTTCTGGATATTGTAGGGATAATAAGTTGATTATAAATATTGATAAGTCCAAGGTAATGGTTTTCTCCAATAGTCGGAGGATCCATAAATGGACGATTGATGACCAACCTCTGCAACAGGTGAAGGTATTTAAGTACTTAGGAGTATACTTCCATGCTTCTTGCTCCTGGAAAACACATTATCAGAAAACTCTTGTTACCTCTAAAGGCGTCGTGTATGCAATTTTGAGATCCTTTGCAGGGAATGGAAGGCAGAAAATCGATCTTGCCATGAAGGTGTTTAATGGCAAGGTCAAGGCAGGCTTTCTATATGGAGCAGAATTGTGGGCTCCCTTATCTACTTCAAATTTAAATGCTTTGCAATCACGCTTCCTCCAGGATCTTCTAAAAGTTCCCAGTGGTACCCCTTTAGCGGCTGTTAGACTAGAACTGGGTCTATGGAGTTGGACAATTGGGGGCATGGGAGCTAACCCTCGGTTTTTGGTTCAGGCTAAATAACTATGCTCTCAATAGCCTGGTTAGATTTATGTGGGCAGACAGCCATAGAAGCCAATGAAGGAAGGCTGTTGAACAACCGTTGGTTGAATTGGGGTTCTCGCAGGAGTACCTTATAAATAAAGACATTAAAGCAGCTAGATTGGAAGTACTGCTAAGACTTGGAGACATCAGTTGGCAGACAGACTTAGCTACCATTGGTGCCTCACCGCAAATGCTAAGATATTTGGAATGGTCCCCTGCACCTGAGAAAATGGCAAGTTATCTTGAGTCAGAGCTCACATTAAGAGAGAAGCATTTATTTTTATGCGCGCAGTTAAATGCTCTCCCTACAAAGGTGTTGGAGGGACGCTTTTGTTCCATGTCGTACGGCAACCGGCTCTGCCCCTTTGACAATCTTGTTGCAGAGTCAATGCAGCATATTTTGTTCGAGTGCCATCTGTATGATCATTTGCGTCAGATTTATATCCATCCTTTGTTGGACAAACTGCCACGCATGACTTCTTTATGTTTGTTACAGGCAGCCTTGAATGACACCTCTGCAGACGTCATTCTAGCGGTTTCAAAATTCTTGATGTTGGCTTTTAATCACATAAGTCTTTTTTTTATGTTAAAACATAGGTAATCTGTGTGCACAGAACATATGTATTTTGATGTTCTTTACTCCCAGTTTTTATAATTTAAATGTTAACACTTTCCACATTTTTATTTTTATTTTCCTTTTTTATAAAGGTTAACTCACTCTTTCATGGTATATAATGTTTATTGTTTAATGATTATTCTATTAGCAAGAAATGTTGTTTTAAATTTTGTACCCACTTTTACTGTTCTTTTTTGACAATGGCCTATGGCCACGTCTAATAAACTTATTGTATTGTATTGAATCCCAGTGAGCCAGGCACCGGGGTCCCCGCCCCATGTCTATCTGCGACACACACACACACACCCGATGGGCCCTGACACTGGGGAGAGGGTAGGGTAATGTCCCCCCAATTAATCGGTTCGCTGCCAGGACCTTCTGACAGTCCATAGTTCTGAGTCCGTAGCGCAAGGAGACGCGTTCCAGCTGAAGGCAATTTCACCCCGTGCACACAAATCTATGTAAATATATTCAAATATATGCAAATTTTAATCAGATAATTAATTGAATAATCAATTGACAGAAAGGCTTACATTTCTAATTGGGTGGCTGCCCTAGTCAAAACCCCTAAGCATGTGTTTGACCATTGTGTATAAGCACCATAACAATCCCAACATCAATTTGGCCACCCTTTGAACACGCGATGTGAACACCATTGCATCACAAGGACAATTTGCATGTTCCGACTGAACATGTGGCCAACGTTGTGTCTAATGATATCGCATGGTATGTTAGCAGGTACAACATGGGGAACAAGACAGCAGCGCTTGTGTGCTGAGATCGGGTGGAGAGCAAAACACCCATTTGCCCCAAGATGGGCTCTATGGTGAACACAGGGCCAAACCAGTGTTCGTATCAAGGTCAAAACACACATTCAGACACCTGTTGATATTATGTCTAAAGACACCCTAAGTCTCAAAATGTCTCAGTCTCAGACCCTAAGGCCGCTTTTATACGAGGCGCTGAAAAGCACCTCCTGGGTCCCGCATTTAGAGAAAAGCCGCTCGGGGTGTGTTTACATGCTCCCTGCACTGCCGGAAGTGATGTGCTTCTGGCATCGTGGGGAGCATGTAAACACTCCCCACGTGGCTTTTCTTTCAACGCGGGACTCAGGAGGCACTTTTCAGCGCCTCATATAAAAGCGGCCTATGTCTCAAAACACCCTAAGTCTCAAAATGGGGTCACACAGGCAAAGAAAATGGGAAACAGTGGACAAAATGATCTCCTGGGAGACCTTCCAGCCCTACATTTCTATGATTCTATTATTTTACTTCAGTCTGGCTCATTAAAGGCCAAAGTTTGTTCTCAGACGCCTGCATGAATTTCTTATGAAAGTCAGTGGGAGTCATTTTGTGATTATTTAAGGGAAGAATACACTAAAATATTAGTCACCACTGGTTTGCTGCAGAAACAAACTGGCACATAAACAAATTGGCAGGAGAAGGTTGGCATGGGAAGGTGACAAACATCAACAGTACTTCTGCAATACTACCCTCCTCACATGCAAATCTGAAGAGGTAAATGGATGGGAACGGAAGCACTAAGTAAATGAAAATTAATTGTAGACATTAAAGATGATTCTAAATCCTGCCTGGCAAGTACATTCTTTATTCTGTATGTTTGTTTAATCTGAAGTGGATTTTTTTTTTATGGCAGTTTATTCCTGAAGGTATTAACACAAATATCAATCTGCAATATGTTTTCTAAGGTTTTAGGCAGTAAGATGACAGGTAGTTACTGCTGCTTAAATATAATATATCAGACTACAGGGTTTTTAAAAAATAGATTTATGTAACTAGAGTTACATCCAAGACTAAAGAGAAAGGGGAAAATGTTCAGGCCATACAGAAGCAAGAAATATTGCTGCACTTATCCTAACCTATGATGACTGAAAGCCTGAATATAACAGTCATAATTCACCCTCCATGTTAAATAAAATTCTTAGACTTAAACTGTAAATGTGTTTGAGTATGTAATATTGGGGTGTGTTATAAATTATGGAGCATGAGTTAAGGTGGTCATAGCCAGGCTTTCAATGATCTTGATCGAGTAAGATGCTATTCTTACTGGTTTTCAGATTTTATTAATGACTTGCAGTACATTTTCATATACTCCTAGAATCCTAGAGCCTTAAAGTTTGAAGGGGCCATGGGGGGTCATCTGGTCCAGCCCCCTGCTTGGATGCAGCAGGATGACTACAGCTACAGCACCCCCCAAAGATGGCTGTCTTTAAGGAAAAAAATCTTACCAGTAAGAGTTGTACAGCAATGGAACAAGTTGCCTAGGGAGGTGGTAGTCTCTTTTTGAAAACCTCCAGCACTGAAGAGACTACCACCTCCCTAGGCAACTTGTCTCATTGCTGCATGGCTCTTACTGATAGGAATTTTTTTCCTGATATTTCACCAAAATCTACCTTCCTGTAACTTGAGTCCATTATTTCTAATCCTACCCTCTGTAGCAATGCAGACAGTTCTTGCCATCTTCTTCGTGGCAACCTGCTATCATGTCTCCCCTTAGTCAACTCTTTGCTAGTTAAACAAACCCTGTTCCTTCTGTTGGAAATACATTCCTTTGGTTGCATCCCCCCTAAGCACCTCATCCTGTTTGTTTGCTAGAAGCAGCAGGAGTAGACAGACAGATCAGAGAACCCTTCCCCCATCCTATCTGTCCTACTCCTGCCAGGACCTGATTGGTCAATCTCCTCCCCCAGGAGATTTCTCATCTCTTTGTGTCTCAGAGAGCTTCCTTCCTCCCTCTTGAACACACCTAGTCTTAGGACTTAGCATAGATGTAGGCCTTTCCTATCCTACATGTATTTCCTAATAAAGCTACTTAAGCTTAAGTATGCTTCCTGCCTGCTTATTGATGATTAGCTACTCACACTCCTCTGTAAACTCTGCATTGGGCAAATGGATGCAATGATCTCACAGTCCTTGCATTTCCAACAGGGTTATGGGCCCAGACACCCAAAAGGCAGCGCAGAGTGAGTAAAATTGAGTGCTAGCATTAATCTTAAAGGCAGAAAAGAAAAGAAAGATTTTAGTCTCTGTGACCATGGATTCTATGCTGAAGGTCTCCATTCCAGAGAGGCTCACTGGAGCAACAAACTATGAAGCTTGGAGTCATAATGCAAGGATGGCACTGGGAGGACAAGGCCTAAGGAAAATGCTGGAGTCCAACAGACCTACAGATGCAGGGGCAGCACAAGAACTCTGGGATGAGAAAAATGACAAAGCTATGGCAATCATCTCAATGTCGGTGAGTCAGCGTTTACATGTGCACATACGTGACAAGTTAACTGCAAAAGATATGTGGGAAATTTTAGAGAGACTGTATCAAGGGAAGTCAAATATATCAAAGATACAAATGCTTAAAAGACTTTGTAATATGAGAATGGATGAGAGTGAAGATTTCTCAGCTCATGTTAATGGCCTGCTTGAACTAGTCAGGAGACTGGAAAATCAAAAGCTGAATTTACCAGATGAATTGATAGTGGCATTTCTGCTGAACTCTTTACCACCAACTTTTCAAACAGTATGTCAGATAATAGAAATGCAGGATAACCAATCTTTGGAAGTCGTTATTCAGAAACTTGAGGAATTTAATATGGCTCAAACTAATGAACAGCCAAACATCCCTTCAGAGTTTGCTTGCAAGGCAGCTGGAAATAAAGAGGTTTTTGCAAAATCTGCGAGAGTTAAGCGTTGCTTCAATTGTGGGGAAATCACCCATCTTGCATATCAATGCAGGAAGCAAGATACTGCAGAGAAACCAGTTAAGCAAGTTCCCAGCTCCTCTGCAAAGAACAAAGGGAGCCATGATAGGGCTTTCAGCCTGGTTGAGGAAAAAGCATCTCAACTTAAAAATGTGGAAGGAATAGAATGTGAGACTGCTTCACATGATTTCTTTGTTGATTCTGGAGCAACTAAAAATCTTATAAAGGACAAAGACAGATTTATTGATCTGGATAGGACTTATAGAACTCCTATAAGATTGGCTAATGGAGAGAAAGTTTATTGTCAAGGAAGAGGCAGGGCTAAACTCATATGTCATCTGGGAAACGGTGAGGAAATGAAAGTTACCATTGAAGAAGCTCTATATGTCCCAGAATTGGATCATAATTTTATAAGTGTCAAGTATGCTGTACAGAAAGGTTTTGCAGTGCATTTTGAAGGGAAATATTGCAGAATTTCAAAGGAAAAGGAGCTTTTTATGCGAGGAATGCTGGATTCAAATGGCCTATTCAAGGTAGATTGCTTGCAACAGGATCAGTATGCAAATGCTGCAAAAGATTGCAGACATAAGAACTGTGAAAGCAAATGGCACAGAAGGATGGGCCATAGAAATGCAGATGTGTTGCATGCACTTCCAGACCTAGTTAAACATTTTAAAATGAACTCATGTGCAACTAAAGATGAGAGATGTGTTTGCTGTGTAAAAGGAAAGGGAACTAGGCCCTCCTTTCATCAGAGCAAGGAGGAAGCCACACAGCACCCCCTACAGCTCATTCATAGTGATATCTGTGGTCCTATGAAGACAAAAACAATTGCAGGAAACCAGTATGCATTGACTTTCATAGATGATTTTTCCAAGTTCACGTTCACTTACTTGATTAAAGAGAAAAGTCAGGTGCTGGAGAAATTTAAGGAATATGTTGCAAGAGCCAGCAATAAGTTTGGAAGATCACCTCAGATCCTAAGGTCAGATAATGGAGGTGAATATGTTTCAAAACAGATGAAAGAATTTTTGAAGCAAAAAGGAATTGAACACCAGACAACCATCCCGCATACACCAGAACAAAATGGAGTAGCAGAAAGAAAAAATCGCTCTCTCATAGAGATGGCGAGATGTATGCTTTTGGATGCGAATCTGCCAAACAAATACTGGGGGGAAGCAGTAATGACTGCCACATACCTGCAGAACAGGCTCCCAACCAAAGGTGCAAAAGCAACACCTTATGAACTATGGCATGGGAACAAGCCCAGTGTGGGGCACATTAGAGTGTTTGGCTCTAAAGCCTATGCTTATATCCCAAAGGCCAAAAGGACCAAACTTAACACCAGATGTGAAGAAGGGATACTTGTTGGCTATGCACAAGGATGCAAGGGATACAGAGTAATGGACACTGACACTGGAAATGTGAAGATAAGCAGTGTGGTCTATTTTGATGAAAATGAAAAGGGAAGCACTGATCAAATGCCAGACCTAATGAGGCCAAGTTCATCAAGACAGAAAAAGACTGCAGAACTGCAGATAAAAGAGGAAGCTGAAGTTTCATTTGATTTGACCATGTTCAATCAACCTGAACCAGAAGGGGGCACTGACACCAACACTGATGCTGATGCTGAAACTGAAGCAGAACCAGAACTGGAACCAGAAGATAACACTGATGCTGATACTGAAACTGAAGCCGAAGCAGAACCAGAACCAGAAGTGAGACGTTCTGAAAGACACAACAAAGGAGTGCCAGCAGCGAGATTCTCCTATGCGGCAAAAGTGGAGGAACCACAGGAGCCCTCAACATGGCAAGACATTCAAAAAATGCAAACCAGTGAGGCGCGCAAATGGAGAGATGCTGCCAAGGAAGAAATTGAGTCTCTTAATGAAAATAAAACATGGACACTCACAAAGCTACCTGAAAACAAAAAGGCCATTGGATGCAAATGGGTCTTCAAGACCAAGCATAATGCAGAAGGGGAAATCACGCGCCACAAAGCGAGATTAGTGGCCAAGGGATATTCCCAAAAATACGGCGAAGACTACGACGAAACCTTTGCTCCAGTAGTAAGGCACACCACAATAAGAACACTCCTCAGCATAGCAGCTGCAAGAAAAATGGAAGTGCAGCACTTAGACGTGAAGACTGCATTCCTACATGGTGATATCAAAGAGGATATCTACATGCAGCAGCCGCCGGGATTTAAAGAACCTGGGAAGGAGGAACTTGTGTGCAAACTTCAAAAGAGTATCTATGGTTTAAAGCAAGCAGCGAAAGCCTGGAACGAAAAATTGAATCAATTGCTCCTTAAGGAGGGGTTCATACAGGGAGAAGCTGACCCCTGCCTATACTCAAGGTTCAGAAATAAAAGGAGGACATACATTCTAACTTATGTGGATGATCTGATTGTATGCCATGAAAACAAACGAGATTGTGATGAAATCGTCAGGAATCTGAACAAAGAAATAGAGGTGAAAGACTTGGGAGGTATCACTTACTATCTTGGAATACAAATAGAACGAGAAAAAGATGGAAGTTTCCTTCTCAATCAAAAACAAAAGATAAAGGACATTTTAGAATGCCTAGGCATGACAGAGGCTAATGAAGTGGGGACACCTATGGAAACAAATTTCCTAAGCCAGGAAGGCAACGACGAGCCCCTACCACAGGACAACCAGTACAGAACTGCAATTGGCAAAATGTTGTATGTAGCCACCGTCACAAGGCCAGACATTGCCGCTGCTGTAGGAATACTAAGCAGAAAAGTAAGTGCACCAACCCAAAGGGACTGGATAGCAGTCAAGAGAATAGCACGGTACCTGAAGGGCACAATGCATTTAAACTTAAAACTACCAGCAAGCGAGAACCCCAGATTGATGGGATATATGGATGCGGACTGGGCCGGAGACAAGACTGACTGCAAATCTGTGAGTGGAAATGTATTTCTGTATGGAGGCGGAGCAATCAGTTGGACTAGCCAGAAGCAGTCATTAATTGCCCTTTCATCCACAGAAGCAGAATTTATTTCAGCCACTCAAGCATGTCAAGAGGTAGTATGGCTACACAGACTACTAAAGGACTTTGGAATAGACGAACCAAAGCCAACTGAGATGTATGAGGACAATCAAAGCTGCATTCAGCTTACGAAAATGGAAAAGATAAAGCCAAGGTCGAAGCACATCAACACCAAGCGTCACTATGTGAGAGAAGCGCAAGAAAAAGGACTTGTTGAACTGATTTATTGTCCTACAGAGGAAATGATAGCGGATGTGCTGACCAAACCGCTACCCAGAGACAATTTCCAGAGGCTACGAGAAGCATTGGGAATTGTCAGCAGTGCACATAAATGATTCGGTGCACGGGACGATGAGAAGGGGTGTTGGAAATACATTCCTTTGGTTGCATCCCCCCTAAGCACCTCATCCTGTTTGTTTGCTAGAAACACCAGGAGTAGACAGACAGATCAGGGAACCCTTCCCCCATCCTATCTGTCCTACTCCTGCCAGGACCTGATTGGTCAATCTCCTCCCCCAGGAGGTTTCTCATCTCTTTGTGTCTCAGAGAGCTTCCTTCTTCCCTCCTGAACACACCTAGTCTTAGGACTTAGTATAGATGTAGGCCTTTCCTATCCTACATGTATTTCCTAATAAAGCTACTTAAGCTTAAGTATGCTTCCTGCCTGCTAATTGATGATTAGCTACTCACACTCCTCTGTAAACTCTGCATTGGGCAAATGGATGCAATGATCTCACAGTCCTTGCATTTCCAACACCTTCAACCTTTCCTAATGAGACTTGCTTTCCAGACCCTTTATCATCTTTCTCACCCTCCTCTGACCCAGCTCCAATTTGTCAACGTCCTTCTTAAAATGAGGTGCCTAAAACTGGATACAGTACCCCAGGGGAGGTCCGAACAGTGCTGAATGAAGTGGAATTATTAATTCCATTGACCGGGAAACAGAGCTTCTGTTAATGCAGCCTATAATTGCATTCATCTTTTTTTCAGCCACACTACCCTGGCTGTTTTAAAACTAGCATGACTGGGGGGTGAGTCCGTGTCCGCTGAGTGGGATGGCTGTGGAGTGCCCACACACACAGAGTGAGTGGGGAGAGGTTTAAACAGTCAGCTCCCTGGGTGGGTACCCCAGCAGCCTCCACGCACTCCCTTTGCCATGGACCGAGGGGGAGGGGGAAGCACGCCCGACTGGCCTCTGATAGCAATGTCCTGGCTGAGCACTGGGGAACCCAGGCTCCCCAGCACTCCCAGACAGGCCCTGTGCCTTGCAAAGGCTGTTTCCCTACCCACATTGCCTCTGAATGGCGGACCACTCAGCTGACATGGCTGGCTGCCGCCGTTCATAGGAGCTGGGGATGCGTGGGCACCTGTCCCCACACACCGTTCTGCCTGCCCCCGATAGCCCATCTGAAGGTGGTGGTGGGTGCACGTTTCCACGACTGACATAGCACCCACCTGTGACCACTCACGGAGCACTGGCGAAGAAGCCGGAGTACTCGGCATGGGGGGCAGGCAGAACGGCGTGTGGGGACAGGTGCCCACACATCCCCAGCTCCTATGAACAGCAGCAGCCAGCCATGTCAGCTGAGTGATTTGTCGTCTCAACTAAAATGGCCACTGCTGAGCTGATTTGTGTTGAGTTAGTGATCAACCTCAGTCCCTAGATCCTTTTTACATGTGCTGCTGCCAAGCTGGGTATCCCCCATCTTATACTTGTGTATTTGGTCTTTCTTCCCTAAATGTAGAACTTTACATTTTATCTCAGTTGAATTTCATTTTATTTCAGTCTAGATGGGAGTGAAGGAGGAACTGAGAGCCTTCGATCATGGTTTGGACCAGTCTGGTGGCTGTAGTACAGAAAAGGCTGGATATTTCTATTTTGGGTAAGAACTGTTTCATTGTTTTTATTATTTGCTCTTTTGAATTTGTCCCCGCTCCCTGAGTGAAGTTATATTTGAATGATGTTTAAAATGGTTTAGAATTTGGATATGTTGTGGAATGATTAATTACAGCAGGGAAAAATTACTGACAGAATTTAAAAGTTTTTCCAAAGGTTTTACTTGGTGATTTCTTATATTTAATCTTTCTGCAGCAATGTGAAAACAGCAAAAGTACTTGTTGTGCATGCAACATTGTATAGTCTTGAAGTATTTTTGAAAGGGCAAAACAGTGCTGCCCTTTGCTTTGCTTTGCTTTGCTTTGCTTTGCTGTGGTACAGCCTCTTTGAATTTTGTCCCACCCCTCTCTGAGTGATCTGATGTTCCTGAAAATCTTGGGTTTCTAAGGATTTTTCCTTGGGGTTCTCCCCCCTCCCCCTCCCTTTCCTTGCTCTGAGAGCTTGTAGGAAGGACACTGGATATGTTAAATAATAATATGTATTATTATTAATGCTTAATAATAATAAATTGTCTGCTTTTCACATACCAAAATGTCTGCTTGAATAGTAGCATGACTTAAGATCCTGAACTAAAATACTCCCTCTCTGTTTTGATAACTTTGGGGATGGTACCCCACACTACTGCCCCCAGGGCCCTTTATACTGACTGCTGTAGTGTTGCCATGCTGCCCTGCACTTTTTTCCAAACAATTCCTGGGTTAAACCTTTGTATATGTAAAAAGAGAGGTCAGGGAATGATCTGGGTTCAAAGGGGATATAAAGGAAAGGGAAGGAGGGCAAGGATGGAAGAGATTACTCTTGTGTGAGGCGGGGATTAGGGGTGGGAGGAATGCAGTACCACCAGAGTGGCTCAGTAGCTAAGCTTTCATTCTGCTTAGCTTTCAAACTATTCTGCTCTGTGCCTTCTTCCAAGTTCCTTCTCCTTCCCAACTGCAGGTGAGATGGGAATGGGAGACTGCTTTTGGAGGTGCACACCAAAGTTTTTCCCACTGCTCAGCATTTGGTACCTGAACATGACCCAATGGACTGCCTGACTCCCCTGGCTGACTCCCCTCACTGCTAGGGTGGCCAGATATGCACATTTTTACAGGGCAATTATGAGAAATACAGGTTGCAGGGCTGCATTGGCTCCTGTAAAAATGTGCATATCTGGCCATCCTACTTACCATTGGGATGGTTGCTGCTCCCCCCTCCCCCCATACGCTACTCAGCTGAGCTGAGGACTTCCCCACTCAGCTTTTTCTGAGTGGGGGGGAGCAAGAAGGCCTCTTCCCACCTGCATGCACCCCCCTAATGGGTCCCCGTTCCTAAAATGGGGTGCGTGCAGGACCCATGCACTCTTCTGATATGGATGCCCTGGAAACAGGGGACCCATTAGAGAGTGCACACAGGTGGGACAAGTCCTCCTTGCTCCCTCCCACACTCAGAAAAAGCCAAGCAAGAAAGTCCCCAGCTCAGCTGAGCAGCATGCAAGCCAGAGAGGAGGAGGAAGCAGGGAGCAGTGACCAGGATTGGAGGAGCAGCAGTCCAGCCGTAAGGTGAGTGAGCCCGGGCAGGTGCTGGGATCAGTGTCCTGGGGTGTTCCGCGTCGTCCCAGGATGCCCCAGTAACACCCAGATTTTTAGGCACAAGGCACCTGAGGGACGGCCAGGTACCCCACTGGATGCCCGCTAGGTGTGCCCGAAAATGCGGGTATTACCTGTGAGTAGCAAATGTGCTACCGACTGCAGATGTACCCACCAGGCACTGGAGGGATAAATGCACCACAGTTTTATCAAACTAGCCACAGACTGAGTTGTATCTCTACAAGTAGATTTGAATAACTAATTTGCAAAAGTATGGCAGATTTGGGGTGCAGTGACTGAACTGTGCCATAACCAGAAGCCTTATGTAGGTGAGTTTTTGTGGGGAATTAAGGAGGAGGGATAGGGCAAGCAGAGCCCTGGAAACGGGGGGACACAAAGGTACACACACCCACTCGCTTGAGCAACAGAAGACAGCAAGGCTCTGGTGGAAAAACAAGCCCTCAGGTTGGAATAGGGCTACCAGGATGGTGAGTCCCCAGCCTATATCATCATCGGGCACTGGGGCAATCACAGGCCTTAAGCGCTGCAACCTGCTCGCAGCCACACAGGGAAAAGGGAAGGGCTGGAGGCGTGAGACACTTGGGGGAAGGGGAGTGAG
>QEPC01011191.1:1553704-1566863 GCA_003113815.1 Sphenodon punctatus
GATGGATCTTCTTCAAACTTTGTGCATATGATGGTCCTCACAACTTATAGCCATGGATAAATTTTCAGAAATGTAGCTCAAGTGATTTCCTCAAAATTGGGGCTTCAGCAGTCCCCTGTTTATAATGGAGAGTGGTTGTGCATTTAACTTCCTTACAGCTACCACTGTAAGGAAATAAAGTATTTTTTTATTCAGCATACATTTAACTTTTGGAAGCTGTTGCCAGAGTATGTGGTCAAGACCAGTAGTATAGCTGGGTTTAAAAAAGGATTGTACAAGTTCTTGGAGAGTAGGTCCATTAACAACTGTTAGCACAGTACTTTTAGGGGATATAACTTCTTACTTTTGGGAGCTAGGAGTGGACAACAGGGAATGGATTGCCATTCTGACCTGATTGGGTACTTCTCCCAAGCGAGTGAGATTGATACTGGACTCAATGGACCATTGATCTGACACAATATGGTACTGCTTATGTCCTTATGTTCTTAAGACATCACTGCTCTTGTTTTACATACCCTTTGGCTGCCTTGACTCATATAGAGCCACTGCAGGAAACAGGAAGTGTCTTGGTAACACAGCAGTTTCTGATGTGCCCAACAGACATCACTCTGTCCTGTTCTTGTGCTGCACCCATCTCTTACTCCAAACACCTGCCTTGATCTGTTTGAGCAGGGTTTGTACTTCAGCTTCTAGCTCTAGTCCTGCTTTATGGCTCTGGTTGTTGGCTTTCTGACTCCCTGATTTCTGACTCAGCCCCACTCAGCTGAACTACATGCTCATCTTGTCCTTAAATATGGGTATCTGCGCAGACCAAGTCGCGACACCCACACTGTATTAGTTAAAATTAATAAATTAAAAACCTTTTGGGGTTTTGCAGATAAGTTAAGGGAACCATTACAAATTCCGTCAAGCACTAACATGCATGGGAATTGTAAGATAAGGCAGGGATTAAGCCAGCAGGGGGTGACCTGCACTTTAAAGTCTGTGCCATCAAATTAAAAAAAAAAAGTCTACCCTGGCACCAGAAGAAGAAGAATATTTATTGGGGCTCAGCCATCTCTATAGCCAAAACCATACACAAACAAACAAACAATAAACATATATAGACATGTATAACAAGGTAAGTTACATAAGAAAGGTACAAAGTACCCTAACCACCTAAAAATACATCACAAAATGAAATACAAATACCTCTAGAACAGCTTTAACTTTTCAATAATAAAATTAATTCAAAAAGTCACAAAAGTCAACCAGTAAAGAAGAGGCAGTTTAAAACCAATGAAGAATTCCCCATATAGCTAAAGCTATATCATAAATTCTCCAGGACAATAAAATGATCCATTTGACATAATTCTAATAAACTTATCACGACAACAAAAGTTAATAATCAAGGCCCACTTATTTCCTCAAACCCAAGTTTGGTAGCGCCAAAAGAGTGGCATCACTGGACAAGCTGGCCCAGCAATTGTAATTTTCCTTTTATACTAGCCCTCCTCCTGGTTGCCAACCAAACAAAGGATGCAATCTTAACCAGTTCCTCCCTACTAGAGAGAGAGAGGAAGAACATATAGTATCCCTTTGACTCAAATGTCATACTTTCCTTAAGGAGTAGGGCCAACCACGTTACCCTCAGGGCTGAATAATAAGAGCAACTCAAAAGGAAATGGTCCGTTGTTTCCACTTCCTTGATGCTGCAAGTGCAGCATCGCTGGTCATATATTACCTTGTGGTATTTACCCTCCAAGACTGCGGTCTGCGCCAGCTGAAAACGAAGCTGCGTATAACTCCTCCGCAGTCTTGGATTTACCAGATGATCTAAATAAGGTTCCAATGCTACATCATGCTTCAATTGGCTCAAAAGAGGGGCCACCCTCCAGCCAAAGATCGCCCCGAGGTCTTCTTGCTGTGAGATATCCCACAATCTGGTGTACCTCCCTCTTTATAACAGATAACTGCTTACCAACAAAATATCAGAGGGAAAAACCCATATCACCAAGGAGAGCCCCCAAATAGCTTATCCAAGTGTAGAGTCTTGGCCCCAAATTAGCCAACTCTTCTCTCGGACATTGAACCAATAAATGGGATTCCTGGAGTGATAGGATCCTCAACCAGAACCTAATATAAGACGTTATTGCATAAGTTTCAATTGAAATAATACCTGTTTCAGTCCTCAGAATGGCCCCTGGAACACTGGGTCCAGTTCCAAGCAAATTCCTAAGAAATATATTTTGGACTTTTTCCAAGGTATCGATGTTAGGACGTGGGATCAGTTCTATCCCAAAGGCAGCTGCAGGGGGGATCTTAGCTTGGTAGACTCTCAAGATAGCGGATACAGAGATCCCCTTGGAAATACTTGCAGCCCTACCTAAGGCTCGAGCTGCCTTCGAGGCCTCGTTGGCTCTGTTCTGGAGATGTGCGTTCCAAGTGCATCTAGAGGTGAAAATAACTCCTAGATATTTATATACAATTTGACCACTTCCATGTCCCCAATACCAGTCTTCCAGCTAGAAACTTTAGATTTCTTACCTAAGATCATAATCTTGGATTTCAAGGCATTAACCTTTAACCCATTGGTCTGGCAGTACAGTTGCAGATTCCCTAGCAATCTTTTCAGGCCTCTCTCTGTCTGTGAGAGCAATACAATGTCATCTGCGAATTGCAGTGCATTTAATTGAGTTTCTCCCACCCTAGGTGCATGAATGTCGCTAGATCCCAAGGATTTGATTAGATTGGCTACATATAAATTAAAAAGGAGTGGAGCCAGGACACAATCCTGGCACACCCCCGTTGATACTAAAGTAGCTGTCTTGCCGAGCCAAATTGCCGCGTTTAATTGCAGCCTCATTATTAGAATACAACTGAACAATGGGTAAAAGCAACTTGTCACAGATTCCCAGAGCTCTGAGCTTTGCCCATAACCTTGCTCGGGGAACTGTGTCAAATGCCTTAGTTAGATCAATGAACTCCAAGAACAGTTTACCCTTTTTAATCTTATGATACTTAAAGATGATATGTTGAAGAATATAACAACAGTCAATGGCTGAATGGCCTATCTTGAATCCAAACTGTTCCTGCAGAATCACTGCATTCTCATTAACCCATGACTCCAGATGTTCATAAAGAAATTTAGCATATAGCTTGCCAATCACTGATAATAAACTGATTGGTCTATAGAAGCCAGGGTCCTGTACCTTCCCCTTCTTAAAGATTGGTACAATCCAGCTTCTAGTCCAAGACTGAGGAATCTTCAGGCCATTGCTGACCTTAAGAAATTATTTGGATAGGACCGAAGCCCACCATACTGGCGCTGCCTGAAGCATTTCGGCCGTGATTTTATCACGGCCTGATGCCCTCTGCTGTTTTAGTGATATGATAGCCTTAATTATTTTATTCTCCAAGAAATCTTCCAAGTGCCATTCAAAGGGGTCATATATCTGAGGAGGAATTACCAAATCCTCCAAAGGCACCTGGCAATCCAAATATAGGCTCTTATTAACCCAAACCTCCATTGAAATGGCCTGACAGTTGGATACCCCCTAGGTCTAATGATTTTATTCAGAGAGGACCAAAATCCAGCTGAGTGTCCCGTAGCTAGATCTGTTGCCATTTTTGCCCAGAATCTATCAAAGTACTCCCTCTTTTTACACCTTAATAGACGAGCATATGAGACCCTCAGACAGCTATACTCCTCCCATAGGTCCTTAGAATGATCCCTGGCCCATTGCCTTTTCAATTTGATACGTTTCCTTTTGACAGATCTACATTCCAAGTCATACCAAGGGTTATAGGTCGTCTGCTTTGATCTTATAGGTCTGCCTCCACCAAACAATTTATCGCGGAGGTATTTCAATATATCTTCAAAGCAGTTCAGAACTAAATCCAAGTCTACAGATTCCTGTATAGACTGAACCCATTGGAGAACATTAGCTCCCTGACCGATAACCTGAAACTCACTCATAAGTGCTGCAGGAGTTATTTTCTAGGTTGAACATAGACATCCCTCGGACCAGCTACCAGACTACCAGTCCAATTGGTCATATCCATCTGTAGCCCAATGCTTAAGGTAAGATGGTCACTTTCTGGCCTTAGAGTGAGGCTAACCTCCCCAAACTGCTCCTGCCTATCAGCCTCTACCAGAATTAGGTCCACCTTGCTCCTTGCTTTTGCCTTGTGGGCCCATAAAAGTAAAGTCCCCCACTTTGTCATCAAGAAAATCTTGGTTTGCGACCACCATGTCAAACCTCTGGATCAGTCCCTCAAGCTGGAGCTTGGTAAAAGAAGCACTAGAAAATTTACCCCCCATAGTTTCCAGATCAAGTTCAGAGATGATCTTGGTCCTTGGGTTTTTTTGGTCCAAATTAACATTCCAATCCCCTACAAGTACCAAAGCTGCAGCGGGGAATTGATTGCCCAACTCAAGCATAGTCTCTTCCAAAGCTGGCCAAACGTCTGCTCTATAATAGTCTGAGACTGTGGGAGGAATATAGACATTAATTATGACATAGCACCCACTCGGGTGAGTTCCCAATTTAAGTAAACCTATTTGGTACTCAAACCTTGGTGAGTCCAGTGAGAAAAACGATCCCACCCTAGAATCTGATACAAAAAAGGCAAGGCTGCCTGAAATGCGACCCTTACCGCCTTTCTTCTGACCCCCATGTAAGGAGGCCTGGAAGCCCTCTAAACTCAGGGTATCCTCTTGATTCAGCCATGACTCCTGAAAACAAATGAGATTAAATCTTCCTCAAAACTCTAGCCACTCCTTATCCATAGTTTTAGCTTTTAAACCTGCTATATTCCAAGAGGCCAGGAGAACATACCTTCCCTGACCCCCATAGCCTGGGATTTTATTACCAAGGTATCTCTATGACTCTCTCGCCTATCCCTACTAACTATATCTGATACAGTAAAAACTGTCTGAACATCCTTCAGTCAGGAGGCCTCTGGAGCAGGTTCTACCAAAAGCAAACTTGAGTCCAAAATGACCACATTGCTCTTAGGGACCGCAGTTCTAGCATAGGTTCCTTCAGTGGCCCCCTGATATGGTTGCATAGTCTCCTCCTTTGGGAAACCATTAACTAAGCCATTTAAATTAAACTAAATTAAATTAAATTAAATTAAACTAAGCCTCCTTAAATGGAGAGCCCATCTCAGCATTTGACAGATACTGAGCTGCTGTTAGCACTTCTAGGTGAACTTGAGGACAATAATCCTCTTTAAGGTCTGGAGCCTTAAAATTTATCTATGCTGCCTGGGCAAAATTCCTAATATGCCCCAAACGGGATAAAAAGCTGTCCTGGTCAATAACTGAAAGTTTGCGAAACATTTCCCAAATAGAAGTCGAGTCATCTGTTGCTACCCGACCCAAAAGAAAGGATCCTACCTTAGTGGCAAAATCTGCTATCGGGAATCTTTGATCCTGCATAAGGCTATCTGCCCCTGTGACTAGCCCTAAATGGTCCTTATGAATAATCTGGGCTGGGGGGAGAGCCTGAGGACTAGTGGAGCCTAATTGAGGTACAATGTGAGGCCGGAGAACCTGAGCTTCGGTAGACTGGGACTGAGCAGCTGAATCAACTCCTATATCCATCAAGTCTGGTGGACCTTCCATTATAGTCTGTGGTTGGATTTTTTGGTACCAAAGAAGACCCCTTGGTCTCTGTTGGGGCAATTGCTCCGGAGGCGCCTAATGTCCTGACCCCCATGGGTGTTAAGTTAGATGAGGAAAAAGGTCGTGAAGGGTACCTGGACTTTTCTTCCCCTACATCTAGACGTTTCTTGTAGACCAAAACTCTATCTATAGAGATTCCTCTACTTTTTAGATACTTTTGTGCCTTAAATAATTCCCTAACCCAAACTTTATTGGAAAAAGAAATCTTTAAATTAAAAAGCCAATTTCCCCAAGAAGATCTACCAATATTGGTGATACATGATGGTCTAAATGGACAACCCAGAAGAAAAGAAAGATTACTAACAACATCATCCAAATTGTCCCAGGAGTGGTAGGTGCCATCAGAGTCCAACTCTACGTACAAATAAATCTCCTTTTCAAGGATTTTGACCCGCTTTAAGAGAGAATGATCTGAGGATCTAGAAGGGCTTTGCTTTAACACAGAAGATCTCTGGGTCGGATGAGGCTCTTCAGCTGATGGTAACTTCGAAAAACTCCCTTCCCTGCTCAGTCCCGGTATATGGCCCAACAAAAGATAGGGCAAAAGGCTTAGGCTCCTGCTCCGAAGCACGCCATTGTGCGCGCAGCCCTTCAGCGCACGGTCCCGGTGCGTGCCCATGGAGCCGCCATGGACTAACTTTGCATTTTGTTCTTGCAGCTCACTGGCTCCGTCCCGGACCCCACTCAGGCACAGCTGACAGATAAGTGAACAAGTGGGGGGGAGGCTCCGCCGCCTCAGCACGCCCTCTCAGCGCCGCCGTGGACTAACTTTGTGTTTTGTTCTTGCAGCTCACCGGCTCCGTCCCGGACCCCACTCAGGCACAGCTGACAGGTAAGTGAATAAGTCGGGGGGAGGCTCCGCCGCCTCAGCACGCCCTCTCCCTCCTGGCACCATGCCTTAACTTCTGTGTGGTATAAGCAGTTATTGATTGTTCATTCAAGCTTTGATGTTGGTGGGCCTTCCGTGTTCTTGTTTTCAATGTTTATGTCATTGTTTCTCTTACATTTTCTAAGTTCTCTGTAATTTCTTGTCCATAACAGACAGTTAGTGCATTTCATAAGAGTGTCACCTTTGGAAAACTGTTTCCTGAGTGCAGCAGGACTCTGGGGTTGACTGTCAGGGGCATGGGGCATACTAGGTTCCGATGAAATGTGGCAGCCTTTAAGGCAGAGCTTCTACCTTATCAGTTCCTCATTTGTCTGCTGACCATGGGATTGTTGGAGCCAGTTTTCCACACTTCTGTTTCCATGGGTTCTTATACCTCGGTCACCCTGTTGTGTCCCTATGATCAGGGTTGCTCCCTAGAAGTGAATAGTGGCTGACAGTGCAAGATTAAGTGTACATGTATGGAGCATGTGGAAGGGTATTCAATATGAGAGAGTGTAGAACACGTGCATTACTTTCATCTTACCACAATATTTCATTAATTGAATTAATTAGTGCTTAGGTGAAGAGGTTGCAGCTTGTGTTGGGATTTTGGCAATTTTAGTTAAGGTGATTTCAATAGAGAGTCTACAGTCTGATGCTGAACAAGGAAAAGAATTGGTCATAGTTTTGTTTGATGTGGGGTTTTTTTGCCTTAAACAGAGGGAAGTCTGGCATACTAGGTTTCAGTGAGTTGTGGCAGCCTTTAAAGCAGAACTTCAGGCTTGTCTGCTTCTCACTTGTCTGCTGACCCTGGGATCCTTGGAGCCAGTTTACCACACTTCTTTTCCCATGGATTCATATACCTCGGTCACCACATTGTGTTCCCACCATCAAGATTGCTCCCTTGAAACAAATACAGGCTAAAAGTGCAAGACTAACTGTACATGCATAGAGCATGGGGAAGGTACACAATATGTGAGAGTGTAGAAACATAGGCATTGCTTTCACAGCAGTGAAGTTAAGGCATGTGTCAGGGTAGATTTTTTTTCTGATTTGATGGCACGGAAGTAAAGGTGCAGGTCACTCCCTGCTGGCTTAATTCCTGCCTGAACTTACAATTCCCAGGCATGTTAGTGCTTGCTGGAATTTGTAGAAGTCACCTTAGTGTATCTGTGAAACCTGAAAGGGTTTTTAATTTATGAATTTCCCCTGGGTTTTATGGAAACCATACAATGTTCTTATTTTGTTCTGCTGCCACATTGTAATGCTTAACAGTGTAACCCTTTTGGTAAGTGGAAAACTTAGGCCATTTCAGACCTCCCTCCTACCCCCTGCACATATTCTGGCTGTGGGACAAGTTATGCAGCCAGGATATGTGTGGGATGCCGCCGGTCTGAAAGCCCCCCTGCGCGGCTTTGCTGGCAAACACCTGCAGAGATACAGGGCAGGAAATCCTACTCTGTATCTCTGTGGGTGATTGCAGGTAAAGCCGTGCTGGGGGGAGGGGGAGGGAAGTCTGAAAGCGGACTTAGGTCAAACAGATGATGATTGTTTTTTCTTGGTTTACTCCACATTTCAATTTTAAGGATTCAAAGTCATTGCTATAAAGGTTCTGGTCTGTTTTTATTTTCTTGCTGTATGTTTTTGTGTAGCTTGAATATTTCGGAATGGTGTGTGTGTAGTGCTGGGAGGTGTGTGCATGTGTGTATTGTGCTGGGAGGGGTGTTAGTGTGTGTGTGCTGGTGCTGGTGCTGGTGCTGGTGCTGCTGCTGCTGCTGCTGCTGCTGCTGCTGCTGCGTGTGTGTGTGTGTGTGTGTGTGGTGCTTTCCAGCCGTCAGCAAAGTCCTCCTTTCTCCCACACAACTCTTACTACTAATTCAAAGCACAATAAGCAGCCCCAAAACCTAGTGTTAGACATTAACACATTCCATTAATGTCCTTATGATGAGGGGACATAAATCTGACATAACCCAAAAGTTTCTCGACTGTGACAGCAATCTGTGAATGTGTTATATTATTTATTTATTTTATTAATAAAATGTATATGACGCCCCCTCCTGCTAAAAGCATCTTGGGGCGACTAACAACATGATAAAATACAAATTAATACAAATAGCATAAAAATACAATTAAAACAGCCTAAAATCCCCCAGTTAAAATAAGTCAAACCAAAACCCTCCCTAATCCAACCCACGCAACCTATCTCCCTCAGCAAAGGCCTGGCGGAACAGCCAGGTCTTACATTGTCTATGGAAAGAGGGGAAGTCGGTGGTTAAGCGGACCTCCAATGGAAGGGAGTTCCACAGCTGCAGCACAGCCACAGAAAATGCCGTCCTCAAGGTCAACACCCAGGAAACCCGGGAAAATCGAGGAGGATGCCCCCGGCCAATCGCAGGGGCCGATCCAGAACCAAGAGGGTGAGACGGTCCTGCAGGTAGGTGGGGCCCAGGCCATTTAGGGCTTTAAAGGTCAACACCAACACCTTGAATTGGGCCCGGAAGGCTATCGGCAGCCAGTGCAGAGAGCGAAGCACCAGTTGCAGTCTCCGAACCAGCACCAAAGTTAGCCCCACGTAGAGTGCGCTACAGTAGTCCAGTCTCGAGGTAATAAATGCATGGACGATTGTGGCCAGATCTGAGTCCGAAATATACAGCCTAAGCCGACGTATCAGATGTAACTGGCGGAATGCCCCCTTCACCACAGCCACCACCTGGACATCCAGGCGGAGCTGCGAATCCAAGAGCACCCCCAGACTCCAGACCTGAGATACCAGGGGAGGACGGATCCAATCAATGATCCGGCACCACTTCCTCAGCTTTCCCCACAACCATCACCTCCATCTTGTCAGGATTTAACCTCAGGTGGCTTGCCCTCATCCAATCCCCCACAGCTGACAAACACCGGGGTAAGCACTGAGACTGCTGGAGTTGGGTTTGATGAAAATATTTATTTATTTATTTATTTATTTATATTTCTTAGCTGCCCCCTCATGCCCCTGGCATCCCGGGGCAGCTTACAGCATAGAAATAAGAATTTAAAACAACAATAAAACAGAGAAAATCCAAACATTTAAAAACCCACCTAACCCCCGCCTCCAACCTATTGACCCAATCCCCCCTCCCCTCCTCCAAAGGCCTGAGAGAACAGCCATGTTTTGCAGGCCCAGCAGAAGGCCAACAGATTTGGGGCCAGATGGACTTCCTCCGGGAGGGAGTTCCATAGTCGCGGCCTGGCCACCCAGAACGCCCTCTCCATCGTGGCCCCCCGCTTTACACGAGGGACCTCCAAGAAGGTGCCCCCGGCAGACTGAAGGGGTTGCTCTGGGGTGCGGAAGGTGAGGCAGTCCCTGAGATATGAAGGGCCAAGACCGTGTAGGGCTTTATAGGCCAAGACCAGTACCTTGAATCTGGCTCGGTACGCTATAGGCAGCCAGTGCAGCATGCGGAGCATGGGTGAGAGGTATATCTCAGTGTCATCAGCATATTGGTGACACCATACACCAAACTCCCTGACAACCTCCCCCAAAGGCTGCATATACACATTGAACAGGAGATAAGATAGAACCCTTCAGAACCCTACATGTGAGGCCCCAGGGAGAAGATGAATAATCACCCAGGACCACACGCTGGGTTCTCCCAGCCAGGAAAGAGTGGAACTATTCAAGAATGGTCCCACTAATCCCTTCCCGGTCCCACAGCCATGTCACCAACAACTTGTGATCAACTGTATCAAATGCAGCTGAGAGATCTAACAAAATCAACAGGGTCGAGCAACCCCGGTCCAACTCACAGGAGAGGTCATTGACCAAGGTCACAAGCGCAGTCTCCATACCATAACCTGGACGAAAGCCAGACTGCGAGGGATCAAGAAAGTTGACTGGTCCAGATGCTCCTGCAGCTGTCGAGCCTCCACCTGTTCAATAACCTTCCCTAAAAGGGGAAGTTAGAGATCAGTCGATAGCTGGCCATGACGCCAGTACCCAATGATGGTTTCTTGAGAAGGGGCCGCACCACAGCCTCCTTGAAACAATCCGGCACCCTGCCTTCCCCAAGGGAGCCATTGACAATCCCCTCCGGCAATGGCCCCAGCGTCTCCCGGCTAGTCTTAACCAGCCAGGATGGGCATGGATCTAATTCGTAATAAGTGGCTCGAACAGTCCCAAGAGCATCCCCCACATCCAAGGGTGATACATCCTGAAATTCATCCCACAAAACAGGACAAGAAGGGGCTTCTACTGTCTCTGGCTTACCTACTGCTGAAAGAGTTGCATCAAAACTGTGATGGATTTGAGCAATTTTATCCACAAAAAAATCACAGCAGGCATTTGATGACTCTAAATCCAGGCGGAGGGAGGCCAGACTGACCAGCCTCCTCACCACCCAGAAAAGCTCCGCCAAGCAGGACTTAGCGTACGCAATGAGGGCAGCAAAGAAAACTTTCTTTGCTACCTGCACCGCAACAGCATAGGTACGTAACCAGACTCTATGCTGCAATCGGTCAACTTCAGTACACGAGCGATGCCACCATTGCTCTTCATTCACTGCAGCTCCTCCGTATACCACGGGAACCACGCGTTGTTGGGAACAGATGCTTGGAAGCCACACGGTCAATGACCTCCACCAATACAGAATTCCACATGATTACAAGGTCATTGAGTGAGCGGCCATCAAGATCAGAGGAAACATCCCCTAGAGCGGTCTGGAACCTCCCTGGTTCCATTAGCCTTAGGGGGCGAACCAACCTAACTGGTTCCACACCCTCCCGGGGGCTGACGGATGCCAGGATACCAGCCTGGAGGAGATAATGATCCATCCATGACAAAGGCACTGATGACACCTCCCCCACTAATGGATTCCCCCGCCTCAAAGCCTGTGCAAAATATCATGTCCAGGGTATGTCCTCCAACATGTGTGGGGCCCATCATTCTCTGAGACAGGTCCATGGTTGCCATGGCAGCCATGAACTCATGCTCTCCCCCTCCAAGACTGGCGTCGGCATAGATGTTGAAGTCCCCCAGAACTATCGCCCTGGGGGACTGCAAGACCACCTCTGACACCAGCTTGGTCAGTGCAGGCAGAGAAACTGCTGTACAGGTGGGTGCCTGGTATATCAGCAGTATCCCCACTCTGTCTCCGGCCAAATCCAGCACCAGATGGAGGCCCTCTATACCCATGATAGATTGCACAGGAAACCTCCTCACAGACAATGTATCTTTAAAAATAATGGCTACACTGCCCCCCCCCATCCCCCCATCCGCAGCTGGTGATGTACGGAGTACCCAGCCAGAACAAGGTCAGTCAATATAGGCCCCGACTCAGTATCCAGTCAGGTCTCTGTAAAACATGTGAGGTCGGTCACCTGGTCCAGGATCATATCCCGGACCGTAGTTGATTTATTGGCCACCGGCATCGCATTTACCAGGAGCAAACTGAGGCCAGGGGCCCTCTGAGTCCCGATCGCCTCACCACCAGCCTGAGGGCCAGTGAGCGGGACAGCCAGGTATACATCTGTCCCGTCTCACCAATCGAACTCACCTCCCAGAAGGACCGTAATTCCCCTGCCAACACGACCCTTATGGCTGTAGACTCCCCCACTCGGTCCGCTCCCCCCCGGAGGCCATCCAGCCAGCCCCCTGAGGGAGATCCCCACCCACTAGTATACCCCTTACCCTCCTCTCTCACAGGTGGGTAACCCCCCCCTCCCCAAAGGGCTGCATCCCTCCCTCACACCAAGGGGGTCAGCCCTTCCCTCCCTAACCCAGTCCCCTTGCCCCCTCCCACACAAAACAAACAAGCCATCCTCCCCCCCTATTTCCCTAAAACAACTAGACCTCCTGCTCACGTTAGTAACCTCTCAGCCCTCCCAGTCCCGCTAAGCTTCCCAGCCTAACTCCACAGTAGTAAAACGAGAGGGCTAATCTCTCTCCTGTGAAAAGCACATAACACCTGGTTACGCAAGCATTATCTTCCAGCAGCGGCCCTAGCCTGAGGGAGTCTGGAGCAGTGCCCTGCCCCCGCTCTCCCCCATCCCCGGTGCCACTGACAGTAGTGCTCACTGACTGAGCGCTCTCTGCCTTTGTCTCTGCCAGCGGCTGAAATTGACATCGGAGCACCGCACTGCTCTGACTGCTGCAGCTTGGCTTGCAGTCAGAGCAGCACGATGCTCCGATGTCAATTTCAGCCGCCGGCAGAGGCAAGAGAGCGCTCAGTCAGTGAGCGCTAGCCTCTGCCTGCCCTGGACTCCTTCTGGGACTCCAGAGTCTGGAGTCCCAGAAGGGACAAACGTGGTCTGAACACAAGCCGGGTGGCTTAGCATTCAGGCCAAGTGCGCTGCTGGGAAATGAAATTTCCCTGAACGGCAGCTTTGCATTGAGCCCTATGGGGTCAATGCAAAGTCTCACCTGGGTGTTCAGTGGAGACGCTCAGTGGCGAGATGTGCTGCAGCGCGCATGCTTGAACTGACTCAGTCAGTTGAGCATGCACTCCGCAGCACATCTCGCCGCCGAGTGCCTCCTTGAACGCAGTGAACTAACTGCCTGGTGCCAGTCCCCGATGAGGCAACGATGGTGAGTAAATGCGCGCGTGGGGGGGGGGAGCAGAGGCACTGGGGAAGGGGGGGGG
>QEPC01011191.1:1570094-1582259 GCA_003113815.1 Sphenodon punctatus
AACAGCCTAGGGGTGGGGGTGGGGTGGGGGACAGCCTAGGGGTGGGATGTAGGGTGGGGGAGGATGCAGGCAGGGTGGGGGGGAAACAGGTTCAGCCTAGGAGGGATGGGTGGAGAGGGGGATGGGTGGAGGAGAGGGGGGCCCCTCCACACCCATCCCCCCCTGGGGCTGGGGAGGTCAGGTACAGGGTGGGGGAGGGAAGGATCAGTCAGCTTACCTGGCGGTGGATGGGGGGGAGCCAAGCGGCATATGGCAGGCAGCGGGAGCGGCAGTGCTGGGAACTTGCGCGTGGCATGACTCTCTCTCAGGGGACTGAGGCAGGGAGGAAGCGCGCATGCGCGCTGCTCCCCCTTCCTCAGTCCCCCGAGCCAAGCTATCGGACCAGGGCTGTCAGTGCGACCGTTCTGGCGAGATCTTCCATTGCGCCCATTGAGCGCAATGGAAGGCTGTAGCCCCTCCCTCCACAGCACATCCCATACGTGCTGTGGACGGAGGAGTTCAGCTGCCCAAATCACATTTTCCATAGGAAAACGCTTTGGGCGGCTGAGCAGCTGAATCTTTTTGTCCCTTTGGGGACCCACTCCCTCTCCCAGCGGAGTGGGTGGGTCCCCGAAGGGAGAACTAGTTCAGTGACAGCTACAGCAGCCTCTGCAGCAGCTCAGAGGCTGCTGTAGCTGTCATAAGCGGCAACGCGTTGTTTTTTTTAAAAAAAAAACTTAAAGTCGCGGCGGTGGCCCCCGCAGGGCTTTGGGGGGCACCGCCCATAATTCCCTGCAGGGGGAGCCGTGACTGGCCACGCCCCCAACCTCAGTACTACGGCGCTCAGAGCGCTTGCTCAGCTTGCAGGCTTCAGGCAATAAAAGCAGCTCTCTGCCATACTAGCACTGCTGGTGATCAGGGCCTACATGCCTGTGAGACTAGCCCCTTGTTGTTGGTTTGCTTGTTCCTAATCCTTAACCCTCCTGTGAGAACTATTGTTGTCTGTGCACGTGAGAAGCTTGGCTGTAGTGAGTGCTTGTGGTGTGACTTGTACGATAAGTGTGGGATTCCTTCTTGTACCACCTTTGTTTTACTGTTCCCTGGACCCTCCCTGTGTGCCTGCCCTGTCCTTCTCCCACGCCCTGGGTTTTGGCACCCCTTACCCCGTTCACCATACATCACCTCCCCACTCCCTTCCCCTATTCCTGTGTGTGTGGGTGCATTGGCAGCTAGAAGGCTTGCGCTCATCCCCAGTACCCTGTGATGATCCTGACTGGGGATTCTTAATCCTAGAAGCCAATTTTGATCCTGAGGGTTTGTTTACAGGCACAACCTTGCTGTTTAGTGTGGGTGCGAGAGTCTGGAGTATCCCTTCCTTCTATCCTCCTTCCCTTCCCACCCAAACCTCACACGCGCGCGCACACATGCACACACGCATGCACGCACGCACACACACAGGGTGATTTCAGACGTTATGCCGTCCCGATTTATCCCAGTGAATCCCCGGCGGGGGTGAATGAAATAACCACCACCACCACCACCCCCGTGGTCAAAAAATGGCCCGAATAGACATGCCGGCTGATCCCGGTGGGGAATCGGGGAGGGGGAGGGGCCGCGCGGTGCAACATGCGGCCGCACGGCCCCGCCCCCCCATGCTCCCACGCTGCCCACCCTCTGGGGAGACAGGCGGGTGCCGTGGCCAATGCAGCCGCAGCACCCAGCCACTTTGACCATGGCCCGGAATCCCACCGCGGATTCCGGGCCATGATCACCGGCCAGACGTTACTTTTTATTGCTTCCCGCCGGGGATCTCTTTGACCACGCTTTCGGGGTTTGTCCGGCAGGGAGCCCTGGAAGTGTGATTGAAATTGACCCCATGTGGGAATCGGCCGTGGTGAACATCTGGCGGCCACCAAACAGACATTCAGGGTGCTTTGACCCCGCAGCAAAATTGACCGTGGTTCACTGTGGTTAACTGTGATCTCGTAACGTCTGAAAATACCCACAGTCTCCTTCCCCCCAGCACAAACACACAGTCTCCTTCCCCCCAGCACAAACACACACACACACACACACTCACACCTTTCCTCTCTCCAGCACACACACACACCTTCCATCTCTCCAGCACGCACACATTCTTCCTCACACATTCACTGTTTGCTAGATGAAATCGCCACCATTGCCAAGAGCAGCGAGCCTCTGGTGCTGGAACTTTGACTGCTGTTGCTGCTGGACCTGGAGCCACCGCTGATACTACTGGAGCCGCTACCATTTGAAAAGTGTTGGGGCTACCACGCGTGTGCATACAGTGGGGCCTCTGCACAGCATACAGCATGGCTGTGGGCCAGCAGCACAGGGTCTTCAAACATTGCAGCAGCAGCTCCAATAGTATCGGCAGTGGCAGCCAAGAGCCAAGTAGGCGGATGGGAATGGCAGTGATGATTACAGGGGCAAGCAAGTGGCAAGGAAGATAGGTGGGTGGGCGGGCGGAGGGAGTGGTGTTTGTTCCTCCCCCCTCACTGCTAGTGAGGTGGGGAGCATGTAGTCCATGCATGGCGGGCAGGGGAAATGGCGCCAACATGTTGCTCAGCACACCACCAAGCATGTGTGGCATTACGTACCGTGCCATAGGCCAAAACGGCATCTTCTAGGCCAGATAATTTGGCATTTTAACAGCAAAAAAGGACCCAAACAGCCAACAGATGAAAATAGACACTTCGACTGGTTTTTCAAGCACAATCACCGTAACAGACACCCCCAGAGAATGAGCAAGGGCCAGGAAAAAAATCCACTCACCAACTCAGAAGTAAAGGGACCAAAAATTCCAGTGCAAATGATTAAGTGGTATTGCATTGGAACTCCTACTCGGCTTAACTTAAACATACAGAAGCATTAATTTATGTCATCAGACATATACAACACTGTGCCTGGCAAGTGCAAAAATCACCATACTTTGTGATGATCATCATACCTACCCCATTCTTTGCTTGTATGACACAGGCAGCATTAGTGTGGATTAACACTGCACAAAGTATGATGATTTCCTGATGATCAGGAACAACCTTTTACATGAGCTGGTCAGTAATCCTAAAATTCATGAAAACGTTTACATTTTCTCTCTCTGTCTCATTTTCAGTTATAAAAATGGCAGGTTTCTTTTGACCAACATTAACACTGTTCTGTATTTTTAAAAAGATGCATACATTTATATAGGCTAGTATTTGTCTCAATTTCTCATACCTTGCAACTTGCAATCGCTTATGACATGATCCCTGGCCTTTTGCAGGTGCTTACACATAAGTATGTCAATTAATTTCAGTAGGGCTAGACAGTGAAAAAAGAGCATGTGTTTGCAAGATTGGGGCCACAGTCTGTACCCTATAAATACCATAATAACTGACTGATATATGGTGCAATGTTTTCCAGTTGGAATTTTTTGCCATGTGGCATATTTCTCAGAGAAGTGATAGGCATATCAGTAGCCGCCTTTCCAGCTGGGACATGTGTGTCACGAGTGAGACACGCCTCCACTGAAGGGAATTGTTAGTGAAGTCTGCAGCGTAGAGAAGTCTGCATTGCAGCTGCAACAGAGGGAGGACTTCTGATTCCAGAACATTCAGTGTATGCATTGCGAATCACTGATGCATAAGCACATAGGATGAAAATCTTCAAATTAACCATGGAGTAGCTGCACCCAAACAGTCATTAAGGGGACTGCATGGGTTAAAGCACTCACTTAAGGCCTATTGCAGAGCAGCTGCACAAAAGGAGTTAATAATAATCATTGAGTGACCACAGGTCATTGTAAGGAAAAACCACAAACAAACAATCAAACAATACAACCAAAAATAGCAGCGACTAACGACTAAAGAAAATACAAAGGATAAAACCAAACAGGATTAATAAACAAAAGGAGTTAATATTCAGGCCTTCTTTGGAGATCATGTGATCATAGGTAGAAGCTTTGGAATTGACTAGATGTAATATCCAGAGGCTGAGGAAAGCACAAGAAATAATGGCTGCAATCCTAAAGACACTTACATGGGGGTAACCCCCACTGAAATATTGCAGCCTGTGTATCTAGCCAGAGGTGTTTTCAAATATTACAATCCAGAGCACCTTGGCATTACACCACATGGATGGCACATCAGATGTTTCCAAACTATGGATCATGATGCCAAGTGGGGTCACTGCACCTGTAGATGGGGGTCACAATCTTGGTTGAGGTCTGACATACTTTGTATGTCCTTGCTGTATTCTAGCATTGTGGGGTTAAATTTAAGTCTGAAAATGGTGTCACACAGGCAAAAAGTAGATCTGTGCAAACATCATGAAAAATACCACATGCAGTAACTATGGTGTAACCCTGTGGTACTGCTCCTGGCACATAGATATATGACAACACTGTTATAGTCCAGGAGAGATAAAGAACCATGGGTGAAAACAAATGAGACAATAACCCGCATTAGCTAACATTAGACCACCCAGCCCACACTCATGGCATCGTCTTGGAGAATGTGGAGCCCGCCGTGCGGGCAAATGCTGGCTAATCCTGGCTACTTTTGCTTTTGGAGCACTGTAAAAAGACTCTCCCAAAAAGGTGGTGGCGACAAAGAAACAGACAAAAAACACAGTGGGGGCAGCTTACTGTACCCAGAGTTTTCTGCAGTTGCAAGTTATGAGAGGGGGTGGGCAGCACACAGTGCCTCCCTGTTTATTGGATTTGTCTGCTGAACCATGTGAGTGGCAGCTGCATGGAGGCTGCATGGAGCAAATCTGGGCTCCAATGGGCTCCTGTCTCATCTGTTAACACCCCATGAGAGTAACTTCTTGGTGAAATGACATTGGTGCTTTAGTTGTGGTTTCTTCATAAACTTCCATTTCTGATCACCTTGTTCACTGAAACAAGGCCTCTGTACCTTCTTAATAAACAATTATGCTTGAAAATATCTGGACCCCTGCATCACCAATTTATCTGCCACTGAAAAACTATCCCATGAGGCTCTCAAATCTTGTACTCCTTGACAAATAGGTTATCACACAAAATGCACTTTAAAAATTCCTGTCTTTTGGAACAAATGTTCAGTGAATTCTTGTAGAATTTTATATTTAATTTTCATTATTTACCCTATAAAAATTACTTTAATTTGACTAGAAATTAGATAAGTAAGGACTTGTTTCAGCTGCTCTTCAAGTACGCTTTCAATATATTTCCTGAATATGCAGTAAAAACAAACATGACGGTGGCCCACATTGGCCTGCTATGGTCTGCTTGGGTCTGGAACTCACCCGCTCGTATGTTTCCCTGCCGCTGGATGTTGAGCTGTGTATGCCCTGGGGCAGGTAGGCTGGCCCGGGATATGTCCTCCGGAAGATTCCAGGTGACTATTCCAGGCCAAAGGCCACCCATGCGGGCCAACACAGGCCCATGCGTCTGGTCCTGCCTATCCCATGGCTGGTCACCATGGCTGCTCATTATGGCAGGGGGTGGGGCACTGGGTGGGGCTGGCTGCCCACACGTCTGTTGTGTTCCCCCACCCTCCCTGAGGCATAGGGTTGGTGGGACAGTTCTTTGACCACCAGGGGTCACAGGTACATCTGTTCCATGCTGCTCACCATTGTCCCGCTATGGTCTGCCCTGGCCTGGGACTCACCTGCTCATATGTTTCCCTGCCACTGGATGTTGGGCTTTGTACCCCCCAGGTCGGGTAGGCTGGCCCGGGATGCATCCTCTGGAAGATCCTAGGTAACCATTCTAGATAAAGGGCCACTGACATAGGCCAGTGCGAGCCCACGGGTCTGTTTGGCCCCACCTATCCCTGCCACGGGGTGAGGGCCACTATGACCATTCACCATGACTGGTCACCATGGCTGCTTGTCATGGTGAGGAGTGAGGTGTTGGGAGCGAGGCAGGGGCAGGGCTGACCAGCTGCACATTTGTTGTGTTCCCCTACCCTATCTGAGAAATGGGGACAGCAGCCGTGCTGGGTAGTGGCAGCCACGCTTTTCTAGCCTGGAGCGTCTGTTTATACACATGGAGAGAGAGATGTGAGAGACTTTAGCCACTTGCCCATGTTACTGAGGCACGGCGGGGAACCTCCTGGCGGACTTCCAACAGCCAAACTATTGAATAGCTCTGAAGGTGGGTGTGAGGGATTATGCGTCATCAGGTGGGTCCCGCAGCAATTTCTCTCATGGATGGCAGGACTCAAAACCCAGCCCTGTGATCCGTGAGAGAAATTAAATTACAATGCTCAGGAAAAGAAAAAACCACATGCCTGATGAGGTTTTTTTACTCCCGCGCCCACGTTCAGAGCTACTTGAGAGTCTGGCCACTGGGTGTCCTCTAGGAATTTCCCTGCCATGTCTTGGTAACATGGGCAAGTGGCTTGAGAGATGTGTTTATCTGAAACAAAGTCAGACTTGTCTGCTTCAAGGTGTCCCCTGAATCTGTATTTCCTTGATGTGAATATTGTAAATGGCTATTGTAACATATTGACGGGAGTACTATAAGTGACTACTGCAATACATTGAAATCTGTACTGAAGGCCACTCTTGTCAGGCAGAGTGGCTTAAGGAAATTCCTTAGAATATTCTCAAACTTAATGAATACAATTCTGCTTCAACTTTTGAGAAAGTCAACTTCTGTTAAGTAGCTAGTTTGGAGGGTCTCTTCACATGTCATGTAAGTCAGGCTTCTAAATGGGTCTTGTATAAGCAAGCAGTGTCCACTGTCTTGTATAAGCAGCGTTTACTTGTTGGTCAGCCATCTTTCTGAGCTGCTCCTCATATTCAATCCCCATTAGATGGCAGTGTGATAACACATAGATTAATCCAGCTTCTCTTATTTGACAAGTTACAGCACAGGCTTTTAAGTGAATATTCCACTCACTTTTGGAACTGTTATCATGTATAGAGTTCGATTCTGGGCTGTGTCCCCCAAACAATCCAAGCTGGTCCCTGGCCAAGGGTAGCAGAGGATTTGTTCCAATGATGCCTTTAGTATAGTCCCCAGTGAAAGGACGTGTTGAGGGAAGAGAGAGCATCTAATGCACTTTGTACCACAGTTTTTGTGGACTGGACAGTACCCAGCAGACTCTTGCATGGAATCCTATAAGTTAGACCAGCCTCTATGGAGAAAACACATAATTTGTTGCATAGTATTTGTTTTTCAGCAACAGACAAACTAGACAAATCTTGAGACCTGTACCCTCATGCATTACACAACACATAGTAGTGAAATGTAAGGTCCTTTGAAACTTCTCCTTGTTTGAAGAAGAAAGTGGCCATCGGAGTGCAGGAATTAGTGGAATGCAGGACTTCAGGCATGATTTACAAGATAAGCAGGCCTGTTCTAACTTCCACCTTTTCTGTCTTCCTCTGCTCCTATATGCTCTTTTGCTCAGCTTTTTCCAAGTTTTCCATTCCACTATGGATTTTAGTCAGTTATGTGGCTGAGACAGGCAAATGACAAGGTCTGCAGCAACTTGCAAGGACCTTGACCATCAAAGCTTTGGGGGGAGGGGGGAACGAATCCCCCCTTGTCACTGCCAGCTGGCTAAGGGTTCTGACATTCCCATCCACTATCCAAATATGTCATGACATTCCCTAATGGAGTCATTCAGCTCTGTGTTTCAGTACACATTCTGACTTTGCCCCCTGCTGTTTCTCACATATGTGACCCGAGTCTCTTCACTGATGTGCTGCATGCAATGGAGAATGAAAACAGATGCAACGCGGGCCTGCTATGGCCTGCCTGTGCTGGTGACTCACTGTCACATGAACTTCTGGGCTGCCAGATGTGGACCCGCTGCTGCCCCAGCCCGGGTAGGTAGCTGGCCTCGATGTGGTCCCCAGGAAGATCCTGGGCTCACAGTCTGGGCCAAGGGCTTCCCAGGTGGGACAACGTGGGCCATAGCAGGCCCACACATCTGTTCTCACAGCCATCTTCCACTGGGGATATGGGGCTGTCATGGCCGGCAGCCGTGGATGCCCATGATTGGCTGCGATGGCTGCCCATCATGGTGGGGGCAGGACACTGGAGGCATGAGGTGGGGCGGAGGAGGGCTCACTGGCCGGCCCAGATGGGTGCACATCTGTTCAGTGCCCCTTTCCTTGGGCTGTATAGCCAGTGCACCGGCTGCCCATCTGTTTTCACCTGGAGAAACTAAGGCCAGGTCTAGGAGACAGTCTCACAACACAGTGAGTTCCTGCTCCATGCTCACAGAAAGGCATCTGCACTTATTGTATGGTGAGTCACCCGTATTTTACAGAGGGTGACATGGAACATAAGTCAAAATTGCTACAGTATATGACACTGAGTTGACAACGTTCATCTGTGTCAGGTGGAAGCAAGTAGTTCATCCATAACACAACTAGCTGTGGGTCAGGTGGACCTAGGTACATGCAGTCATGCTGGCTACAATTTCTCTCCTAAGCCCTGACATGGGACAGAATTCTGTAATGGTGGGCATGCCCACTTGTCTGGTCACAGGATAAAAAATGTTACAGTAACCCACTCTGACCAGCTTTGTCCTGCTGTGGCCTACAGCCACTGTCATGTTTGTGCATGAACCCCCAGATCTTTGCCCTGGACTGACCCCAGGTGTGTCGGCGGCTAACCTGGGCTGTTACTCAGCAAAGTGCCTAAGTCACCGCCTAGACTACTACTCCCCCACGCCCACCGGGGTCAGTCCAGTCCAGTCCATGATTGGCTGCCATGGCTGTCTGTCATGGAGGCGGGGGGTGGGGCGATAGGCATAGTGTGGGGGTGGGGCTGAGATAGCTCCCCAGCCGGGGTCACATGTGGTCAGTTCCGCAACCTGGCCCCGGCAGTGTCAGTGGTGCAGCAGCAACCTGACCTGGCCAGAGTTGCTGCCGTACCACGGTCACTTCTCTTTTTACCCAGTGTAGTCTCAAAGTTGCCATGCTACTTGTTAAATTCCCAGGCACAAAACATTCAGTGATACGGGTCGTTTTTCTTATCTGCTTGAAACTGACACCTGTATACGAATGACAACTTTTGTGAGACATAGAATAATGGAGGAGGCATCTTACAAAGCATAGGAAACCAGACATTGTGCCAAGTAATGAAGATACATATTGAATGCTCAAGTGCTTCAGCTATTTCAGTGAATGTTGGCATTAGCTTTTATCAAAACTCCCTAAAATATTCATGTATGTCAGATGGTTTAATCAATCCGAGTGTGAATTTTAACTAATAGTAACTATTTTTAGTCATACCACAACCCATTTTATGGACCTCCTACACCAGACAAATACCATAGGTATCTAGACAGTAATCACCCTTTTCCAGTTGGATCAAAAATGAGTGCAGAAATAATCTTACTTCCAACATAAACACCAGCAAATTTGAGGGAATTTGAATGAATCTATGACAGTTTTAAAATGAGCATGGTTGGACAGTGGGGAGGTCCGTGTCCACTGAGTGGAACAGCCATGGAGCACCCACTCCAGTGGAGTGCATGGGGAGGGATTCTAACAGGCGGCTCCCTGGTTGGCCATCGTGCCCTCTCAGGCAGCCTCCATGCACTCCCTCCACCATGGACCGGTCGTGCAAACAATTCATACAGGTGGTCGTTTCCCCTCCCCCACACCCAACAACACTCCCCACCCCAAGTTCCACCCAGCTACTCGCCCCCTGCCATGATACAGCCTCAGACACCATAGAAACATGAAGCTGCAGCAGCCAGTAACTCCTTCCTGCAAAGGACCTGCTGCAGCTGCTGGCAGTCTCGGGCTACAACGGCGCCAAATACTGGGCAGGACATGCAGGAAGCTGCTCTCTGAGCTGCTGTCCTCTATGGTGTTTGCTCTTCTCTCATGCATTGTGAGGGGGGTGGGGGAGTTGGTGTGCTTTGAGTCAACAAAGTATTGTATTTTGCGTGCGTCCCTTTAAGAGTTCTGCAGAGAGCTCCCGGTAGGACTGTGGGCAGGACCTGGGAGGCAGCCAGCTGGGGACCTGTCTGCTGGTGTAGGTGGGCCCCCCATTCACACAGGCAGGGGATGCATGGGCACCTCTGCCTATGTACTTTCTTGTCTTCCTCCACGCAGGGCACTCAACCTTTTTCTCTGATGCCCAGTGAGTGTGCACCTTCCCACGCCCCCTTCAGATGGGTGTTTGGATGTGTGGTTCATGGGTGAACCTGCGTGGTAGCATCTTGTCTAAAAATGGCCTATCTAATGGCATTGTACAACGCACTCTTGAGTTTCACTTTTGGCAACTGCAGAGTATTTACAACTCCAGCAAAGAGACTTCAAGATTAGTCAGACCATGGTGTTCCACTGCCACATGTGTGTTTCTGTAAGGTGGCAATATGATAGCATGTGCATAGACAGACAGACACACATAGCCCACCCTTCATCTTTGGTATCCTCTATAATAAAGTGGTCAGATGAGTACTTTTACCATAAAGTGGCATTATAGGATTGTTTTGTGGAGTTCTATGGAGATGTGGTATGTTCCGTTCTTTGGAGCACAGGTGTTCTATTCTGTGGGGATCTATGGAACTGTAGAGTTCTGTTCTGTTGGGCTGTGTGCAACTGAAATACAAGATGTCCCTTAATACAGGACATCTGGCAATCCTGTTGCACACACAACTCAATCAAGATTTGTTCAAGACACACATGAAGAGACTTGGAAGAAAATCAAAGCCTTCTAGATAAAAACTGTGGGGAAAACAGCAAACAAAAATTAATTTCATTTTGTCATGCATGTGTGTGTGTGTGTGTGTGTGTGTGTGTGTGAGAGAGAGAGAGAGAGAGAGAGAGAGAGAGAGAGAGAGATTTGGATTTGTTTTGTTTTTTTACACCCATACTGTAATTACTAATTTGTTTGGGAGGATGACTGCAGGGAATAGTGATTGGTTACAGTATAAAAGGAGAAAGGAACTTTACTAATATAGTGTCGGCTTGGTGCTACTGTGCATAAAAAATAGGCAGTCGCTACCTTAAAGAAAAGAAATATTGTTGGATGGAAATTAACAGCACCCTGATCCTTGAAAGGGGCTTCATTCCCCCAAAAGAGACACAAAACTTCTATGTCATCCTACTCTTCATGGATAGGACTTGAGGAAAACCTTTGGAAACAGTCTGGTATAGATACAATTAACTCAGAGAAAGATCTGGCATGACTTTTGCACCTGTGACTGTACAAGTGTTCACAGTTATTTTGGTAAATGTAAAGAGAGGAAATTAAATTACAATGTGCAGGAAGGGAAAAATGTAGTGTCCTAAAAATCCACTGACACTATGCGCCCATCCACTTCTAATTCCATTGACTACTCCAAACTTTGTCCCAATAGCTACAAATTCCTAATAACCTGACCACGTGTTCCTTCTCTTTATTACAATTGCATGAATTCAACCAGAAACTAGACACAATTGTACAGGACACAGTGATATCTAATAGCAAACACACTGTGAACACATAGTTTGTATGTAGTTCATTGGCTGAAGTTTGTTCATCTGCTGAACAACTTTCGCTAAAGAACCTTATGGTGAAAGGGGGCAGAATCTGGCTATAACAAACATTTGAGCAAGGTTGCCAGATGTCCCTTATTTGAAGAGAGCATCCCTTATTTCAGATCCTTATAACTCTATAGAAAACAATGGATATCCCTTATTTACATAATGGATGTCCCTTATTCTGAATACTACAGCTTCATGAAACATAATGGACATCCGTTATTTTAGTATCCCTCAGCTCTGCGGTGTCCCTTATTTTTTAAATTTTGATCTGGCAACCCTGCCTATTAGTAATGCTAATGGTGTGGGGAGATCTCCAGCAGACATAGAGGGTATTTTCAGATGTTACAAGATCGCTGTTAACCACACTGAATCACAGTGGATCCCGTATGATGGCAGTGATCTCATTAACGTCTATTTACTCCCGGCCAGATGTTCACCACAGTGAACACCTGGCTGGAATCAAATTGACCACAGTTCTGGAGGTGAGGCCGGCCTCACCTCCAGAATTGTGGTTAGGTTGGCCATGATCTGGGATGGGGCTGGCAATGGCCATGATGAATGTCTGTTTGCCAGCCCTGTCCCAGAATTGGGTCCCAACCACGGGACGGGATTAGGCCACTGCGCCCACCCGTCTCCCCGAGGGCGGGTGGCCGTGGATGCGCAGGGGGTGGGACTGAGTGGCCACACGTCGCACCG
>QEPC01011191.1:1607838-1618593 GCA_003113815.1 Sphenodon punctatus
TATGCCCCAGGCCCAACTGGATAACTTCAGTGTTGTTCCTTCTGCCGTGTCATCCCCTCCGGTCTCATGTGTAGTTTCGCCATTTTCTCCCCCAGCCATCGATACTATGGACTTTGCTTCCTCTATTTTTTCTGATTTAGTTAGCAGGGGGAGTTTAGGAGCACAGCATTGCAGGGAGGATGCACTGTCGATAGAGCAGGCAATCGCCCTGCTGACAAGCCAGGCCAAGTTGGCAATAGGAGCGGATTCTCCAACTGCCACCAAAGAGGGAGAAGCTTGTAAGGGTGAGCAGGGTATAGAGAGGGTGGAAAGCAGTCCGGACACCTTTGAGGCCTGACACAGTCAATGCCACACTTTCCTAAGGATTTTTTCCTGGAATGTGGCAGGCTGGGACATGATATCGGGATACTCAGAGGCATTAGTTTTCCTTAATACTTGCCACCTCATAGCCCTACAGGAGACCTGGGCCATTTTGCAGCCTTCCTTGGATTCTTATGATAGTTATTTTTTACCAGCAGTGTGCTATTCTAGTCGGGGTCAACCGAGTGGTGGTCTGGTTTGGTTTATTGCCAAATACTTGAGGTATCAGGTGTTGGCGGTCATTACCAGACCACCATGTTTGCTTTTGCTGGTTATATTGGTAGGAGGGCACCAATTTATCTTGGCCAATGTCTACATCCCTCCGGCAAACACTAGGTATTATAATGCCATCTATTGGTCCTCTGTTAGGGATGCCTTAAAAGAAGCAACCGATGCCTACCCTGTGGCTAAAATCACTCTGATGGGCGATTTTAACGCTCATATAGGCCCAAACGATGAGGCTCTTCTCCCGTATGGCGGGTTCAATGTAGCAGAGGGTATGGAGGGTTGAGAAGGTCAAAGGATAAAATTTTCAACTCTGCAGGGCTCCGTCTGGTGAAACTACTTACAGAGGTAGCTCTCTCTACCCTGAATGGGATGGGGTATGGGGATCCGCACAGGGAATTCACCTATGTGGACCTGGTAGGAGCGAGTGTAGGGGACTATGTGGCCACTTCGTTGGATTTAGCCCCCCATATAAAATCCTTTAAAGTTGATAGTTGTCAGGGGAGTGACCATTTGCCCTTGACCCTGGAGCTGACTATTCAGGCACTGAGTTCTTCCCCTCTAAGCCCAGATGGCCAGACCCCATCAAAAGTCCTTCGCCATGCAGCCATTAGAGCGGAGCAGATCTGTTTGGAGGAAGTAGGCATTTTTAAAGCAACTTTCCAACTGGATTGGGGCAAGGTCCCCCTGCCAGCTATTCTGGATTCTTTCTCTAACCTGATTCAAGGTTTGGAGTGACCTCTAGGGGTCCAACGCTTAAGGGCTCCTTCACCACATACTGCTAACAATTGTTAGCAGTATGTGGTGAAGGAGCCCTTAAGCGTTGGACCCCTAGAGGTCACTCCAAACCTTGGTATGATCAGGAGTGCCGGGCTCTCAGAGCACAGCTAGTCGCGTTGTACCATAATTATAGGTTGGGGAACTAGGAGGTGATTTCTCCCCTGTATTTTCTTACCAAGAAGCTTTATAAAGAAACCATAAAGCGTAAGAGGCTCCTTTATTGGGAGGCTTTTGGGGACAAACTGGTGCTCGCGGCTAATGGCCAAGATAGTAGAAAGTTCTGGGGTCTGGTCAATGGGGTCTGCAGGGGGAAGGTTGGTTCTAATTTTGTGGCAGTTCCAGAGGCATGCTGGGTCTCTCATTTTCGCTCGCTTTATGCGGGTGTTGGGAATCAGAGCGATCCACCTCCCTCTGCTGATGATATTTCCCGGGTCCCTATGTGGCAGCCGGTTGAGACAGCAGAGGTGGCAGAGATTATCGGCACCTTCAAAAAAGGTAAGGCCGCAGGCCCTGATTTGATGTCGATTGAGTTAATCAAAGGTTTTCTAGATTGGTGGGCTCCTAGATTGGCTCTTTTGTTCACGGCAATAAATGCTACGGGAGTGATTCCACCCGTTTGGGGCAAGGCTATAGTGGTCCCCATTTTTAAGAAGTGGGACCGCAGTAGCCTGGCAAATTACAGACCGATCAGCCTTTTGTGCACCATAGCCAAGCTCTATGGCAAGTGGTTGCTGTTGATGCTGAATGCCTGGATAGAGAGGGAGGATGTTTTGTGCCCAGAGCAGGCAGGATTTCAGTGGGGGCAATCTAGCCTTGAGCACTGCCTGATTCTACGAAATCTTATCAACAAATACATGGATAGGAATGGGAGACTTTATGTGGCTTTTTTAGATCTCCGCTCAGCCTTTGACCTTGTGAACAGGGAGATTCTCTGGGGAAGGCTGGACTCTCTAGGGATGGAACCAAGGCTACTTTTCCTTCTTCGTTCCCTACATGGTAACACCTCCCTTGCGGTAAAAATGGATGTGAGGGGACGTCTGACAGGACATTCCAGTACATGCGGGCGTAAGACAGGGCTGTGTCTTGGCACCAACCCTTTTAAATCTATTTATTAATGGAGTGGTGCCCAAGTTGGCCATTTCTTCTCACTTTCCACCCAAGCTGGCAGATTATTCAGTGGGATGCCTTTTGTACGTGGACGATATTGTGATTCTCTCCCAGACCAAAGTGGGCCTGAGGAGACAGCTTAACTGCTTTGAGGATTTTTGTTGTCAGAGTGAACTTGTCATCAATTTTAGTAAATCCCAGATAATGGTCTTTTCTAGATCTGGGAGGGTGGGCCAGTGGTGAATTGGGGAACATATGATACAGCAGGTCAAATCCTTCCGTTATCTGGGTCTAATTTTTCAGTCTACGGGAATGTGGAAGAATCATCTGGAAGGTGCCATGGCATCCGCCCGAGGAGCTATATTTGCGCTACTGAGGCTTTTTGGCAGGACGGGTAGAAGGGCTGTAGTACCTGCAGTGAGGGTAGTTAATGCGAAGGTCTGCATGCAGGTATTATATGGGGTGGATGTATGGTTGCCATCTCTGCCCTTGTGGTCAAGGAGGCTGGACAGTCTCCAGGCCTTCTTTTTTCAAAATCTTCTGAAGGTTCCACATGGTACCCCGTTTTCTGCTATTAGGCTGGAGGCAGGCCAATTGAGGTGGTCTGCGGTAGCCTGGAGGTTAGTGCTGAAATTTTGGGCCAAGCTATACCAGTCATGTGTGCACGGGTTGATCCAATACTGGAAACTCAATGTATATAAGAGCTCGTGGCAGAGGGCAGTGGAACTCTTTGTATGTAAATTGGGGTTCCATCCAGAATACTGGGAGGGCAGGGATCTGGCATGCATAGTAAATGATATTCTCCCCAGATTAAGGGATAGTGACTATCAGGAGGAGTTTGCGGCCATCAGGGTTTCTCCTCATCTTCATGATTATTTATTATTTACATCTCCCTGGTTATGTATGGCCGCTTATCTAGACTCTGATATTTCCCTCAGAGGGAAATACTTATTTATGTGTGCCAGGTTCAATGCCTTGCACACTGCCGTGTTGGAGGGGCGTGTTAGGGCAGTAGAATTTGCCCAACGGCTATGTCCGTTTGATGCCCAATCTGTGGAGACAACACAGCACTTGCTCCTGAGCTGCCTTCTTTATGATGACGTTTGCATGACTTATTTGGCTCCTTTTCTACAGAAATATCCCGGCAGGACAGACCACTATTTGCTTTGCCTTGCCCTGGTGGATGAAGATTCTAGTCTCACCAGGGCAGTGGCAAAATTTCTTGTAGCTGCAATCAAACGTCATTCACTTTTTTTACAGTCTCAAGTTTCAATGCTTTAGGGAGTATATGTGTTCTTTTAGGTATTATTACCATGTTTTGATATGATATTTTGATAGTTTGATACTGGCATATATGATCATTTTATGCATTTATTTTTATATATTAATCTAGGGGGAATTTGGGTATGTTTTATAGGCGTGCGCCAAGATTCTGTGTACTGCATAGTTATGTTTAGTTATGCTGTACTTTTGCTTATGGCTTTTTGATGTCATATGCTTTCTTTTTGACTCCGGCTGCAAATAAACTAAACTAAACTAAAGTAGAACTTGCCCTGGAATTCAATTCCCAGTAGCTCGAAGTCGTCGGGGTGGACCAGGAGCAGGCAGAAGGCGGATTTGATATCACTCTTCACCAGGAAGACGCCTTGTTTACAAGTCTGGACCATTTTGACCGCTGAGTCGACTGAGCACAACTCTTGGGGTATNCGAACCGAATGGACGAACCGAACGCAGCCAAACTGAAAGGACGAACCTGAACCGCTATCTGTTCGCCCATCCCTAACCAGAACCATTAAAAGTAGCACTTTAAAGCACAAACACATAGTACTTGAATGGCTGAGATTTGTTCACAATACAAGTCTTCAGCGAGCAGATTCTAGCTCTGAATATAATCTAAAGTAGTTGTGTTAAGGCTGGTGTGACACTGAAGGCCCAATTCTGTATTCTTCATACACCCCAAATTCTTTTCATCTTCCAGAGAAACGTGTGAGTACCCAAGAAATGCAGGAGCAAGCCACTGAGAGATGAAGATGAGCTGAGAATCTTGTTGATGAACCAGAACTATTTGTAGATGCTAAAATCTCAGTAGGAGGTTAATGGTACGTGAAGCAGTGAGTACTCCGCAGTGAATAATTTATATAACAAATTTGGCTTCTTTTTTTCTTACCCAATGACTGCACATAAACTAATTTCATTGAATGTAATTATTTATTTAATTTCCTTATTTAATTTTTAAAAAAAAAATCTGTTCACACTTTGTTTATTTTTAAAAAGAGAGAGAAAAAGCTTTTTGAAGATGTTGTACAGTTTTCCTGCTATTTGGTGGACCAACTGGTAATAGAAGTCAGGAGTCTGAACCTAAGCCCTGATTCAGGAAAACATTCCTGTGCTTTAACTACTAGGCACTACAGTCAGGGCTAGTTTTAAGAGTATGCAGAGTGGGCATAAGCCTTGAGTGCCAAATTTAACAAGGTAGCAGAATGAACCAAGAGCCCCAGCCCCCCACCCCCAATGCCTATTGTACAAGCCCCAGGTCAGGGGAGGGCCGGGAGTGCTCCTAGTTAATTTTGCCACCCTTTTATTTCACCATCACGACAGAGGGCTTGTTCTAAGGAGAGGGGAAGCACTGTTTTTTCATTGTTCGATAGTGGGGAGCCAGGAGCGCTCCCTCTCCACTTGCAGTGCAAGCCCCCAGTTTGAGGGGTGGGAAGGCAGGTGGCGGGGTGCATGTGTGGCATAATCAACATTTTGCCTAGGGTAGCAAAATATGACTACAATCTCCCCTTCTTGTTCTCTTTCTTAAGCATCTTGCATTGATTGAGAACAAAAGTTAAGGTTTATCTAAAACATCTGGGCGCATTTGATAATTTTATTACATTTTATATGACTGAGGCCATTACAAAAGCTTTCTCTGCCTCTTTGCATATTTCAGTTTCCTAAAGCAATTTTGTTTCAACTAAATGCTAACATCACTAAATGCTTTATTAATTACAGTAGTGGGTTGTTCTCTGTAGTAGGAGGATTCTTACCTGCATTCTCATTTCTTAACTAACAGCTGATGTTAAACAGTCATTTGCATAGCAGTATCATGCCATAATCCATCTGCAATCTAATGCTTTGTAATTAAATGTTCATTGAAACCCCTACCCAGAAAAGTGCTTAAGACCTAGAAGCTTTCAACAGGACTAATCGCATGCAGAAAGTTAAATGCTTTGCCTACAAGTGTTGTATTTAGCTAGTTGCTAATCAGCATTTTGGTTTCAGTTTGTCCTCTTGACATTCCTGCAGCTTCACTGCAGGGTCAAAGGGAGACCAGCAGGGGGACACAGGCAAGAAGGCAGAGAGAAGTAAAATGTCAGAAACTCTTGTATGAGGATTAGAAATAAATTTGTTACAGTTAAAGACAGTCCCCAGTGTCTTGAATAGTACAGAGGAGACATGATACAAAACTGAGTCTGATCCCACTGAAATCCACAGTAAAGCTCCCAGAATAAGGAGTTACTAATTTCAATTAGTGCTGATTGTGGTGGACTTTAAAGTGGTGGACAGATATTCACTGGGAGCTGGATAGGCACCACTAATTTATTTATTTAGTTAAATTTATATGCCTCTCTTCCCACAGAGGCTCAGGGCGGATATCATACTGGATTTCAGACAAAGTGAATTCCCATCGCAAAGTAATGATTTTTACTCAGCTGGATTGGATTTAACCAGGTAAGGCAGTGATGAAACGTTTTGCATCCTCTTACTAATTGTTGGCCATTCCAGTGTCCCAAGCCCTTAGGGTGTCCCTAGAACACTTAGCTATGCTGTTGATGTGCTCATGTCACCCTCTCACCTTCTTATCTTGCCTTGGCCCTTCTCTGCTGAATCATTCTGATCTCCTAGTTCCTATCTCAGTGAGTTCTCTTGGCTTCTGATTCCGGTTCTGACTACCTGGTTCTGGTCTCTGTTGTAACCACCCCATTCCTAATGTGGCATGTTTTCCTAGCTACTGACCTTCTAGTTCTCAACATGGCTCAGGTGCCTGCCTTACTTGCTCGGTTTATGTGACAAATGCATTGTGCCATTCCCACATTGTGCCAAATCCATACGTTGTGCCATTCCTGAGGACAAGCAAGTCGCTAGGACTCTGGATGCTTGCTGCCACTCGTAACAGGTGAAGTTCTGTGTCAAATGTGTTTGGTGTAGGCCCGCCAAACACATCAGTCATTGTTACAGAGGCAAGTCAAGCTATAAATGATATTTATTTACTTATTTATATTTCTATACCGTCCTTCTCACAAAGACTCGGGGCAGCTTACAGTCATAAAAACAAAATAAAAACCATTAAAAACAGCAACAACGAAAATAAATCCACCCATCCCTGCCCAACCCCAGCCCATCCTCCCCCTTAATTACCCTCCCCCCAATTCAATCCCTGCTGCCAAAAGCCTGATGGAACAAGATGGTCTTACGTTGCCTCTGGAAGGCCCGCAGGCTTGTACACAGGCGGACACCCTGGGGGAGGGAGTGCCTTAGCAAGGGTGCGATGGCCGAGAATGCCCTCCTTGTGTCATACAGTCAGGAGATGCGGTGCAGATGGTGAAGCCAGGCAAAGAAGAAGTCAGGGGGAGTTTGGGTACCACACAGGGAGTATAAGGAACAGAGGAGAGAGGAGAACAGACNTGCTTTGAGGATTTTTGTTGTCAGAGTGAACTTGTCATCAATTTTAGTAAATCCCAGATAATGGTCTTTTCTAGATCTGGGAGGGTGGGCCAGTGGTGAATTGGGGAACATATGATACAGCAGGTCAAATCCTTCCGTTATCTGGGTCTAATTTTTCAGTCTACGGGAATGTGGAAGAATCATCTGGAAGGTGCCATGGCATCCGCCCGAGGAGCTATATTTGCGCTACTGAGGCTTTTTGGCAGGACGGGTAGAAGGGCTGTAGTACCTGCAGTGAGGGTAGTTAATGCGAAGGTCTGCATGCAGGTATTATATGGGGTGGATGTATGGTTGCCATCTCTGCCCTTGTGGTCAAGGAGGCTGGACAGTCTCCAGGCCTTCTTTTTTCAAAATCTTCTGAAGGTTCCACATGGTACCCCGTTTTCTGCTATTAGGCTGGAGGCAGGCCAATTGAGGTGGTCTGCGGTAGCCTGGAGGTTAGTGCTGAAATTTTGGGCCAAGCTATACCAGTCATGTGTGCACGGGTTGATCCAATACTGGAAACTCAATGTATATAAGAGCTCGTGGCAGAGGGCAGTGGAACTCTTTGTATGTAAATTGGGGTTCCATCCAGAATACTGGGAGGGCAGGGATCTGGCATGCATAGTAAATGATATTCTCCCCAGATTAAGGGATAGTGACTATCAGGAGGAGTTTGCGGCCATCAGGGTTTCTCCTCATCTTCATGATTATTTATTATTTACATCTCCCTGGTTATGTATGGCCGCTTATCTAGACTCTGATATTTCCCTCAGAGGGAAATACTTATTTATGTGTGCCAGGTTCAATGCCTTGCACACTGCCGTGTTGGAGGGGCGTGTTAGGGCAGTAGAATTTGCCCAACGGCTATGTCCGTTTGATGCCCAATCTGTGGAGACAACACAGCACTTGCTCCTGAGCTGCCTTCTTTATGATGACGTTTGCATGACTTATTTGGCTCCTTTTCTACAGAAATATCCCGGCAGGACAGACCACTATTTGCTTTGCCTTGCCCTGGTGGATGAAGATTCTAGTCTCACCAGGGCAGTGGCAAAATTTCTTGTAGCTGCAATCAAACGTCATTCACTTTTTTTACAGTCTCAAGTTTCAATGCTTTAGGGAGTATATGTGTTCTTTTAGGTATTATTACCATGTTTTGATATGATATTTTGATAGTTTGATACTGGCATATATGATCATTTTATGCATTTATTTTTATATATTAATCTAGGGGGAATTTGGGTATGTTTTATAGGCGTGCGCCAAGATTCTGTGTACTGCATAGTTATGTTTAGTTATGCTGTACTTTTGCTTATGGCTTTTTGATGTCATATGCTTTCTTTTTGACTCCGGCTGCAAATAAACTAAACTAAACTAAAGTAGAACTTGCCCTGGAATTCAATTCCCAGTAGCTCGAAGTCGTCGGGGTGGACCAGGAGCAGGCAGAAGGCGGATTTGATATCACTCTTCACCAGGAAGACGCCTTGTTTACAAGTCTGGACCATTTTGACCGCTGAGTCGACTGAGCACAACTCTTGGGGTATGGCGTCATTCACCGACTCGCCCTTTGGGTAGGAAAGGTGGTGAATGAAGCGGAACTCACTGGTCACCTTTTTCGGGACTATGCCCAGGGGTGAGATTCTATGGGAGGGCATGGGGAGTGTTTCAAAGGGGCCTTGAATCCTTCCTTCCCTGACCTCTTTATCAAGTTTTTGTTGGACAAGCTGTTCATTCCCTCGCACTGATTTCAAGTTCTTAGCTCCTAGGTGGTAGTGGGGGCCTATCGTTGGGATCCTAAAATCTAGCCAGAATCCCCCTACTACATACTTGTCAGTGGCTATGTCGGGGTAGTCATGGGTGACTGCCCTTAAGGACTCATGCCGTACCGCGGTTGGTGCCCTTCCCCAAAGCTTGGGGGCTACCTGCTTGGCCTGTGGTACCCTGTCTCCCACAAGTTTGCCCCCTACTTCTAGCCCCGTACTGTCTAAATTTACTACATCCTGATGCAGCATGAGCATCCACACATTGTGTGCATGCATGCTTGAATCTGCAGGGGATGCGAAAACATTTGCCCCCATTGTTGTAATCCCAGCATGCGGGCCCGACTGGGGCCAACTTTGATCTCCACCCTTTTTTCCCCTCCAGCCACAGGTCATGGGCATGAACGTCCCACCTCAAACAAGGGTTATTGGCTGCCCTACGGCGAAATGCCTCGTCCTATCGCAGCCAAGCCGCAGGGCTTCCTGTGTCGAAGGCCTGATGAATATTTTACCATTTCCATCCCCTGCTGTGGGAACCTGTGAAGGGTCACGCCTAGGTAAATGGTAAAGGCAGCCATCAAATTGGTTCGGTTCAGTTCCATTTGGCTTTTGGCCTCTTGAATTTTTCCCTGTCTTTCCTATCCTCCCTTTTGTTTGGATCAGGGATGGGGTCGCTAAAGAGGAGCGTGAAAATATCAATGTACTCACCGCTCCATATTTTTTCCTCTGTTGCCTGCAGCAGATGTTTGCCTAAAGGGGTGGACACGTCAGCATAACCCCCTGCCAGAGGCCAGGGTTCCTCCCATCCCTCGCAGCACCTTGCGGCGCTGTTCGAGCAGCATAGCACTTCACCCCATACCTGGGCAGTTTCCCTTTGCCTGTGGGTTGGACAGGGCCTGGTCCCCTCTGCTAAAGGAGGGAGGCATCCGCTCCCCCGCCCCCCATGATTCACACTGCTTAAAATACGGGGACTGGGACCCATGCAGCCACCACCGGCGCAGGCCCATTCTAGAGGGGGTCTCTGGGATGGTCCATCTGCCTGGCCCCACCCCTTCTGCCTCAGGCTCCCACTCACACATGTAGTCCCCTTGATGCTCACCTTCTGGCATCCCCAGATCATAGGGGGCTCTTTGGTAGTCACTGTGGCATGGCGCGCGTTGCTGCCGCCTCTAGGCTATCCGTCAGGGCCTGTATACCTTCCCTCAGTGCGTCTATTTGTGCCCACTGGTTGAGGGTAAATTCCTCCCTGCATTGGCTGGCCTCGGGTTCCTCATCCCTATAATGAGAAGGTAAAATCCGGCGGCGCCCTTGCCCCTGTTGGGAGACCCTTTCCACGGTGAGTGTCGTGGGGCAACCCTCGTTGTCTAGGTTCGTGCCTCCCCATTCCAGGCCCATTAGCTGAATGGAGTGACTAGCCTCCGCCCTTGCCTGGGAGCTCTTGAGCTCCTCAATCCGATCTTGGTAGCCCCAAAGCTGGGCCTGCAGGGCCTGCAATATGGCCCCCACCCCTGTTCCCCCCTGTTGTTCCTGCTGGAGCGTTGGGGGGCCGGGCTGGCCTGAGCAGGTGGCTTGCCCAGACCTTTGGGAGGGGTCTTTCTTTGGGAGGGGCACCATAGCTGCCCTTTGCCACCCCTTGTCTGGGGCTGGACAGCCTCTGTTGCCAGTTAGGGAAAGGGGGGGGCGGGCAAGGCCCAGTCATCACCCACTTATGCGGTATGTTACCCTTGCTGAAAGTAGGGGGGGGAGCAGAAAAAAACTGAGGACGCCCGTTCCACGGGGGTGGACTTCCAGTCCTGCGGGCTCAACAGTGCAGCACGGCCTGAATGCGTCAAAAATT
>QEPC01011191.1:1621520-1648437 GCA_003113815.1 Sphenodon punctatus
AACACTTAGCTATGCTGTTGATGTGCTCATGTCACCCTCTCACCTTCTTATCTTGCCTTGGCCCTTCTCTGCTGAATCATTCTGATCTCCTAGTTCCTATCTCAGTGAGTTCTCTTGGCTTCTGATTCCGGTTCTGACTACCTGGTTCTGGTCTCTGTTGTAACCACCCCATTCCTAATGTGGCATGTTTTCCTAGCTACTGACCTTCTAGTTCTCAACATGGCTCAGGTGCCTGCCTTACTTGCTCGGTTTATGTGACAAATGCATTGTGCCATTCCCACATTGTGCCAAATCCATACGTTGTGCCATTCCTGAGGACAAGCAAGTCGCTAGGACTCTGGATGCTTGCTGCCACTCATAACAGGTGAAGTTCTGTGTCAAATGTGTTTGGTGTAGGCCCGCCAAACACATCAGTCATTGTTACAGAGGCAAGTCAAGCTATAAATGATATTTATTTACTTATTTATATTTCTATACCGTCCTTCTCACAAAGACTCGGGGCAGCTTACAGTCATAAAAACAAAATAAAAACCATTAAAAACAGCAACAACGAAAATAAATCCACCCATCCCTGCCCAACCCCAGCCCATCCTCCCCCTTAATTACCCTCCCCCCAATTCAATCCCTGCTGCCAAAAGCCTGATGGAACAAGATGGTCTTACGTTGCCTCTGGAAGGCCCGCAGGCTTGTACACAGGCGGACACCCTGGGGGAGGGAGTGCCTTAGCAAGGGTGCGATGGCCGAGAATGCCCTCCTTGTGTCATACAGTCAGGAGATGCGGTGCAGATGGTGAAGCCAGGCAAAGAAGAAGTCAGGGGGAGTTTGGGTACCACACAGGGAGTATAAGGAACAGAGGAGAGAGGAGAACAGACCTATAGGCAGTTGAGGAGTCTTTAAGGGCTTTGAAAGTGATGCACCTGTGTTTTGTTACAGTGTATGAGAATACCTTTTATTGGACCAACTTCTGTTAGTGAGCATATGTAAGCTTCGCACAGCCGTTTCCCAGAAATACAGCTGAGGCTGGGGTTCCAAGAGCAGCTACATGCTAACCAAGCTATCAAGTGAGCATGTGAAAACGTGGCTACAGGAATGTTGGTGACATCTCATATCTACTGCTCCATACTTTGTTTCATGCATGCAGAACATACCTCAGGAAGAGCTCTTTAAAGATCAAAAGTTTGCACACCCTCCCGAACAGAATCTGGTCCAATAAAACCCTGAGGCTTCACCTGAACTACCTTGTCTCTCTCATATTTGGGACCAACAGGGCAAGAATATTCAAGGTTACAGCATACAACTTATGTAGGTGCTAGAAGCAGCAGTTTGAACAGAGGAAACTTAAACATATATGCTAGAGTTCAGAAATAACATGTATGTATAAGCCAACCAATATGTACAAATGAGTATAATAAAAAAGTTATATATATAAAAAAGGAAACCTAAACAATTACAAGAAGATTAGCAGGAAGACCAAATTCTGATTCCAGATTCAACACCAGAAAATTACATCAGATCCCTGTTCCCTATGCAGGGGTCAGCCTATTAATTTTCACATTAATGTGCAGGACTCTGAAACTCCCCCTTAGGTCAATGGGTCCTGGGTTCAAAGTGTGCAGTGACTTCACCTAGGGAACTGACTATGTAATGGGAAGACCTGTAGGTCTCCCTGCCCCTTTAAGGAATAGCAGGCATGACAGGGGCCATCCCCTTTAAGAAAAGAAGCTGCCAAGTGAGGGGGGTGGTCAAAAGGTTATCTTAGGATGCAGCCATGGCAAGGGAAGGGCTGGTGGCTGCGGGATGGTAGGTGGGCTACAGGCTCCCAGGTGCTGAGACAGAGACCAGACCTGGAAAGCCTGGAAAGAGAGCAGAGATTCAGAGGGATATACTAGAGCTGGAGGCTCACCCAGGATGACTAGAGCTGAGCCAGTCATGGTGGAGGGCTGGCACGGCTCTATCCCCACTAACAAAGGGAACACCAGGGAGCTGAGGAGTGGGGATGGAGAGGTCAACATGGGAGGCTCACTGGAGGGAACAGCTAGAGCGGCAACCCAACCTTGACCCAGCAGTTAGACAATGGAGCCCCGCGGTAGGACTGACAGAACTGAGATTGAAACAGGACAGACAGGTGAGGGGCAACGGACCTGCTACAGACTGCATGAGAGGATAAAAGCCCGGTTATTCCCTAGGTCAGTTCACCTCTTGGGGGGTGGGGGGTTTCATTGTTAATGTGCCCATTACAGTATCCAGTCACCAGCATGGGAAATTAATGGAAGGATAAGATTGGAACTACAGAATTATCAGGAGTCCAAGAAAGTCAGTGCAGAATCAGGACCAGGTCATCTCACCAAACTGGGAACCAACACATCGACAGGGAGAGTGGGACAGATGGCAGGCTGGTGTACTGGAGTGATAGGAAGACAGACAAGAGAGCAGAAGAACTGGTTTCATGACAAGGGGAAGGACTGGTTCTCCCTCTGTCTCCTGTCAGTGATCCGTTGGGTAGCTCTGCGGATGACCGTCAGGAGGCAGAAGAAGACGAAGCTTTTCTGCNTGTGGGTTGGACAGGGCCTGGTCCCCTCTGCTAAAGGAGGGAGGCATCCGCTCCCCCGCCCCCCATGATTCACACTGCTTAAAATACGGGGACTGGGACCCATGCAGCCACCACCGGCGCAGGCCCATTCTAGAGGGGGTCTCTGGGATGGTCCATCTGCCTGGCCCCACCCCTTCTGCCTCAGGCTCCCACTCACACATGTAGTCCCCTTGATGCTCACCTTCTGGCATCCCCAGATCATAGGGGGCTCTTTGGTAGTCACTGTGGCATGGCGCGCGTTGCTGCCGCCTCTAGGCTATCCGTCAGGGCCTGTATACCTTCCCTCAGTGCGTCTATTTGTGCCCACTGGTTGAGGGTAAATTCCTCCCTGCATTGGCTGGCCTCGGGTTCCTCATCCCTATAATGAGAAGGTAAAATCCGGCGGCGCCCTTGCCCCTGTTGGGAGACCCTTTCCACGGTGAGTGTCGTGGGGCAACCCTCGTTGTCTAGGTTCGTGCCTCCCCATTCCAGGCCCATTAGCTGAATGGAGTGACTAGCCTCCGCCCTTGCCTGGGAGCTCTTGAGCTCCTCAATCCGATCTTGGTAGCCCCAAAGCTGGGCCTGCAGGGCCTGCAATATGGCCCCCACCCCTGTTCCCCCCTGTTGTTCCTGCTGGAGCGTTGGGGGGCCGGGCTGGCCTGAGCAGGTGGCTTGCCCAGACCTTTGGGAGGGGTCTTTCTTTGGGAGGGGCACCATAGCTGCCCTTTGCCACCCCTTGTCTGGGGCTGGACAGCCTCTGTTGCCAGTTAGGGAAAGGGGGGGGCGGGCAAGGCCCAGTCATCACCCACTTATGCGGTATGTTACCCTTGCTGAAAGTAGGGGGGGGAGCAGAAAAAAACTGAGGACGCCCGTTCCACGGGGGTGGACTTCCAGTCCTGCGGGCTCAACAGTGCAGCATGGCCTGAATGCGTCAAAAATTGGGGGGGGGGATCGGAAACGGCAGAAGGCTGAGCCTTGCGCCAACCCTCCGCTGCCCTGTCCCCTGCTGTGGTGCGGGATTGTGCCAGCAGGGGTGAAGGAAGGCTTGCTGGGTCCCAAGGCACAAGGCCACTCCCGAGCCCACCGTGCTGTGCATCCTTCCCTGCTCCCTGATTCAACCAAAATGAGGCAGGGGAGCAGGGACCCTAAAATGGCACCTGGAACTTCTGCTTATTGCAGGAGTTCCATGCGCCCATCTCTGGTTGTCAAGTAACCAATCCCCACTCCCCCCCGCCCCAACACCACGAAGAGGCAGCCACCTCCGTCTTCCCTTCTTCCTCCTAAAGGTGGGGGTGGCGTCAAACGCCCACCGCACCGAATGCAGAGGGCGATTGTCATGTTAGTGTTTGGTTGCATTTTACCCAAGGTACATATTATAAAACACCAACATTTAATATGCAAGGCTGTAGTATATGTACATAAATAATTCACTAGCCAGGTATAAAAGATAACTTGCCATTGTTTGAGAAATGTCTGTACTGTGTCAGAGTGTACATTTACATAAACTAATGCAAATTGGCATATGCACATTTTATGCAAATGATGTGCCTCATTGTCCCTATTTCTGAGTGTTTCTGTCCCTCTTTTCAGAGTCCAGGGTTTGAGAGTTACGAAAATTAAATAGTGTGGACTTTTTTGACAGTAGAAATACCACTACGTATACCAACGTATCCCTCAACTTTTTAGCTCTTGTAAATGTAAAGACTGGTTGATTATGACATTNCATCGGAGCAATAGAACCGGTTCCCCAGACCAATGGGGGCGGGGTCTCTACTCTCTTCTCTTCCTAGTTGCGAAGAAATCAGGGTCTTGGCGAGCGGTCTTGGACCTAAAACGACTGAACAGGGCAGTCCGGACCCAAAGATTCAAGATGGAGACAGTAACATCGATATGTCGCACCATCAGAAAACGGGACTGGCTAGCTTCCCTGGACCTCAGGGATGCTTACCTCCACATCCCAATTTGGGAACCCCATCGGCAATGGCTCCGCTTCACCTACCTGAACACACATTTCCAGTTCAAGGCTCTTCCTTTCGGCCTGTCATCAGTGCCGCGGACCTTCACCAAGGTACTTGTGCCACTGGTGGTGAACCTTCGCAAGGAGGGGATTCACTTATACCCATACCTCGACGACCTCCTCCTACGGGCGCAGAGTCTCCCCAAGCTTCAGAGGGATATCGTCAGATCCATACAGTACCTGGGGATGCACGGCTTCTAGTGAATCGAGACAAAAGCCACCTGATCCCGACACACAGGATTGAACATCTTGGGGTCTCCATCGATACAATCTCAGGAGCTGCCTACATCCCGACAGAAAGACAGGACAAGATCCGGCAGAGAATACGCCTCCTAAGGTTCCAGAAACGAGCAAGACTAAAGAGCCTAGCTCAACTGTTGGGCCTCCTGGTGTCCTGCACGAAGCAAGTGCAGTGGGCAAGATTCTACCTTCACCCCTTGCAGCGGCTGCTGAGGCCTTTTCAGCGAGAGCTTATTAGTGGGCAAAATCCGTGGGTCAGAATTCCAAGAACCCTACCAGAATTAATGTCCTGGTGGTTAGACCCAGGAACCTGAAAGAGTGGTAGTGACAACAGACGCGAGTTTGAAGGGATGGGGAGCCCACATGGGAACGGTGACGGTCCAGGGGCTGTGGTCTCAGCAGGAATCACAGCTGAGCATCAATACCCTTGAGCTGACAGCAATCCGCCTAGCTCTACAAGTCTAGCCCACGACATCGGCAGTGCACACGTCCTGGTGTATACGGACAACATAACAGCAAAAGCGTATGTAAATCACCAGGGAGGCTCAAGATCCAGTCATCTACATCAAGAAGCAGTACAACTATTCACCTGGACGGAGATTAACCTGAGATCCCTGAAGTCTCTTCATATAAATGGGGTACAGAATGTACAAGCGGATTGGCTAAGTCGCCAGTCGATAGACCCACACGAATGGGGCCTCCACCCGGAGGTCTTCAGGTATCTAACAACAAGGTTTGGATATCCGGAGATGGATCTCTTCGCGACAAAAGAGAACCGGAAGACACTTCGTTACATGGCAAAAACAAGGGACACACAGTCAGAAGCAGTAGACGCTCTCAATTACAGGTGGCCAAAAGGGTTGCTATATGCCTTTCCACCGACGCCCCTCCTATCCAGAGTAATATCAAGGATCATCAAGCAAGCAGCACACGTGATCCTCATCGCCCCTTGGTGGCCGAGGAGGCCATGGCTTTCGGACTTAGTGGAACTGAGTCAAGAAGCTCCGATCACCCTGCCACTACGCCCGGACCTGCTGTTGCAGGGCCCTCTATGGTGCGACTCCATTGCGATGCTAAAATTAACAGCATGGCACTTGAATGCTCAGCACTAAGGGGGGCAGGTTATTCAATGGCTGTGTTGGCTACGCTACAACAGGCTAGGAGACTGGCAACTAGAAAATCTTATGGGGCCACGTGGAAGGTTTTTGCTCTTTGGGCAATGGATAGGGGGTTAGACCCATGCCTAGCACGAGTGCAGACCATCCTCCAATTCCTTCAGGAAGGTTTAGAGAAGGGATTGCGACCTAATACATTGGCACGCCAAGCAACTGCCATTTCTTCGGTCCAGCAATCCATTTCAAATAAAAGGCTTTTGCCACACAAACACATTAGACAATTTCTGAGGGTGGCTAGGAATATCTGCCCTCCGGTAGTTCATAGGTGCTCCTCCTGGAGCCCCAGCTTGGTGTTGGATGCTCTGACAGGCCCTCCCTTTGAACCACTTAAACATGTCTCCTTGTACATGTTATCTCTAAAGGTGGTGTTTTTAGTAGCGGTTACTTCCGCCAGAAGGGTGTCCGAATTGGGAGCCCTGTCCATGGAGGACAATTTTTGCCTATTCCACAAACAATCAGTTACTCTCCGAATGGACGAGGCGTTCATCCCGAAAGTTAATTCAGCTTTTCATAGGTCCCAGGACGTGGTTCTCCCGTCCTTCTGCCCTAACCCTACTCACCCTAGGGAAAAGGTGTGGCACACCTTAGATGTAAGGAGAGCTCTAAAAATTTATTTGAGAAGGACCAGAACTATCTGTTCAACTTCAGCCTGGTTTATCAACATCAGACCTTCCTACGGGGGAAAAAAGGCCTCCAAGTCACTGATTTCCCAGTGGGTTTGCCAGTGCATCACAGAGGCTTACAAAGCCAAACATAAGGTCCCGCCTCTTCAGATTTGGGCCCAATCAGTGTGGGGTGCAGCGACCTCCTACGCTTTCAAAGCTAGAGTGTCATACTCAGAGGTATGCAGGGCGGCCACTTGGTCCTCCCTGCATACTTTTGTTAAACATTACAAATTGGACCTGTTCAGATCCGCTGAGGCGGCGTTTGGCAGGAGGGTTCTGCAAGCGGTCCTGCAGGCTCCCGGGGCTGTTTGCTCCCACCCTTAAGGTATTTGGGCTCAGGTACATCCCAACAGATCACTGACAGGAGACAGAGGAAGAAACAAAAATTGGTCACCTACCTCGGTGAATTTGTTTCTTCTCTGTCGAACTGGCAGTGATCCGGCCCTCCCTGTCAAACAGCAGATATCAAGATAGGGAGTGCTCCAGGGGTGTAGTGTAAAAAAGAAAAATAGTGTAAGTTACACAGTTTAGTTTTTAGTAGAAAGAAGCACAGTTCTCTGAATCTCCTCAATTCACAACTCCCAGTTGGGACCAGGTAGAATTTTGGGGAGGAGCGCATTAATGTTGTTTTTTAAGTACTTCCAGAGGTGGAGACGTGCCTCAGCTTGGATATAGACTGGTTAAAATGGCGGGCAGCTCCACGCATGCGCAGAAAAGCTTCTTCTTCTTCTGCCTCCTGACGGTCATCCGCAGAGCTACCCAACGGATCACTGACAGTTCGACAGAGAAGAAACAAATTCACCGAGGTAGGTGACCAATTTTTGTTTCTAAACAGAGTCAGGCAGGCACAGGCACAGTCCAAAACAGGACAACAAAGCAGAAAGAGCCAGGGTGGTGTAATGGATAAGGTGCTGGGCTTGGACCTGGGAAGCCAGGGTTTGACTCCTGCCCCAGTCATTAACTCACTGGGTGGCCTTGGGCAAGTCACAACCTCTCAGCCTCAGTTCCCCATCTGTCAAATGGGAATGTCTGTCTCTGTGGCTGTTTTTAGGCGAGCGGCCTGGGAAGCGCATTCTTCAGTGTGCCGGTAGGAAAAGCCACGCAGGGTGCATTTACACGCACCGGAAGTGGCCACCCGCCATAGGAATCGACGGCATGCGTGACTTCCCACAGCCTCTTTGAAGACGCATTCTGAAAACCTCGATATTGGGATTTCCAGAATGCATCTTCAAAGAGGCTACAGGAAGCCACGTGCCGTCAATTCCTATGGCGGGCGGCCACTTCTGGTGCGTGTAAACACGTTCTGCGCAGCTTTTCCTACAAGCACGTTGAAAAACTCACTTCCCTGGCTGCTCGTCTGAAAGCGGCCTGTGTGTTCCTCTCCCCCATGTCCACCTTAGATTGTAAGTCTACTGGGCAGGGACCTGTCTCCAAAATCTGTGACTGTAAAGCTCTGTGTATGCCTAGTAGCGCTATAGAAATGAGGAGGAGGAGTAGAAATAGGGCAAAGCTGGTGCAAAACAGGGAGCAAGCAGAACTAGTCCAAACACAGGCAGAAATGAACCGGGGGGGCAAAGAGTAGATCAAGCAGAAACACAGGTGGTCCCAGAAAACAAGAAGGGAAAACAGATGGATCCACCTAGTTTCCTGTGGCCATAGGCCTGCCTTATATATATATGGCAGGCAGACAACCAGGAAGTTGGCTGGGGGTGAGGAAAAAATGCTGAGGAGGGGTGTGGCCTGACCAAGACAGGGAGGACCTTTAGCAGAATCAGCCTGATCTCCTAATTCCTGTCTCAAGGAGTTCTTTTGGCCAGAGTGCAGTGGTGGCACTGAGGAGCCAGCCTACATCCTCAAGGCCCCAAGGGCATTAGTTCAAGTTCTAATTCCTTACAGGAATCTAGGTTATAAGGCCATTGATTTAAACTCCTTTATCAAACCCATGGGAGCATATATTCTGGCACAGCTAGAAGTCCGAGATGGAATAGTATTGTGGGTCCAGTACACCAAGCGTTCCAGAACTCCAACATCCAGGGCTGCTATAAGTAGCCTTTTAAACTGGAGCAGAGCTCTCCTTTACAGTAGAGTAAATCTGGATTAAGTCCAGCAAAGATGAGTTACTCCAAATCAGCTGTGTAACTGAGAGCATACTCAAGCAAGGACATGGTTCATCCCACGAGGGCTTATCAGCTTAATAAAAGATACCTAACCTGAAGTACTAGCACCGATGAACCCAGAGCACCCAGCTGACGCAATCCCCATTTCTTAATGCAAATTAATTGCTTGTTTCTTTGCCAACAAGTGGATGCTCTGGAGGCAGCTCTCACTCAGAAAAGCTGATAAACTAGCTTGGGTTGAAACCAGGTGGGCAGCATAACCCACACTCCCCAAGGTACAGAGGCTACAGGAGGTAAAGGTTTGCCTGGATAGAAGGCAGGCAGGAAGACACTGCTCCCAGAAGCAGAGCCAGAACCGGATTGACAAAGGTGCTGAGCAGCACCCCCTTGTGTCAGCTGTGGCTAGCTTGTCAGAAGATCTCAGCATGCTGGGGAAATGGGAGCAGCTGAGCTCTTTTTGGAAACCGTCTCCAAATGTGAGCACTGAGCTCTTTGGAGAATTAGTCCCTTCCTGTTTCCTGAAGCTTGAAACTCCTGACCTAATCCTGTAGCTGCTATGGTTAAGGGGAGCTAGGATTGTGATGGCCTTTAAGGCCATCACAACCTGATGTCATGGGATTGACTTAAAAAGTCATGGGATTGGAGGTAGTGTCTTGCTATGGATCAGTAAATGGTTAAAGGATAGGAAGCAAAGAGTAGGACTGAATGGTCAGTTTTCACAATGGAGAGATGTAAACAGTGGTGTGCCCCAGGGATCTGTATTGAGACCGGTGCTGCTTAATGTATTAATTAATGATCTGGGAAAGGGCGTTAAGAGTGAGGTGATCAAATTTGCAGAGGACGCCAAGTTATTCAAGGTAGTTAAAACATGAGCAGACTGTGAAGAACTGCAACAGGATCTTACGACACTGAGTGCCTGGGCATCTAAATGGCAGATGAGAGTTAATGTGGACAAGTGCAACGTGATGCACATAGGGAAAAATAACCCAAAGTAGGAATACACAATGCTGGGTACTAAGCTAGGAGTTAACACTCAGGAAAAGGATCTGGGAGTGATTGTGGACAATACACTGAAATCCTCATCCCTGTGTGCAGCAGCAGTCAAAAAAGGAAACAGAATGTTAGGAGTTATTCGCAAAGGGATAGAGAATAAAACTGAGGATGTCATAATGCCTCTTTACAAATCAATGGTGCAACCGCACCTGGAATATTGTGTGCAGTTCTGGTTGCCAAGTCTCAAAAAAGACACAGCTGAACTAGAAAAGGTACACCTATAAAGCTCTTCACAACCTCGCTCCCCCCTACCTCTCTGCACTTATTGCCCTCCATATTCCAGCCCGTGCACTTCGCTCCTCCTCTGTCCCTTCTCTCACCCTTCCACGCCTTCCCTGCTCCCCTAAGCGCCTTCGTCCCTTCTCACTTGCTGCCCCCCATGCCTGGAACTCCCTCCCTGTCCACATCCGCCTTGCCCCCTCCCTTCATACCTTCAAATCTCTCCTTAAAACTCACCTCTTTCGCTCTGCTCTGTCTGACTCTTTATCCTGCTGAGCCACTATTCCTATACCTACGATCGGTTTACCCTTATCCTTGCAACATGGACCTGCCTGCTGTCATTCTCATCGTAACCAAGCCAAGTACGTGCACTTGAGACCTCGCATCTTCATGAATGTTAGACCCCTTGTCTCTCCCTCTGTTCCCCTTCCTAAGTCTCTCCCCCAGCTCCTGTCTCTCAGATTGTAAGCCCTAGGGGCAGGGACCGTGTCTATTTTATTACTTTGTAAAGTGCCATGTACACTGCTGGCGCTATATAAATGTTTGTTAATAATAATAATAATACAGAGAAGGGCAACAAGAATGATAAAGGATCTGGAATGGCTTCCGTACAAAGAGAGGCTTGACAAGCTGGGTCTCTTCAGCTTAGAGAAGACTGAGAGGGGACATGATAGAGGTTTATAAAATCTTGAGTGGTGTGGAACGAGTAGATAGGGAATGGTTATTTACCCTCTCAAATAGTACTAGAACTAGGGGACACTCCATCAAAGTAGCTGCTGGCAGATTTAAAACAAATAAAAGGAAGTACTTTTTCACTCCATGCATAATTAACTTGTGGAATTTGTTGCCAGAGGATGTTGTCAAGGCCAGTAGTATATCTAGGTTTAAAAAAGGACTGGATAAGTTCTTAGAGAGTAGGTCCATTATTGGCTATTAACCAAGTAGCTTACGGGATGAACTTCTTACTGTCGGGAGCTCAGGGCCGGCCTTACTGAAAGCGGGGCTCTGGGTGGGGAAAGAATCTGGGGCCTTAACTTCAGGTGCTGCTGGTGGTGAAGGCGCCGGCGGTCGCCAGGCCTACGGATGCTCCCCACCGGGCTCAGGGGGGGTGGGGTGTTACCCAGGCCTGGGCTCAGGGATGGGCGGAGGGGTACTCTCCTCCCCCCGTCCTCAAGCCTGAGCGGCCGTTCGGATCACCTGCCTGATCCGCTGTCGCTGCTTTCGTCCGTTGCTCCTCTTCCCGGGCTGCCGTCACTGCGCTACCGCCAATTCCAGCCTGAGGCCGGAGGCGGCCTGGGCCCTGGCCAGGCCATGGAGGGGGCCAGCGGCATGAGGGAAAGGCGGGGCCTCTGCTTCTCCCTTACTTCCGCCGGAAGTAAGGTAGAAGGCAGAGGCCCTGCCTCTTCCTCACATCGTGACCCTGGCTGGCCAGGCCCCCTCCGCTGCCTGGCTCAGTCTGTTACAGACTGAGCCAGGCAGCCAAGGGGGCAGTTTCGGCCAGGTGAAATTAGGGGGAGGTGGGACCGCCTCTGCCTCTCTCTTCTTCATTTTCCCTGGCCAACTGCGACCAGCAGCGGAGGGGGGTGGGCACGGAGTGTGAGAGAGGTGGGGCCTCTGCTTCTCTCTCACTCCTGCTGGTCCCCTCCACTGCTTGTCAGATGCAGCGAGTTGGCTCCTGAGGGCCCTGCGCTCAGGGCCGGCCTTACCGTGGAGTTCTGGCTGGGAGCTGAGCGCGGGGCCCCCTCAGGAGCGGGGCCCTGGGCAGCCGCCCCTAACCACCCCCCGGTAAGGCCGGCCCTGCGGGAGCTGGGAGTGAACAACAGGAAATGGATTGCCCATTGTGACTGTTGGTTCTTCTCCCATGTGATATAGATTGGCCACTGTCAGAGGACAGGATGCTGGGCTTGATGGCCCATTGGTCTGACTCAGTATGGCACTACTTATGCTCTTATGAGAGTAAGAGAAACAGAATTCCAGGGGTGTTCAGTCACAGACTGAGTACTCTGCATATATTCTCTAATAGGGATTAGAAGGTAAAAGTATTACATTTAAGGCTTGTTCACCCAAGCATTTATTTGAAGGTAGCTACCGCCTTACTTGTGTCAGTCTCATCTGTGTTCCTTCAAGTGGGTCGGAGGAGTCATTGCCTCTCCAAATAAGCAGAATTAAACTGCAGAAGGCAAATCCTACTCCTGGGGTAATGCTTGTGAGTGCTGTTCAAGCAAATAATCCCTTGTTTACATTCCTCCATACACTTCTCTGTTGTCCCATTCTAGATCCAGATTTTTACTCTGGAGCAACTACCTCCATCCGCCACCCTTTTCAGGAGCAGAGTACTGAGGTCAGTACTTCTCCTTCCCCTTTGTGAGTCCCTCACACAGCATGTCCACTTCACTTACTGCTTGTCATTCCAGCCTCCCCTGCTGAAATTTGCCAAGGAAGGAAATCAGAGGAGGAGATGTCACGGGTTGGAGGGTAGCCCTAATTTGAGTTCTACAGCTCTCAATTGTAACCTTACATACATGGGGAACCTTTGGCATTACATATTTACCAGACTTGTAGTCTACATGTAGTCCCGTGTTACATGTGTGTGACCCTATGTTCCTCCATGACAGGAGCTATTAATCCCTAGTTCCCTCTGCTCCTGAAAAGGGTGGCGGATGGAGGTAGTTGCTCCAGAGTAAAAATCTGGATCTAGTATGCTCGAGATAGGGCTGGAACCAATGCAGCCCTGCAACCTGTATATCTCATAAGTGCCCTCTAAAAATTTGCATGCATGGCAACCCTATTGTGAGAACATGCCCTCAGAGTGGGGTGTCATGGAGGAACATAGGGTCACACACATGTAACACGGTCCTACATGTAGACTACGAGTCTGATAAATATGTAATGCAAAAGGTTCCACATGTATGTAATGTTACAATTGAGAACTGTAGTACTCAAATTAGGGCTATGACACCTGACCAAACTCCAGGAAATGCAAAGAGATACAAAGATTGTGTATTTGTGAACCCTAGCCAGACAGACCTGCGGAGATGCAAAACAACCTTCATGTTTGCCCGGGTTGCCTACGTGACAGGTCACACATCTCCCGCTAGGCGGGAAACCCAAGACAAAGGGACGAGGCAGGATACTTAAGCAAGGGCCATTAAGTCAGCTGGGCTATCACTTGCCCAGAGCTCTCTCCCTGTGCAATCTCGAGCAGTTACATCTGCATATGAAAGCCTGCCAGCAAGTCAGGCTGGAGACCATGAACTGAGAGAAATGATTTTGCTTTCTACTCTAAGTCTGGAGTCCCAGTCGCTTACACCAAAGGACTGAGAGAAACTTATGGACTTTTGTAGGGTAAGATGCTTATTTAGAAACTCAACCAGTATAGATCAGGAATGCGTTATATTTACCTTTGATTTCTAGTAACCACTCTGTATTAACTATCTTGCTTATGTAATCAATAAACTTACTTCTTATCTTTATGAAGAAGTGTTTGTGTCTAAGATTGGAACACAAGTGAGAAACAAGAGTTTCTATTGTGAACCCAGAGAGTAAAGAGTCTGTAAACGGGAAGGATTGGACCCTTGAGTGACAAAGGAGTGACAAAGGAGTTGTCCCTGCAGCAGACTAGAATTAGCCAGAGAGAGAAACTAATTCAAGCGGGCTGTGCGCAAGGGAAACTGAGTCACTCAAACCCGGTAAAGTGGGGGTGCGGACCCTCCAACCCATGACATGGGGTGGGGACATTAGCCAAAACTCTTGCTGTGATGGCTGATGTGTTTTTTATGTTAGTTTTAGTGGCTGCCTGAGTAAACTTAGCACCTGCCAAAACAAAAACCAGTTAGCACAGGAATGAAGAAAGCTTCTCTGTAACTTACAGGGTTTCCACCCATATTAGATGTTCTCTGTTAAAAGTAATTCAGCTTTTCATCAACGTTTTCTTTAAACCCTGTTGAGCACAGCCTTAATAAGGCTCACAGATTCCACTGTTGCCATGTGCAGCATGACCACACCAGCTCCACCATGGCATTGGAGGAGTTCTGCAGAAGTGGAAGAGTTAGATTTGCCACTTCTGTCCATACTGAATCAGCACCGTTTCACTTATAAGCCAGAAATTATTTTCTCAGTTAAACTTGAAATTTGCTTTCCCCCTGTCCCACAGAACTAGATTGTGTGGGCAGTCTTGGCAGGATCAGGACCATTGCTGGATGGGATCAGGTCCAATGGGTCATATTGGGGCATAGATTCAGTATGTCACCAGACGGGGTTGACACAATACATGCTCAAGTGCTGTGAGGCGTTGTATAATCATGATGGCTATAACTTGCTGAAAGGATCGTTATGTTCTCTGTATTATTAAGGCACATGATATTGTATTCTTGTGTAGGGGCGGAGGGCACAATTAGGTAAAGGAAACCCTAACCCTAGGGTCTGGGGGAAGCGATAATGTAAGGGGCAGGGCAGGATAAAACAATAAGTACCAACTACTATTATTATTATTATTATTATTATTAGCAAGCATTTATATAGCTCCAGCAATGTACCTGGCGCTTTATAANGGGGGGGGGGGAGTGTACGAAGAAAGGGGAACAGAGGGAGAGACAAGGGGTGTAACATTCATGAAGATGCGAGGTCCCAGGTGTGCGTGCTTGGCTTGGTTACATCAAGAATGATGGCTGGCTGGGCCATGTGGTGAGGATACGAGTACACAGACCTCAGGTAACAGATTGTACTGGATGGAAGGTATCAGCAGGAGTTAGGTGAGGGCAGCGAGAAGTCGGGGAGGGCAGAACGGAAGAGGTGGGTCTTGAGGAGGGATTTGAAGGTACGAAGGAACGGGGGGCGAGGTGGATGTGGGCAGGGAGGGGGTTCCAGGCATGCGGAGTAGCTAGGGAGAAGGGACGAAGGCGGTTAGGGGAGGTGAGGGAGGGTGAGAGAGGGGACAGAGGAGGAGCGGAGTTCACGGACTGGAGTATGGAGGGAAATTAGCGCAGAGAGATAGGGGGGCGCAAGGTTGTGAAGAGCTTTATAGTTGAAGACTAGGAGTTCGTGCAGGATTTGTTCAGGAAGGGGGAGCCAGTGAAGAGAGGAGAGGAGGGACTGCACGTGATCGAAGCAACGGGCGAGGTGGATGACCCTGGCAACAGAGTTTTGGATGGAGATCAGATTCAGGGGAGAAAGGGGAGAGTGGGGGAGACCAGTGAGAAGGAGGTTACAGTAATCGAGGCGAAAGATGATCAGGGCGTGAACTACACCCAAGTTCGTCTCAATGGGGCACCAAGAGTACTTCACCAGCCCTGATTTGACAAAAGGAGAGCTGGGAAGTTCCTGTCTACACCCAGAAAGATCTAGCTGGACTCTTAGCAGGAGTCCAGCTCCAGGCTGGGAAAAGGTGTAAAAGCCCTTCTCCCCAAAGGACTCTGTCTGTCTTCATCCCAACATCCAAGGGGATCAGTTGCCACAAAGGCGAAGACCCGGCCCAGGGATAAGGGGTCGTGAGTATACCAGGGAGAACCAGAGAAGGGAATTGAGGGAAGTACCAGCTTGCATGTTTGCCCTGTACTTTGTTTTAGTTGTCTGTGCTTGGTCATAACTTTGCCCTGTCAGACCTTTTCTACCGATTGGCTTTCTTATACTTTGTTAAAATAAATTGTTTTCCTTCACTACAGTGGAGAGTGTGTGTTCCAATGCCCCTTAGACCTCCAGGGAAGCCTGATTCTGTCTACCCAGAGAAACCCTATCCTTCTTCCATACCCAACTAATCTCTCTGCAACTCCAGGTTGCCCAATCCCATGGGAGTGCAACCAGCGGAAACAGGGAACTAGGACACTGGGTAGTGGGGACCAGGAGCATCCACCTGGGAATAGGTGGCTGGCTGGAGGCTAGAAGAGAAGCCCCACCAAACCACAGTCCAGCTCAATCCGTCACAGACGCCAAGACACCAGGGCTGGTAGACAAGACAGGGAAACCAGCCAAGGGACAGTCAAGAGTGCAGAATCCAGAAACAAAGCGAAGGTTAGAGCTGGGAGGTCGGTCCAAGGAACCCAGAGGGCAAAGCCTGGGATGCAGGCAGGCAGCAGACTGGAGACAGTGCTGGAACCAGAGAAATTGGGACCCCATATGAAATGGTGGCATGGGCTTGGGTCCCCTCCCAAATTATTGCAATCTCTCCAAAGGCTGGGGTTCACATTTAAGGCCCTACTAACCTATAGATATTACCAGTGCTTCTCATGTTCATGTTACCATTTCAAGTTTATTCATGAACTTCTCCTGCTCTGTCTGGAGATGAGACTCAAGAACAGGAAAGAAGTCTCATCAAGCAGAGAACCAAGGCAGTCATTCTCCAAATGAGGCCTTGGAATTGTTCCACCAGCTTCCTGTTCCCATGGGCTCATTTTAAATACTGAAGGATAGCCAGTCAAGGGAGCAGGAGGCATGGTATGGACCAAAGGTAGACTCTTATCCATATTTGGGTTGAGAGATCAGGCTAGCAGCCAGGACACTGCAATGGAACTGTGGGGCTAGTTATTCCCCCACACCCCCCGCCCCAAGCCTCCAGATGCTGGTTTGAAATCTACAGGTCCCATTTTAAACTATCTTCTTGGATTAATCCATTTCTTTCCTTGCAGTCTCATATCAGGCATACATTATCCCGGGTTGACTGTCCGTCTAACGGCAGCCTGCCAGATGTGGAATCGGAGCAGTCACTGCCTGCTCCAGGCTAGTCCCAATTGCGATGCCCTGGAACATCCCAGAGCAGCACCTGCAGAGCAGGCCAGCCAAACTCAGGGTACCAGCCCAATGCTTGTGGCTGACCATTGCCCCTGGCAACTCCATAGAGTTATCGATGGCAGCCTAGAGCATTAGTGATGCACCCACAACTCCATGGTACAGCGAGGGGCACTGCCTGGGCAGACTCTGGGCTGGGGAACCCAACGCAGGTGGAACTGGATGTGGGGGTGTACCCCGGAGTAGCTCTGGGGGTGGCCAGCTCTGCGTCCATCTAAAAGTACCTTTTGTCGAACCTCTTAAATTCAATCGTATTTTACCAGCATTTCCAGTAAACCCAACAGTTAACTGTGATCGATACAAGGGAAGTAAGGGATGTGTTCTCTTGTCAAATGTACTTTCATGCTAAGAAACAAACTTCCCACTTTAATGAACTAGAAGATACATCAGTGCATTAAAAATTGTGTGTACCCATTTGCATTTCTATTAAGGATTAATACAACCAGTTCCTTCTAGCATGCTGCCCTGGCATCCTGCGAGCTCTGAACCTGTAGTTACAGAGATTGTTCCAGGTTAGAAGAGAAAAACAAAACTTCAAAGCATAGAGCCCAGCCTATTCTGTGAGTCATTCAAGCCTGGTTAATAGACTGGTTGAGCAGGTCTGTTGCTGGCTGATAGCGTTCTCTAGATCTAAGTTCAGTACAGTGCCAGAACAGGAACTGGACCAGGAGAATTCCATAAACCTACAAGGAGTAGTCATACTAGTAGTTAGGATTACAGGCAGAACAATCCTCAACCATTAAAGTCAGTGGGATTTGCCACTGACTTCAGTATTTGGAGGACTGCATCTTGAGGATCCAAAAGGGCTTCTTTCTTAACAAAAGTACTTGTATAACTGTAATGTCATAAAATGTTTCTGCATAAAAATAGATTTTCACCAAAAGTTCAGCAACAAACACTTTATCCTGGGATTAAAGGTGTTTATCCCAGGATAATGCTCATGCAGAAGCACCCTCTATTGTGTACAAGGCTGTACTTGGGAGGGGATCAACCTTCTCCCTGAAACCTTCCCATTGGTTAACATTAAGTATTTATTTATTCATTTATAAAAAGCAAGCTCCTCCCAAGGTTCATTGTAAGATAAGTGAATAACATTCAAGATTGTAAGCCCCTTGCCTGTTTCTAACTACTGATTTCTTTGTACAGCACCAGGTACATTGCTTGCAATATATTTGCTGGAGCAACACTCCTCCTTCCTATCAACCCCAAGCTCCATCTCTCAGCCCCCAATCCCATTCCTCACTCCTGTCACCACCCCCTCTCCACAAACCTTATCCCCCATTCCTTGTTTCAGAACAGCAAGTGTTTTTAAACGAGATGCTACCATGCATGGCCACCCAGGAGCCACTCATCTGACTGTCCATCTTAAGGTGGAGCAGGGGGATGTGCGCTCCTGTGAGCCACTCAGCACCCACTCATGGCCAATCACAAAGCACTGCTGAGAAATCCTGAGTGTGCTGTGCGGGCCAAAAAAGTGTGTGGCAACGAGCGCCCCTAACTTTCCTGCTCGTATGAACTGGGGTGGTCACCCATGCCAGCGGACAAGTCCCCTGCTCATAGGCACTTTGGGCATGAGACACGGCTTTTGGAAGTCACAGAAACTGGCCACAAGCGCTGGGGAGTCTGGTTCCCTAGCGCTCATGGCCAGGACATGTCGATTTCAAAGGCCAGCCCGGCACACTTCCCTCTCCCCCATGGTCCATGGCAGGACGGTGCGAGACAACTGATGCGGTAGCCATGCTGGGAGTTGCCCGTTATAATCCCTCCCCACTCACTCCACCTGAGTGGCTGCTCTGCAGCTGTGCCACCCAGCGGCCATGGACACACACACACACACCCAGCCTTGCTCTTTTAAAAACACCCCTAGTCTTCTAAAAAAACGGTTCTATCTTTGACCTCTCCTTGGACGCCCTTCTTGTCTCCAGCCACCACTTCATTCCATGTCTCCCACTCACCCCCTCCCCCTTCTCCAGTCTCTCGCTCCTTCTGTGACTTTCAGTCCATCAACCCTCTAGACTTTGCTTCCTCCCTCTCTTCCCTTCTCTCATCTGTCTCCTCTTCCACCTGCCCCGACTGCTGTCTCTTCCTTCAAGTTCAACTTATCCCTTTGGAGGGATGTCACTTGACTCCCTTGCTCCCCTTTTGTACCATCCAACCCATTGCAAAAACCCCTGTCTTTGGCTCACTTCCACCACCTGCCACGTCCAATCCTGCTCTCATGCCACTAAGTACCTCTGGTGGAAGTCTCATGAGCTTGCTGACTTCCTCCAGTTTAAGTTTGCCCTCTCTGCATTTAGCGATGCCCTTTTCCTGGCCAAAGAATGCTATTACCCCACATTGATTGAATATCTCTCCCACAACCTGTGACGTCTCTTCTCGACCTTCACTTGAAACCTCCCTGTCCTCCTCCCGCTTCCTCCTCCTCTGGACAGGATCTTCTCTCCTTTTTCAACAACAAGATTGATAAAATCCGCATTGACATTGCTTCTCAACCCTTCCCCACCCCCATTTCCTTCCCTGCTCTCCGCCCTCCTGTCTCTCTTCTATCCTCCTTCTCTTAGCTTCCCTTGATGAGGTCACCCTCTCCTCTCTTCTTCCAAACCCTTCACCTGCAGCATCTCCTAACAGCAATTTCCCCCACCTCTGTACCCTCTCTGATGTACATCATCAATCTCTCCCTCTCTGATGGGTCATTTCCAGCAGCCTTCAAACACACCACTGTCTCTCCTGTCCTTAAGGCCACTCTTGACCCCTCTGGTCCCTCCAACCATTAATTAATTATTAATTATTAATTATTTTATTATTATTAGCAAGCATTTATATAGTGCAAGCAATGTACCTGGCGCTTTACAAAGTAATTGAATAGACAGGGTCCCTGCCTTAGGGCTTACAATCTGAGAGATAGGGGGAGGGGGGAGACAAAGGAAGGGGAGCTGAGGGAGAGACAAGAAGTGTAACATTCACGAAGATGCGAGGTCCCAGGTCCACGTGCTTGGCTTGGTTACATTGAGAATGATGGCTGGTTGGTCCATGTGGTGAGAATATGAGTACACAAACCTCAGGCAACAGTTATGATCCACAACCCATAGCCTACCTTTGTACATCACTATGGAAGAGAATATAATGCACTTGCCTGAGTTTCCAGTTACACACCCACCTATCTTTGAGTGCTGCTATGGGAAGAGGTGTCGCTGGGAACACCCTATCTCGCTCATGCTCTTTGCCTTCAAGCTCCTGGATCAGACTGTCTTGATTCCCTCTCTTCTAATTCCTCCCTTGACCCCTTTAATCAGGCTTCCACCCTCTCCACTCGACTGAGACTGCCCCTTGCTAAAATCACAAATGAACTTTTCTTAGCTAAGTCTGAGCGCCTCTACTCCATTCTTGTCGTGCTCAATCTCTCTGCCACCTTTGAGACTGTTGATCACAGCCTCCTCCTGGATTAATTTCATTCCCTTAAGGAGGTGGGCCACCGCATTCTGCGCTAGCTGCAGTCTCCAGGACGTCACCAAGGGTAACCCCACATAGAACACGTTACAGTAGTCTAATCTCAAGGTGATAAATGCATGGATGACGGTGGCCAGGTAGGGGCCGGAAATATATGGCCAAAGACGACAGATCAGATGTAATTTACAAAAAGCACTCCTTGCCACAGCCACCACCGCGGCATTCAGACAGACTTGTGCATCGAGGAGCACTCCCAGGCTCTGGACCTGGGAGATCAAGGAGGGCTGCACCCCATCGATGAGGGTCTCCACTCCTTTGCCCTTCCCCACCAGTATCACCTCCGTCTTATCAGGATTCTACCTCAGACAGCTTAACCTCATCCAATCCCACACCGCGGCCAGGCAACGGGTAAACAATGAGATGGCCAGACCTAGTTCAGATGAAAACAAGAGGTAAAGCTGGGTGTCATCAGCATACTGATGGTACCCGACATCAAACCCTCTCACGATCTCGCGCTGAGACTTCATATACACATTAAACAGGAGAGGGGGCAGAATAGAACCCTGCGGCACTCCACACATGAGGTCCCAGGGGGATGATGTAGACTCCCCAGCACCACACACTGAGTTCTCCCACTAGGAAAGAGCGGAACCATTCAAAAATAGTCCCGCCCACCCCTGCACAGTCCCGCAGGCGGGTCACCAACATCTCATGGTCAACCGTGTCAGAAGCTGCTGACAGATCTAATAAAATCAGAAGTGTGGACCAGCCAACTCCCGGCACAGATCATTGGCCAAAGCCACGAGTGTCATCTCAGTGCCATAACCTGAATGAAAGCCTGATTGCGAAGGGTCAAGGAAACCAATGCGGTCCAGATGCCCCTGGAGCTGCCAACCTTCCCTAAAATGGGAAGGTTAGAGACTGGCCGATAGCTGGCCAGGGAGCCAATGTCAAGAGATGGTTTCTTGAGCAAGGGCTGCACCACAGCCTCCTTTAGGCACCCCGGGATCCTGCCCTCTAAAAGGGAGGCACTGATCACCCCTGCCAGCAACGGCCCCAACGTCTCCCGGCTGGCTTTCACCAGTCAGGACAGGCACGGGTCCAGTTCACAAGTTGTGACCCTCATAGCCCCCAGCATCTCCACCACATCGCCAGGCAACACGTGCTGGAATTGATCCCACAAAACTGGACCAGGTGGGACATTCATAACCTCAGGTACAACCACTGCATTAAGTGCAGCATCAAAGACGTGATGGATACAAGTGATTTTATCTGCAAAATAATCAATAAGCATGTCACAGCGAGCACTGGACAATTTCAGTACCAGGCAGAGATGCCGGACTGACCAGACCCTTCACTACCCAGAAAAGCTCAGCTGGATGAGATTGAGTAGATGCTATGATGGTAGCAAAGAACTTCCTCTTTGCTGCCTGCATAGCCACAACATAAGCTTTTAACACAGCTTTATGCTACAATCAGGGCTGTCCCAAGGGTTTGAGGGGCCATGTGCCAAGCCTTGCTGTGGGGCCCTAAAGGCCGGCCGGGCCAGCAGAACCTTATGGCTGGCAGAGCTCTAGGAAGGGGCTTGTACATTGTAGGCAGAGCCATGGCAGAGCTTGTAGGCGGAGCCTCTAAAAATCCAGCAATAAAGTTTTCAGTGTTAAGATGTGATGGACATAACATTAGTTTACACTGGGAACTCCTTGCTGCCGAGTAAAACCCTACCACTTGGAGACTGAGAGAACTCTCCTACTAGCATCTCATCCAGTAAGTGGATGGGACTCCAGTAGGACAACTCTCTCTCTCTCTCCATCAGTGGTAGTGCCATAGCAGGATAAAAAAATCCTGTTCACATATTTAAAACATACAAAACCTCTGGGCCACATCAAAATAGCTGTATGCTATTAACAATACCTGATCACACAAGCACGTTCATATTTAGTAACAACAGAACAAATGTCTTATTCAACAAACTTTAGGGTTTTATTTGTTATTGGGAATAACACCCAAGTCAAACTGAGAAACTTTCAACATTGCATATTGGAACATGAGGGAAAATATACCCAAGTCCCTCACCCTGTAAACCTTTGGAGCATTGAACATAAACATTGCACATAAAAATAACAGAAGAACTAACGTGGCTCTTTTGAAATCATGGTCAGTTTAGTGGTGAACGTCAATTCAACAGAGAATTTGCTTACATTGGAACCTTTCTAGCTTTCATTGCAGCAAACCCATCTATAAGATCACTGAAGTCCAGGGACTGAGCAATGTTGTGCTCAATAGAAATGCGTGTAAGGCCAATGAGCCGCTCCTGGCTCATTGTGGATCTGAGATAGGTCTTTATTAGCTTTAGTTTTGAGAAACTACACTCTGCAGATGCCACTGTGACTGGGATAGTCAATAAGATCCTCAATGCAATAGCCGTAAATGGATACAGATTGAGGAACCTGTTTTTATTAATGTACTGCAAGACCGGTAGAGCCGTGTCTTCTCTTTTAACCAACTGTGACAGTCTCTGCAGTTCTAGAAAGAGCTCTTCACCATCAATATCGGCATTTTGGCCAGCAGAATCACTCAGCAAAACTTGCAGATCTTTGCAACTTTTCTGAAGTTTATCTTTATCCTTTTCTTTTAGTTGGCCAATGTTGTATAGGAAGCCAAAATCTTTGCTGTGTTGGCTGTAAAGTTGAAATCTTTCTTCTATTGTTTTTTTGCTGTGTCAACAAATGTTAGGAAATATTCAACTCTGAAAGACTGCTCTGCATCCATGACTGGTTCATCTCTTGCCTCGTAGTCAAAAGCTCTCTTCTTTCTAGCTATGCGCTGCCGCCTCTGTTGGAATACAGGCTCCACATCCATCTCCTGTGCAATCTCTGTGGCTTTGCTGACTGCAGACATGAAACCATTCTCCCTGTACTCACTCAAAAAAGACTGCAGATGTTTAATATGTTGCAGGACAATGTCAAGCTGCATCCTGGAATCTTGCATTACTTTGCTCACCACATTCACCTCAACCAAGATATCATACCACACTACTAGACTGACCAGGAACTCAAAAGAACCAAGATCATTGTTGGCTAAAGAAATGGCCTCCGTTTTAATTACAGTATCATTGGTTTCCTCTGCAACTTCCAACAGGGCTTCCTGAATGGCAGGTGCTTGGCAGCGAACAGCCTTCACACTTTCAACTCGGCACTCCCACCGAGTATCTGAAAGAGGTTTGACAGTCAGTGAAGGCACATTGTCCTTCAGAATCTTCCATCTGCCTGTAGAGGCAGCAAAGATGTTGTAAATCCTCTTCAGCAGACCAAAGAATATCATAGCTCTTACACATGACTTCGCAGTATCTCCCAACACCAAGTTCAAGGTATGGCTGCCACATGGGGAAAAAAACACTCTTGGGTTCTCCTGCAGGATTCTTGCCTGAACACCTTGGTTGCATCCTTTCATGTTGGACCCATTGTAGTACCCCTGGCCATGGCAATCCTGTACGTTCAGTCCTAAAGTGTCAAGTTCTTTGAGCAGCTCGTTCGTTAGTCCTTTTCCAGTGGTATCCTGCACAACCAAGAAATCACCAAAATGCTCCACAATCTCAACATCTGCATCAGTTTCTGCCGCCTTAACAATCCTTAAAATAATTGACAACTGCTCTACATGGCTTATGTCAGGTGTACAGTCTAAAATTACTGAAAAGTACTTCGCTTGCTTCACATTCTGAACAACAGCATTCCTAATTTTTTGTGACATGATTGAAATAATGTCATTCTGAATTGTTTGGCCTAGGTAATGTGTATGGATCATGCCATCTTTCACTCTCCTAACATGATCCTCCATCACGGGATCAAAACATGCCAACAACTCTACCAATCCCAGGAAATTTCCATTACTTGGAGTGTACAGTGTATCGTGGCTACCACGAAAAGTAATATTATGGCTTGCCAAATGCTGCGTGATAGCAAACAGATGGTGTAGAACATTTCGCCATCTGATTTTCTCACTATTAATGAGAGACAAATTTACTCTGTCAGTGGTTTTATTGCTTGCCAATTTAGATTCAAGGTCATGCCACTTTACCATGCACTCAACATGGACTGGAGATCGCTCATGTTCCCCTAAACGTACAGTTGCATGAGACCACTCACAAAAACCATTCATGGTGAGCTGTATATGAGGTACACCACTTTGGAATAATTTGCAACAAAAGCAAAATACAGCATTCTTTTCTTTAGAATACACAAGCCAGCAACGGGCAACACATTCACCATTAGGCAACACCCGAGAATAATGAGCTGTATTAAAACTTCTCCTTTTCTTGCTGTTGTCCATTGGGAAACTGTAGTCCTTGATCTGAGTGACACCTCTTGTCACCAGAAAGTCTCTTAGTTTTGTGTTAATGGACAGGGGCCAACAACCTGGGTCATCATAATCCACAACTGTGGCTGGCATTGGCAAGGTATCTACTGCAATGGTACTGCTGAGGTTTGCATCAGAACTTGTACTTGGCCGAAACTGGTCACTGTCCGAAGTAATCTGCCGCTTGCATGAAACTCTGTTTGCAAAACTCCTCCAGACTCACAGTCACGTTTGTCACTGCTGCTAGGATGACAGGAAGATGCTGTTTCACTTTCCTCTTCTGTATACCTGATATCCTTCTCTGCTGGCTCACTTTGCCTTGTTGGTTCTGTATCCTCCTTCACCTCAGGTATCTTGGCGGTGGCATCCCTCTTCACATACTTTTCCAAAGATCCTCTCTGTGACTCAAGAAATGCCTGCTCGTGCTTTCTTTTCTTTGCTTTCTCGGCTCCAGAGGCATATTTTCTGTACTTGTCCCTGTCTCTGCCAGCTCCAGACATGTTTTCAGTGAAGGAGTTGTCCTTTGGAATTACACCTGGAAGCAAATTATTTTCCTGTTGCGTGATTTACTCAATGACAGTGAATAACTCATTTCCCAATATGATTTCTCAATTTCTACACCCAAAGACTTCCTAACTCAGTTTAAGAGACAGGTAATACCAGACAAACTTAAAAGGGACAAGCGCAACACAGCAAAGGGAAGCAGCAAGTAGTGTCTGCTAACACGGAAGCACGAAGGATGACACACACCAATGACCACAGTTGCAAAAAGGAACATAGGATCACACATGACCAGAGAGGGAACAAACATGCACTGAAACTTAAATGTACAGCCACTGTACATTATAAACAGGGGACTGCTGAAGCCCCGATTTTGAGGAAACCGCTTGACCTACATTTCTGAAAATTTAACCATGGCTGTAAGTTGTGAGGACCATCATATCCACAAAGTTTGAAAAAGATCCATTAGGAAAATAAATTGTTATAACTGCTTAAACGTTAATTGGTTGTGGTCAAAATGCACACCATCCTCACATATTTGAATCATCAATATCTCCTCCCCCTGGATGAGTTGAGCCCCCAAATCTCACAGGCTTCGAGAATGAGATCAATAACAAGTGCTTTTGAAATATGATACTGATTGATGCAGCCAAAACCGAGTTATTAGTGATAAAAAAAATCAGGTCTGCAGGTTCATGCATGCGCACTTGAGCTCCTCTCTCCTGTTGGAGAGCCGAGAAGCGGCTGCATCCGTCCCCCTGTGAGCTCTGTAATTAGTAACGCGCTTAGGAGCGGAACTCTGTAAACGCTGACTATTGTAGTCTCCCCCTGGCTTGCGCACTGTGCTGGAAGGCAAGCATACCTGCACCCCCACCCTTGCTCACCTTGCCCCCCCCCGCAAAGCAGAGTCAGCACAGCTTGCTCCCCCAATAAGTTGTTAGTTCTGCCTCCCCTCCCTAGCTCCTGTCCCCATCCCTCCCCTTCCTCTCCCTTCTAGTAGCTCCAGCAGCAGGGACACACTGGGAGATAAGGCTGTTTGTTTACAAACAGCTCCTCCCCACGTGCTGATCAGAAGGTTGTTGCCTTGTAAAGAAGGTTCTTCGAGATGGCTTCCAACATTCTCACAACTGGGTTGTGCATGCTCATCCTATCCAAATAATAGACTGCATGATGGTCTGGAGCGCCTCTAGTATAAAAAGCACTCTCCCCATCAGAATGACAGTTCCTTTCATCCCTTTCTAGAAATATAAGGAAAAAATTCCATGAGGGCTGGAAGGGTGGGTGTTGTGAGAATGTTTAGAGCCATCTCAAAGAACCTTGTTTACAAGGTAGCAACCTTCTGTTCTTCGAGTGGCTCCTCACATGATATTTTTACATGGCTCCGCTGGGTGGGGGGTCCATGGGCACACTAGTGCATGGATGGGGCATGCATACGGCTGCACATGCATCCCCACTCACCCCCACTCATCCACACCCACGGAGTAACCGCTGTTTCCTCCAGTTGCTCCGTGCGTGGGAACGAGTGTGTGTGTGTGTGTGTGGGGATGCGTGTTAAGCAGGCGCTCACGCACCCCCACTCACCATGGGTGCATGCACTGCATTGTTCACACGGGGCTCCCCCACCCATGAACACACAGAAATCTGCGTGTTCATGGGTGGGAGAGGCCTGTGTAAAAAGGGCCACATTCTCACAACTGTCTTACTTATACTATCTTAGGTAGGAATTTAGGATGTAAAGCAATATCTATTCTATCTTGGAAAATAAATCTGCAAATATG
>QEPC01011191.1:1648537-1686848 GCA_003113815.1 Sphenodon punctatus
ATTAGAGCAATATTTAATATTTTATCATCAACATACATGTAATGTATGTACTAAATTCCTTACCATACATACTTCATTTTTAGCAATAACTAAACTTGCACATTTTACAATTATGAAACTCATTTATTATCATAATTTGACAAGGAACAATTGTGTCAGAGTAATTTAAGTCTGTTTCTACATAACTTCATTGTGTACAATGAATTGTATAATGTCTACACTCACATTCTTTACTTCATTGTATGAACTGTACACAATTTGTATACATGTAAATAACAGACGGGTGGTGTGTGAGGGGAAAAAACAAACAAACAAACAAAAAACAGCGGCGGCCATCTCCAATCAGCAGCACGGGGCCCCCCCCTCCGTGGGGCCATGTGCCCGGGCACCGCTGGCACATGCTTCGGGCCGGCCCTGGCTACAATCGATTCGTTTCAGTACAGGTGCGGCAACACCATTGCTCTAACCACCTACCTTCCTGCTTCAGGTGACACGGGTCTTCCATGAACCACAGGGTCCTGCGTCGCCTATACTCAGGAAGCGGACGTCTGGGAGCCTTCTGGTCGATGGCCTCACATAGCAAGGTGTTCCAAAGAGTGACGAGGACATTGAGTGAGCGGCCATCGAGGTTGGAAGGTATATCCCCCAGAGCATTCTGGAACTGCTTCAGTTGACTTTCCCTTACCGCAATATATATAGGTATGAGTTAGAACACCACATTTTATTGTAATATTTTCATTTTAATGCAGTTTTGCAGCTACCTGTCCCACCAACAGTAACAAATTTAAAAAATGTAAAAATCAAGGTCGGTGGCACCCCTCCAAATGCAAAGCCCCACCACCACCACCCAGCACATGTCTTTAGGTTGCTTCCCCTCCACTGTTCTGCGCTCGCTGCCTACTCCTCCCAGCCTGGTTCCAGACCGCTCTGCCAACCAGAAAGCGGGAACCATATAGAGGCTGGCACTTGGGGAAGCCACTAAGAGCCCAATTAGGCCCACCTCCTGTTCCCTCTTCCCAAGGTCCAGAAGACCTGACTGCCCCAATTCATAGTGCCCCTGCTCCCCCAACCCACAAGAGATCTGTAGAGCCCCTGCCCCATCACAATTCTCTGGAAAAAAGCAAAATCTCTGGTTTTCTCTGGTTTTCCATCACAAATAGAAAACCAGAAACCCTGCTGATGATACTCAACTCTATCTCTCAGCCCCCATGCTCTCCCACTCCATCCAGTCTCATTTCTCAGACTGTCTCTCTGACATCTCTGCTTGGATGTCTCATCACCAACTCAAGCTTAATATGGGCAAGACTGAACCCCTCATCTTTCCCCAAAGACTTTCCCCTCCCTCTTCCCTCTCAGTTTCCATTGAGGGGGGTCACCATCCAGCCTGTCCCTCAGGCACGTAGCCTGGAATTCATCTTTGATCCCCTCTCCTTTACACCTCAGATCCAGACTGTTGCCAAATCCTGTTACTTTGCTCTGCAAAATATTGCAAAAATCCAGCTTTGCCCTACTGCTTCCATTGCCAAAACCCACCTAGTTCATGCCTGAGTACTGCAGCTTCCTCCTTACTGGTCTCCCCAGCTCTGACTTCACCCCTCTCATTTCTGCTCAATGCTCTGCTGCCAAAGTCATCCACCTTGCCCGTTGCTTTGACCATGTTCAACCCCTTCTCTCTGCCCTACACTGGCTACGTCTGCCAGAATATATTCAGCACAAGCTTCTTGTTTTCACCTTCAAGGCTCTTCATGGTCTTACTCCTCCACATTTCTCCACACTTATTTCCCACCACATTCCTTTGCTCCTCCTCTTCCCCCACCCTCACCTGCTCGCAACTCCCTTGCTATTTAAAACGTATTCACCACTTCTCCCTTGCTGCTCCCGATGCCTGGAACTTCCTCTCTGGATACATTCATTCTGCTCCCTCCCTCCTAACCTTCATATCCCTCCTGAAGACATACCTCTTCCATCAGGCTTTCCCTAGCTCCTCATTGCCTCCTGTTCCCTCCAAATCCTTCTGTTCCCTGTTCATGCACCTACAACCTCTCAACTTCATGAATGTATCCGTGTCTCTCCCTATGTTTACCTCTCTCATGTCTCCCCTCCCTTATCTTAGATTGTAAGCCCCTTGGGGTAGAGACCTGTCTAGAGCTATTGATTGTAAGCTATTCATTGTACAGTGCCAGGTACATTGCTGGTGCTAAATAAATAAATAATTAATAATAACAATTGGATTTGTCTTTTTCATTCCTGCACACAGTGCACTCCAAAACCAGAGAGAAGAGCTGTCAGGGAGAGAATAGTGAACCACAAATGGAAGAAAGAAGAATGACAATTAGGGACAGGAAGACATGACAAACTAGTGAGAAATGGCAAACAGAGTTGAGGGAATAATTTCCAGTTGTGTGGACGAGAGGTGAAACTTGTCAAATATGTGAGAGTATTAATTTTTCACCCAGTTCTAACTGAACACATTGCCTTTTTGGACACTAACACAAACTCTAATTCTTTTCAGCATATACTACAGAGGTTTGCTGTATAAGGTGCAGGAAAACAGTATTTTTTAAAAATAAAATAAAATTTGTTACAAGCTCCAACTAAATAAACAAACTCAGAAACACCTACTCACTAAGTGCAGAAAAATCTGTCTGGATGCAATTCTGCTCCACAACAATGGAACATTTACCACCATTCATTTGTTAATCACATATTACAAATTAACCAATGACCCAGTTCCTGGGTCAGAATAATTACCTCCTTCTGCCTCAAAGAAACAAATCATACTTGATTAGTGCAGTTCTTCATAGAAAAGTGAATGAAGGTGGGCTGGATGATTCAGGAGTAATGAGACTTCCAGGTGAGTTAACCATTCTATGCTAGCATTCCTGGGCCAGTTCTGTATGTCAAGGTCACAAAAACATTTAATGGCTGACATCTGATGATCTCCATTAAATGAGCTGATAGTCATAACTTTGCTCTTATACAACGCTTTCCATCTCTGTATCTAAAAGGCTTTACAGACTAGGCAAGGACCATCCTTTACAGATGGAGAAACAAGCACAGAGAGGTGAAGTATCTTGCTTAAGTAATCGTACCTGATGGGCATTTTTTAAAATTTAATTTTAAATACATACAGCCTTGGACGAGCTATTTTGCACTCAGTTTCCATGAAAGCACAGTAATTTGCAAACAGGCTCACAATTAGTTTCACCTTTTGCACATCCATTTGTTCACCCAACTTGCTTGAAAATCTGGCCCAAAATCCCTACAGGAAAACTACAGTCCAGGCATGCTCTTGGACCACACAGGGCCCTATCATGCCTCCTCATAAATACCTGTCCTGCATTTACTCAGCTTATGTATTTTTGACTGGCTATACTCAATGCTTGAGGATGGGCCCTGGGTGGCCCAAAAGCTTGCATATTCTCACCAACAGAAATTGGTCCAATAAAAGATTTCATTTGAACTACTTTGTCTCCGAGGGATTTTGACCCCCTACAGGAGGGACAATAGGATTCAGCACCCAAAGAGGAACAATCCCTCCTAAACAGCGACTGTTAGGAGGTATGGAAATACCACGCTGCTATCAGATAGCAAGAAGCAGAACATGTTTACAACAACCCCTATCTAGATCTGGAATTAAAAGCATACTAGTTAACACATTTTTATCCAAGACATGTCCTGTTCGTCTTGTCTAGATAGGAGCCCAACCAGCATGTAGAGAGGAGGGGTGAAGAGATGAGGTGATGGAAGTGGTGGGAAAATTGGCAAAGGAAACGTTAACGACAAGGATCCATGTAGGGGACCCCAAGTGTAATCTGGAGGATCCATGGAGGAGTTATGAAGCAATTGCTCAACCATTCTGGTCCTATTACCTGGGTGAAAAAAGATTTCTTCTAAAGCTCCACTTCTTTCCAATTTGGTTATGGATATGGATAGTGGATTCAACCCAAATCCCTTACTTCTAGAAGATACATGTATATATATCTAAAAGGTTAAGCATACGTTTACCTTTAATCGATGGATAATCCCAATGGATCCCAATCCACCCAATGGATCCCAATCCACCCAATGGTGGATTAGGCAGGCTTTAAATGCCATTGTTGAGGCTAGAGACAATAGTTGCTATGATACCAGCTCATATTTGAGACCAACATGGCAACCACACTCTAGACTCTTGGGGAGACTGTCCATGAGGACATGGTTAATCACCTTCTGAAATTGAGGCCTCAGTCACTATCTTTTATAGCTAGCTTAATACTTTTATGGCCACTGAAGCCAGGGGAGGGACCAGACGGTATTCACTTTCTTTCCTTTGCTTAGTTGTCAGCTATCTATACAGCTCCCACCTTGGAGTGATACAAGCACAAAAGTGACCAGGAAAAGGGAAAATGTTGGAGTGAGGCTGATTTTCCTCCCCCCCCCCCTTTTTATGATGTATCAGGAAGGCCTCAAATGTTTGTTTTTCTTGATTAAAAAGGCTTTTTTGGTGCTTCTTGTAAAAGGAGAGGGATGGCTAGGGTAAGCGATGGACGGGTGGGGTGCAATACCACACAGGCTTTTATTCCTAGTGAATCATCTGGGAAAGGGTCCACTTGTGCAGGTCAGTCAAGACTGAAGTGTGACAAGGAGGAGGGGGTGGTTTGCTCGACCAGAGAAAAGTGTCCCCCATACACTCTAGGCCTGCAAGGACCTCTTGGCATTTAAGCAGGCATGGCATTCGCCCCATATTAACTGAATCTAGTCCTTGAAATGTGCCTGTTCACTAGTTGCTGTGTCCATGTGTTCGACTAGTAAACTCCACATAGGCCATTTTTACACGGACGCCCCCCAGCCCCCACTCGGTGTTCGAGCGGGTGTGTGCGGGGGTACGTGTACACGGCCAGTGGTGGGGAGGGGTGTCTGCTCGGTATTCGTCCATGTGAACACTGAGCAGGATCAGTGGGAGTGCGTGCACGCTCCCACGCAACACCCACCTCCACTCATCACACACCCATCTCCACCCACAGAGCCCTCCAGAAAACCGGAGGAGGCTTTGTGGGTGGAGGTGGGTGGGTGTCACAGGTGACTACGGACTTCCTTTTCTGATACTCTCTTTTCGTCAATACTCCTAGAAAGATGGATTTTCAAACAGTCAAGCAACTCATGTTAAAGTCCATGCTGAAAATGCCACATTAAACTTCCTTTCATAGAATGAAGAACTGGAACGAATCCCAAGAATTGTTGTTACTCAGGATCCACAGTGCCTACACCATCTGTAACAGGACAGACTTCCTGCAGGCCACTGACCCTTTAACAGAGTAACACCAGCCCTGGACTACGCTATTAAAGCTGCAGGTGCGGATGAGCAGAGGGGATAATGCTGAAGCAGCTGTGAGAGTGGACGACCTGAACTATAAGGCTGAGCCAGAGCAGAGAAAGCTCAGTTGTGGAAGCTGCTGAAGAAGCAAGAGTTCTGGCGAGAACTGCTGTTGAATAGAGAGGCTTGTTTGTGGCTCAGAGACTTTGGGGAGCCGGGGGGCCTGGACTGGTTTGGGCTTGATGAGGATAAGAAGTTTATAGCACCGGGTATAAAATAAAGGACTGTCCGAGCTAATCTCCTAGGAGTGACTGTGGCTGCTTTTAGACGAGCGGGTCGCCGTTGCACGACCCGCTCGCGCGATTACACAAGGCGGATGTAGGGGATCACATGCTTGAAAGGAGGTCACGCATTATTTGCCGACCGCGAATTAAATACCTTGATGTGTGAGGTATTTAATTCACGGTTGGCAAATAATGCGCCACTGCCTTTCATGCGCGTGATCCCCTACTTCTGTCTTGTGTAATCCCACGTCGTGGGATTTTGAAATATCGCGCAAGCATCTAAAAGAGCCCTGTGTGTTGGACTACCGAGCTGATTCCCCAGAAGCAAGCAGTTGTGTGGGCCCTGATTCTGTGAGTACTCACCCCCTGAGGCAGCCCACTCTGCTATACCATCCTTGAGAGATGTCTTACTAACCTATTCTTAAAGGCATCCAGTGATAGGGCCTTCCCAACCAACAAATCATTCTTTTCTGCTGCATCTCCCAGTCAGTAAAAACAATGGCAACTTCATTCTACTTCAGCAAAAAACCAAATTATTTTAAAGTCCATTTTCTTAAAACAAGGAAGAATCTGACTTGGAAATGTATCTGGGAAACAACTCAGTGTCTTCCAAGTACTGTACTAAAGCTTGTACTACAGCTGGGATGCCAATCCTGAGTGATGGTCAAGATTTCTGAATCTAAATAGAATAGACTCAACAACCAAAACCCTACTGTGCTAAGCAGCATGCCGCCGAGTGTCTTCCTGAAAGAGCTCACAAGCGTATTTAATGCTCATTACTACTGTACATAATGATATTTTTTTCAGGAAACTACTCCCCTACTTTTCAGATTAATCTTCTTAAGATAACAATATTATTAGCCAATGTAACCTACTGGATAAAATGCTGGACCTGAGAGGCCAGGGTTTAAAACCTCTCTTAGCCATTAACTCACTCGGTGACCTTGGGATAGTTGTCATTTCTCAGCTTCAGTTTCCCCCTTCTGTAAAATGAAACTAATAATGACCTATATTACAGGGTTGTTGTGAGAATGAACGAGATAAGGACTATAAAGCACTTTGAACACTGGAAGTGCTATAAAAGATTATTATTGGGGTTTTCAGTGTCCATTGTGCAGAAATGGACAGAACACAAAACAGAAGGACTGTACCCAGAGTTTTCAAATCATCGTTTAGTTGTTGCCAAAATAGCTTTACAGTCCATTAGCAGACTGTGAGCCACAATATATCTCTTGGCAGTGAAAATGGGCATATCCTGCCAGATTCCACTTTAAAGGAAGTGGGTGACAAACAATAAGCCTATTCAACTACACTAGTCTGAGCCTCCATCTCCAGAGAGACATTCACATTTTTTAAACCAAAATGAAACCACAATGGAGTCTAATGTCCTCCATTTTCTACAAGAAAACGATCATTTTTTGCTTGCCTAGGTCACCCTTTGGCCAACCTACCCAACAACACTGCATTTTTCTTCTAGCACATGAAATTGAAGACATCTTACCCAAGTGAGTTATTTACTTTTTGTAAAAACAAATGAAGGCAACAGGAGCATTTCATCTTTCAGTGGTGGCATCCACGCATGGCTATAAACTGAATGGATGTAATCTGCTGTCTATTTAATTTGTTCTTACTCATTGTAGCTGCAAAGTGCAATTTAAAGGAAGTTTATCACTGACACCAAGACCTTTCATTAGACGATTTAGAACATTCGCTACAGTGCTTTGCTTCATTACTTAAAACTGCACTTGAATGATCAAACTGTGAAAAATGTGAATGATCCACATTCAACATATGTTGATTATAATAAGTTAAAACTTAGCGTGCCAAATTATGGACTTGCTCATATGAGAAGTTACTCTACGGAAGTAACCCCTAGCTCATTTTACTCTTTCTGTTTACATGAAAAGAGGATTTAAAGTAAGAGTAAAGGGGGTACTTACCTCTAAAAAGAAGTGAGATTAATCCGATTTTGGGAGAATAATAGGTCATAAAGATGGAACACCCTATGAAATTAGCTGGCAACAAATTTAAGACAAATAAAAGGAAGTATTTTTTCACTAAACATACGATTAACCTCTGGAACTTGTTGACAAAGGATTCTGTGAATGCCAATAGCATGAGTGGTTTCAAAAACGGATTATTAGATAAATTCTTGGAGGATAAATCCATAAGTTGATATTAGTCAAGTTGGGCAGGAGTTGAGACCTTTGAGTGTCAGGAGCTGAAAGCAAATAGCAGGAAATGGACCACTCCATTATGACCTGTTGCACACTTCTCTATAGCAACCCAAGTTGGTCACTGTTGGAGACAGGGGGTGCAACCACACTAGCTGCTGGGGTCTGATCTCCACATGGCCCCATGGTGGGCAAGTGCAGTCACCACACTGCGGGGCCAGCATGGGGAGCTGGGCAGACACGCTCCCCCTCCAGCCCCAACTGCTGGGGCACTGCCAAGATCCCGCTATGGCTGGGGTGGACTGAGATGCCAGCCACACAAGCGGGTGCCTGGTTTTGCCCTGCCTCCCTCCCCTGGTCCAACCAAATTCCCACCCCAGCCATGACGTGACAGCATGCGACAGACAACAGCACCCGCTGCTCAAAGCCCTGCCCCAGAGCTCACTGCATGGCAGGGCAGGGCAGGAGGGACCCCAGGGTAGCCACTCCTTCGGCAACCTTAACCCATATGGGCTAAAGCTGCTACACGACACATCCTCTGCATTTTTCTGAGGATGCAGCACATGGCAGCCAGCTGCTCATTCTGCCATGCAGTGGGGGGAACATCTGGCAGGCGTCAGGCACATGAGCTGCTGCATCATATGGCCCGGCTACCCAGAGGAGAGTAAGGCTGCCCCGGGAGTGGTAGCTTTCCCAGGGTGTCTCATGTGGCTGCACACAGGATATTGGGCTATATTTTCTGGCAGCGCTAACATGCAGAAAGTTAAAGGCAGGACCACTTTTTATTTTAAAACACCAAATACAACCCCCCTTTTTTTGAAGAGACAGCTTGGGCTTTCTTTTTGAAAATTTAACTGTGTTCTAGTAGGTGGGAGGGTCATATATGCAAAATTTGGAGAAGTTCCATTATGGCAATCCAAAGTTATAATGATTAAAAAGTTAATTGCCAGTGGTCATTTTCGCCCCATCCGTACCGTTTTTTGGCATTCATATCTTGCTCCCCTTTGTGAGTTGAGCCCCTACAAATTTGCAGGCATATTGTCTGAGGTGTCCATCAAGTGCTGTTGCAGGCTGATTGTTAGCCAAAAAAGAGTTAATGTTTTAAGATGTAGTTATTCCAGCCAATCAATGGTGGAGATCGGGGAAACATTGGGTATTTTCAGACGTTACGAGATCACGGTCAACCACGGACAATCCCCTGTGGTGGCGGATGGTCCCGTAACGTCTGGTTGCTCACTGCACTATGTTCACCACGGTGAACCACCGACGGTGAGCAAAATAACCACGCTTTTGAGGATGGTCCAGGCACCATCCCCGAAAGCGTGTTTAATTGAACCACGGCCCAGAATCGGCGGACGGTAACGTCTGTTACTGCCGCCAATTCCAGGCCATGGCCCAGACCCTGGGAAGGCGGGCTGCTGGGGGAGCGTGGAGGGGCGGGGCTGTGCGGACGCACGTTGCACCGCGCAGCCCTGCCCCCTCCCCAGATTCCCCGCTGGAATCAGTCGACTCGTCTGTTGACGGGCCGTTCTGATTCCGGCCAGGAATCAGAAAGGTGATTCCATGACAGGACCAATAGGCGCCATGTCACGTCTGAAATCACCCATAGTGACGTGGCAGTCAGGGAGCATGTGGGGCCGGTTGAGTCTTTCAGCCATGTGAGGGAAAAGGATCAGGTGAGCAGCCATACTGATGAGGTTGGTCCCAATGGTTTTAATTGTGGCTGCCAGTCTCCCCTCTTTCCACAGACAATGCAAGACCTGGCTGTTCCGCTAGGTCTTTCCCGAGGGAGATGGGGTGAGTGGGTTGGGTTAGGGTAAGGGGGGGATGGAGTTTTATATTGTTTTTTTAATTGAATCATTATTGTTTATTTTAATGTTTTTAAATGTTTTTAATATGCTGTGAGCAGCCCTGAGATGCCTAAGGCAGGAGAGGGGTGGCATATAAATAAATAAATAATATATATTTTTTTTTTAAAATGCCTTAACTCTGTCTTGTATTAGAGCATTTATGCTCAAACCATCATCCTGCGTAAAAGGACAGAGCTAAGGCATAAACATTTATTGTAGGTGATTTATGATAATAAGTAAATGACCGCTAAAGAAATAATGTTGTATTAAGGCAGTTAAGCTCAAACCTTCATCCTGCACAAAAGGACAGAATTCTGGCATTGTAAAAACAAATTGTAGGTGACTTATGATCATAAATAAATGACCTGTAAATAAATGATGTCATAGTTTAATTAGTTGGAAATAACTAAACGAGGAAGCATGTACAGTAAGTACGGTAATAAATTAAGCATGTATGGGGTCTTAATGTTGATGTCATGTTACACAAGGCAGATAACAAAGTGTAAATCATTTCCTTGCTTTTTGGCGTTTAATTTTTATTACATTGTATGTTGTTAAATGTGTTTCGTAATATAAATGTAATTAATGTTCATGGTTTGGGGCATTTGAGTTTTGGTAAAATGTACTTTGTTCAATGTTTTTTGAAAGGTAAATTTTATTTAGAAATGGTCCTGCCTTTAATGGTTTTTGAAATTGAAAGTAGACCATTGGTCAGATCCAGTATGTCATTTATTATGTTCTTCTGCAGAGAGATTAGAAACCATTTATCACAAGAGTCTTCTTTGGCTCAAAAAAGGGAGAGAATGCAAGAATCCTCGACTCATAATTTGCCTGATCACCCTCCTGAACGTTTATAGGTGCATGATTGCCAAGAGATGCACTTTTTTAAGTCAAGTGTTTCTGGCAGTTAAATTTAACATAAACAGACAAGAGGGTCTCAAACTAAGTTGTTCATGTATGCCAAGTTCACAACTTAGGAACAGGACTCACTGTAGATTGCCCCTTGCTGTGTGATTATTTTGCATATAATAATTTTTGTTTTTATAACACACACACCCCTGCTGCATGGCACTTGGAGCGCTTCACAATCATAAAACAATCACAATGATCACAAGCATAAAATCCAATTAAAGCATGGCGGGAAGGTAAAAAGGGAGAACAGAGCACATTGAGGGGAAACCAGCAGTGTATCCTAAAACCACACGGAGATCAAGTAGGTCTTCAGGTGTTTTTTAGCGATGAGGAGGGAGAAACTGAGATGAACATCTGGAGTGAGTGAGTTCCACACTGAAAGACCCTTCACAGCAAAGGCCTTGTCACCCCGACGTTGACTTAAGGCATGATGGTGGGATCTCCAAACAGTGGATGGTATCTGAGTGCAGATAAACATTAGAATGAAATTCCAGGAACAGGTCTTGAATATAGTCAGGCCCTAAACCATTCAAGACCATGAAGACCAGCAGTGCAATCTTGAATTCAATCCATTGCTCTATAGGCAGCCAATGCAGAGAACGCAGGGTGGGCATAATGTGATCATGGCTGCCCAAATCAGTAAGCAGCAGAGCTGTTGCATTCTGAACAGGCTGCAAGCAACAGAGAAGCATTGCTGGAATCCCATAGAAGAGAGAATTACAAAAATCAAGCCACGTGGTCACCAGGCCATGAGTCATGGTGGCAAGGTCAGCCTGGGATAAATGAAGGCGTAGCTTATGCAAACTGCATAATCTGCATAACTGAAATAAAGCATCTCTGAACCATGTCTGATACCTGAGTTTTCATGGACAAGGCATGGTCAAAAATTATGCCCAACAGTTCTTTACCTGGCCCACCACCTCCACTCATGCCCCTATGCCCCCTCAAAATGCAGGTGCCTGAGGAAGGCAAGGGCATCCTCATATCAGCTGCTTGTCCCCACCAAAATCATCTCCGTTTGCTACAGCCTCAGCAGTTGCTACAGGATAGCTTGGCCTGTTGCTCCAGTTTAGCAAGCAGCTGCTTTTGCCATTGAACAAAGTGCTAAGTGAACATTTGTTGAGTAGCAGAGACTGTATGTAAGCATCCAGAGGAGAGCAAAGGCCGATTGCTACTTGATCAATGTTCTGTGTAAAAATGATCATTAAAGGAAACAATAAATGGTAATAAAGGAAAGCAAAGTTATTGTTAACTTCTCAGATTTTCTCAGAGTTATTGTTACCTGCTTATGGAACAAACCAACCCAATCCAATATTGACTCACATGGTAATTATTCATACCATATCTCATTTGTATATGCTGCTGTTATCAGGCTTGGGTGGTAAATGTGTAATATAAACGTACTTAATGCACTCCGCTATCAGAGTTTCCCCTCGGTGGTTCAATGCATAGTATCTTTATGCCCTTGCTCTTACACTGTGTAGAAGTTTCCTTAAAATGTACCCGATTGTAGCTGCAGCTGACTGATGGATGAAAGAGGTCAATGTAGTTTGATTAGTAAATCTTGCTATTCCAATGCACTGTTTTCCATTCCCTGCTGAATATTTATTTATTTTATTTATTTTTAAAACTTATACCCCGCCCCTCTTGCCACAGGCAACCCGGGGCGGCTAACAACATCATAGATACACAATAAAATATCATAAAACATAATAAAACATCAATAAAAAATAAAAAATAAAAACCAACCCTCTCCCTCACCAACCCCCACCCCCTACCAACCCCTCACCCCTCTCCCTTGCCAAATGCCTGACGGAATAGCCAGGTCTTACAACTCCTTTGAAAAGCTGGGAGGTTCGAGGCCAGATGGGCCCACATCGGGAGAGAGTTCCAAAGGCACGGCACGGCCACCAAGAACGCCCTATTCAGCGTGGCCCTCCAGTGTGGCGCCCCCGGATGACCGCAGGGGCTCGTCTAGGACCCGGGGAGTGAGACGATCTTGCAAGTAGACAGGGCCCGGACCATGTAAGGATTTATAGGTCAAAATCAACACTTTGAATCAGCCCCTTTGCCCTGTCCACTTCCCAACATGGCGCTGCCCACTGTGTTATAATTTCTCAATGTGCTGTAAGGAATGGGGCATGTGGCCTCTTTGCCCTGCCACTGCAGACATGACCTGCCCTCTCTGACCATTTTTATATGAGTGGGAATTCTCCCACAGTTTAAACATGCAGTGCTGGGAAACCCCCATAGGGGGTGGGCTTTAGAGGCTCCTCCATAAACCGGAAGTTGCCTGGGCACCATTAGAAACAGTGGCGCCACACGACTCCAGGGTGTTTTGAGACATGACATAGATAAGACATTGATTTTGAGTTCTTATCTACGCCACGTCTCAAAACACCCAGGAGTTGTGCGGTACCACTGTTTCTAATGGTGCCTGGGCAACTTCCGGTTTACAGAGGTGCTTCCAAAGGCACACCCCACCCCACCCGCAGGGGTTTCCCAGTGCTGCATGTTTGAACTGTGGAAAAAATTCCACTTATATAAAAATGGTCTCCGGGTGAAAGCTCTGAGGGAGGTGAGTAGGGATGGACAAACAGATCGCGGTTCGGGTTCGGCCTGGTTCAGTTTGCCCATTCGGTTTGGTCATTAAGTTCATTCGCCGTGTTCAGGTTCAGTCCTGTTCGGTTCAGGCATTCAGAAAAACGTTCTCTGTGCAATGAATGAGGCCCCAGACCCATGACAGTGGGTCCTGGGGCTGGAGTGACTGTTTCTTGATGCGGTGGAAAGACATCGCTTCCGTGCGAGGAATGATGGCCCCAGACCCATGNNCATCTCATGGTCAATGGTATCAAATGCTGCTGAAAGATCTAACAGGATCAATAGGGTCGATCGACCCCGATCCTTCTCGCGGTGGCGATCATCTACCAAAGCCACAAGTGCAGTCTCAGTGCCATAACCCAGATGGAAGCCAGACTGAAAGGGATCAAGATAACTGACACGGTCAAGATGCTCCTGGAGCTGTTGGGCCACTACCCGTTCAATAACCTTCCCTAAAAAGGAAAGGTTAGAGACAGGCCGATAGCTGGCGGTGGAGTCAACGTCAAGCAATGGTTTATTGAGCAGAGGCCGCACCACCACCTCCTTGAGGCAGCTCGGCACTCTGCCCTCCCAAAGGGAGACATTGACCACCCCGACCAGCAACGGCCCCATTGTCTGCTGGCAGTTCTTAACTAGCCAGGACGGGCATGGATCTAATTCACAAGAGGTGGCCCGAACCACCCCCAGAACCTCCACCACATCAGTGGGTGTCACCAACTAAAATTGATCCCACAAAATAGGACACGACGGGGCTTCTACAGCCTCTACCTCCTCTACTGTATTAAGTGCGGCATCGAAGTCATGGTGAATACGAGAGATTTTATCCACAAAATAATCTGCAAACATGTCACAGCGGGCAGATGATGACTCAGCTCAAGCTTTTTATCACCCTGAGAAATACAGCAGATCCTCACTAATCCAAATTGCATTAAGCTGCATAGTCTAGAATCTGCACAATCATTTTGTGGTGTGTAGGCACTGTTGCAAAGTCACACATCTAAAATGTTATTCATTAACAAAATATACCAGACCTTTGGTGCTTTTAGACGGATGGCTGCTGGCCGTGCCAGCCCACTTCACCCGTGAGTGTGAAGGGCCTGTCTGTTTAAATGTGCCCCACTAGATGTGGAATCAGAGCAGCGTGTGCCTGCTCTGGGGCAGCCCCACTTGCGTCCCCTCGAAACATCCTGCAACACCACTAGGGGAGCAGGCCAGCCAAACCCCAGCTCAAGGCGCAACTGCTGTCCGTCTGCAGCTCAGCAGCATTGTGTAACTGGCTGCCACCAGATGTTCCCCCCGCCACAGGGCCAGGTGAGCAGCTGGCTGTTACGTGCTGCGTCCTCGGAAAAGGACTGAGGATGCATCATGCAGCAGCCTTAGCCCATAAGGGTAAGGCTGCCCAAAGAGTGACTTCCCATGTGCTGGGGCTCCTTCGCCCCACCACGTGGGTGGCAAGCTCTGTGACTGGTTTTGAGTGGAGAGTACTGTCACCTGTCATGTGCTGCCACGTCACAGCCGGGGCCGTAATTTAGTCAGGCCAGAGGAGGGAGGTGGGGCAGTGCCCACTCATGTGGCCATCACCTCAGCCCACCCCAGCCATGGTGGGAGCTCTTACAGTGACCTGGCTGTCCCCCATGGGTGGGTGTGTGCTGGTCTGCTCAGTTCCCTGCAGTGTGGTGGCCGCGCTTGTCTGCCACAGGGCCATGTGGGGATTGGGTCCCAGCAGCTCGTATGGCTGCACCCCAATGAGTGTAGCAGGGAGGCTGAGGCCCCTGCTCCTTTAAGAAGATAGATTAACAGGCCAGTTCCCCACCAATCAACCACAGGCGTCACTCTCTAACTCTGACACCTTCACCTAAGGCTGTGGCTGTTTTTACACAATCATAAATCTGGAGTAAATGCCTCTAAGTCTGGATTTAAGTGCTCATGTACACAGGTTTACTCGAGACTTAAATAAGTCCGGAACTGTGTTCGTGTAGATGCTTATTCCTGACTAGAGCCTCCCCACCCCCTGCCATAAACGTCTTACTGCTTATTCCAGATTAGTGTCTTATGTCAGAATATAATTATCATGTAAACAGTTACCCCTGAATGGCAAATCCAGATTTACAGCTACTTCGGAATAATCGTGCACGTATAAAAACAGCCTGTTTCTACACCATCAAAGTTAGTCCAAATTTAGTGTAAATCCAGAGTTGTCATTCAGGAGTTGTTATTCAGGGATAACTGTTTACATGGGCTGTTTATACATGGATACTAAATCCAAAATAACATGTCTCAACCCAGGTTTAAAAGTCCATGTAAAAACCTAACCCTAGTTTGAAATATCCAAGATAAGGTTGAACCTGGGTTTATTTCATCCTTATTTTCAAGGATTTACTTACCCCAGGATCAAATAATAATAATAATAATTAATAAGTTTATTAGTGTTTAGCCACAGCCATAACACAAAACACAACCGACCAATACAACATACAATTGAACCAAAGTCACCTACAGCATTAAATTTTACAAACCCACAATGGGAACATATATCTTAATACCCTTAACAGTCAAGAGTTGCCACTCAAGGGTGGTTCTCTGTGCCAGCTCGACTCCTCCTAATAAGAGCCCTGAACAAAAAATTTCCCACCGCTGTTGTGACTTTAACCTCCTCCCCTGCCGGTAAATATAGTAGCAGCCTCTCATCAGTCCCTGGCCAGGTGTCCCTACAGGGATGAAATAACCAGCATTCTCAGAGGTCATTATAGATTTCACAATGAATTAATACGTGTTCCACAGTGTCAGGCACCTGAGTTGTGCATTGACACTGACATAAATCCGGCTAGATACCCAAGCATCGCCCCTCCATGATACCTGAGGGGAGTATATTCAATCTAGCCATGGTAAAACATCTCTGGGGTTGCAGTTTCCTATCAAATCCTAAATAGGGTGCAGCACAAGGCACATAAACTCGCGGTAGAATCCCCCAAGTATTTGTCAGGGATTTCTTCCCCCTTGCATCTGCTATCTCCTCTTGCATACTGATGTCAATTATCCTTTGCTTAACAAGGGTCCTAGCGCCCAGATAACCCAGAGAGGTTAGACAGTCAGCGGAAAGTCCTAACTTTCCAAGCCTGTTCTTAGTCTGCAACACCCAGGGGTCCCGGATACCTTCCCGGAAGGCTAACACAGCCAGGGGGGCCACCCTCCCATAGCCCAACCTTAGCCAATAGCTCAAGGTCAAACACCAGATCTGAGCCTCCATCGGGAGCATCCCACCCTCTAATTGTACAGCACTGCATGGAGCGCAGTCCGGTATTGCTAGAATAGATCATAAAAATCTGGTTTGAATTCTGTCAAGGAGGGAAAACCTACCCAAAGCCCAGATCTGTGCCCCAAATAACAATTGTGTCAGGCACTTAGCCTTATATACCCTGATTGCCGGCATAACTAGATTACCCCCGTTGGTCCTGAAGTACTGGAGGATGGATTTTCCAACAGTCCTCGCTTGTCTGGCCGCCTCTTTGGCCTGCGTTACCCAAGCCCCGTTAGCCTGGAAAATTAGCCCTAGATACTTATAAACCTTAACTTGCTCTAGGTTTTGATCACTAAGGGGGGATTCAGAAGTTCTGATTTTTGCGAATTTTTTTAAAAAACTAATGTTTCATGCATGTCTAAACACATAAATTTGATTAAATGCGGTCAATATCGCACTAAAGAAATCCGACTTTCAAAGCTACTCAAACCTACCTTTTTGCTGTCCGTTTTCAATAAATCCGCACTTAACAGCAGTGTGAAAGCAACATCGTACTGGTTTTAACTGGTGTGAAATCTTTTCTGATGTGAATGCAACCGTGCTTCCAAGTGCGCTGTTTTACTCCTGCCCCTACCGGAAGCAGTGAGACCAGCTGGAGCCCTGTAGTTGCCTCGCTGGGTGCAGGCTGCAGCCAGCTTCTCCCCAAAAAAGTTCTTCCCCTCCATGTTTCCCCTCCATGCTTCTCCCCAAAAAAGTTCTTCCCTCCAAGGGACTTTCAATCATCTGCCTCTGCCTCTACCGTAGTGCTGCAGCAGTAGCAGCAGCGGGATACCGGAAAGAAACCAGGGAGAGAAGCAGCGCGCCTCACTATGCGAGGGGCTTCTTTCCAGCAGCCTCAGGCTCTCCCTCTTTACTCCCTGATTCTACAAAGTAGCAACCTTTGCTACAAAGGTTGTAGCAAAGGTTGTTGCAAAGTTTGCAAAGTTGCAGCAAAGGTTGTAGCAAAGTTGTAGCAAAGGTTGTAGCAAAGTTGTACTTTGCTACAAAGTAGCAACCTTCTGGCTCCCCACAGGCCACTTCCTGTAACTGAACCGTACTGAGCAGCCGGGTAAGCACGCACTACAAGAAGGTCTGAATGCATTATTTCGCTGTACTTAAAAACGGTATGGCATGCATGTGAATGCAACAGGACTTGTTAACAGCGAACTATTGAGAACCAGTTTTTAAAAATCCAGATAATTGCTGCACGTGTGAATTCGCCCTTAGAGTCCATTTGTGTATCTTCTGTCTCCTTGAGAAGATTATTATTTTAGTTTTGCCATAGTTGACCTCCAGATAGTTGTGTGTGCAAAACTGGCCCAGTGCCACCAACTGCCTCTTAAGGCCCACCCGGGACCTGGCAAGCAAGATGGCATCGTCTGCGTAAAGGAGAACAGTCACATCCTTACCCCTGACTCTGGGAGGATGATTAAGGGGCGATGTAACCTCCCCAATCAGATCATTCAAATAGAAGTTGAATAGCGTAGGGGCAAGCACGCAACCCTGTTTTACCCCTCGTTCAGTCGCAATCGGCCTGGTGTATGTTCCCCCCTGATCTAACCTGACTCGGAGGGAAGTATTGGAATATAATCCTTGAATTAACCAAAGCAACCTTTTGTCGATAGAAGTTCTAGAGAGTTTGGCCCACAGATGGTTTCGCGATACCAAATCGAATGCGGCCTGGAAGTCAACAAATACCGCGTATAGCCCCGTACCTCTAGCATATTTATTTATTAAATAATTAAGGACAAAGCAGTGGTCAGTAGTGGACCGCTCTGATCTGAAACCATTCTGTTCTTCCTTGAGGATTTTTCCTTTATCCAACCAGTCCTGCAATTCCCTAGGAGATATCTAGCATGTATTTTGCTGACAATACTTAAAAGGCTAATAGGCCTGTAATTCCCTGCGCATTTTGGTGAGCCCTTTTTATACATTGGCACTATTATAGCCTGTTCCCAAAGGATCAAATAAGACCAGGGTTAACATCTGTGTAAACCGTAAATCCAAATTGAGCATAGAGATTAGTAGACAGAGCAAACATCCTCTCTACCCAGGAACGTCTCTATCGTCATAAGTGCTTTCTGGGACTTTGGCTGCTTTTAGACGAGTGGGTCGCCATTGTGCGACCCACTTGCACGATATTTCAAAATGAGACAGGCAGTGGGGATCATGCACATAGAAGGCGACTGCACATTCTTTGCTGACCACGAATTAAATACCTCGATTGTGAGGTATTTAATTCACGGTCAGCAAAGAATGCGCAACCGCCTTCTATGCGCATAATCCCTGCCACCCGTCTCATGTAATCCCGCATCGCGGGATTTTGAAATATCGCGCGAGCGGGTCACGCGACGGCGACCTGCTTATCTAAAAGCGGCCTCAGGCCAGGCAATCAGCATTTTGATTTCTCTTCCCCCAAGCCTGGTGCATAGATTAGTTGTGGGATCGTTCAAAGACATTTCTAAAGAGTAACAAAAAATTATGGCAGAAGAAGGCGATGGAATTATGGCAGAAGAAGCCGCCCTGAGCTGTTCTCAGGAGGGGCGGGGTATAAATCTAGAAATAAGTAAATAAAATAAAATATAAAAATTCAGCAGTTCAACAGCAAAGCACCATGGGATCTTTCAGTCACCCATGTTCGTCTAAACCCGTATTAACAAAGTACACTGTGATCCTGGATTTATGATTATTCTGAGTTGTAAATGTCCACGTAAACAGGAACCCAGGATTAAGAATCCAGGATTTTTAAAATGAGTCAGTGTCTGTGTAAAAACAGCCAAGAGTGTTAATATTCCAGAATAAATAATCCGGAATAGGCAGTAAGCAGTTTATGGCGGGGGCAGGGGGCTCTAGTCAGGAATAAGCATCTACAGGAACACTATTCCAGATTGATTTCAATCCAGAATAAATAAATCCTCAAAAATCAGAATGTATAACTCCCGATTTATGTACATTGGAATATCTGTGTATATGAGCACTTAAATCTGGACTTAGACTGCTTTCTCACATGCGTTAATACACACTCATCGGCGCCGCAAGGAAGTCTGGGGCTCAAAAGGCAGCAGAAATGCAGATCTTTGCCTGCAAACATGCATGTCTACCAGATGCACATGTTTGCAGGAAAAGATCTGCATTTCCGCCATTCTCACGAGATGGAATCTGCCGGTCTTTTGAGTCCCGGACTTCCTCACGGCGCCAATAAGTGCGTATAAAGGCACACGAGAAAGCAATCTTAGAGACATTTACTTCAGACTTCTGATCGTATAGAAGCAGCTTAAGGTCTTGCACCTGCCCTGCACCCGAAATAACTTCTTAAAGGGGCCATATCAGTTTATCAATCTCTCTTCTTAAAGGACCAGGGGCCCCAGCCATTCTGCTACAATGAGACTTGAATAAATCCTGAGAATCTTAGCTTTCATTAAAAAAATAGCGCCCAACCCCATGGTTGTAGAGAACTCTTTGGAAATATGACTACAGTGATCCCTACAATAGAGGCTCCCAACCTGTGGGATGTGTCCGCTAATTCTGTTGCTTTGGACTAGGTAGGGTCATGCCATCTTGCAAAAGAGATTGTACTCCTGGTTGATGCTATAGATGTTGCATGTCTTTGCTGCTGTCTGGGCTCTCATAAGCTCATATCCAAGTGTCAGAGTGGGGTCACATATGTAAACAATGTGGGAACCACTGCCTATAAGGCTCTTTGGCTTTTAAGTCAAAGTTAAATAAAATAAACCCCACATTTATTTATTTATTTTAAAATGTATTTATTTATTTTAAATTTTGTATACCAATCTCATTTGGGGAAGGGCAACCCTTGGGGAAGGGGAAGCAGGACCTCCTGTCTTTTGATCATTTGGGTTGGCAACCCTGAAGTTGCGTCCGGGCATCCATTCCAGAGCACTCAAATCTAAAAGCTGTTACACCTAATTGTTGTTCAGTGGCCTGTGTGATGAAAGGAACTAGTGGTTACAGTCCAGCCTTGGATGTGACCCTGAAGCTCCCTCTGTCGCTGCAGTTTTAGCACTTTCCTCCTGGTCTCCAGACTTCTCTGTCACTCTGATGCCTCATGCAATCCAAGTTAAATCAATGAGACTGCAGTGACTGAATCTGACTCATGGTATTGCCATTGTATTGCTCCCATCACAGTGCTCCCTAGCTTCAGGCCCACCAATGGCTATATTATTCACTATACAGCATAATTCTGACCGAACTGTCTTGATCAGATAATAGAGAATTTTAGATAATCCAGGGTCAGTTTGTCAGGGAGAAATGTTAACAGGTCATTAGAAAGAGAGCTTTTGTGGGGAGGGGTCAGGGAACTGCAATTATGCTGTGTGTTGGTCTAGGGAACAGAGATGAATATTCATCTCAAAAGAGTAAGCATTTAAAATAGCAACAAGGAAGTGAATTATAACATGTTTGTGTCCTTACTGTGTTAGAGTTTTGGAACACTTCACTGGCTCCCCCTTCCTGAACGAATCCTGTACAAGCTCCTAGTCTTCACCTATAAAACTCTTCACAACCTTGCTCCCCCCTACCTCTCTGCGCTAATTTCCCTCCATACTCGTCCGTAAACTCCACTCCTCCTCTGTCCCCTCTCTCACCCTCCCACGCCTCCCCTGCTCCGCTAACTGCCTTCGTCCCTTCTCCCTAGCTGCCCCCAACGCCTGGAACTCCCTCCCTGCCTACATCCGCCTCGCATCCTCCCTTTGTACCTTCAAATCCCTCCTCAACACCTACCTCTTCCGCTCTGCCCTACCTGAGATCTGTGTACTCATATCCTCACCACATGGACCAACCAGCCATCATTCTTGATGTAACCAAGCCAAGCGCGTGCACCTGGGACCTCGCATCTTTGTTAATGTTACACTCCTTGTCTCTCCCTCTGTTCCCCTTCCTTCGTCTCTCCCCCCCACCCCAATCTCTCTGATTGTAAGCCCTAGGGCAGGGACCATGTCTATTCAATTACTTTGTAAAGTGCCAGGTACATTGCTGGTGCTATATAAATGCTTGCTAATAATAATAATAATAATAATTAATTAATAACACCTACTGCAGCATATTTCATTTACTCAAATAGGAAATATATGTAAGCACTTGTCAGCTATTGCAGGAGTCATGGTCAGTCAGTGAGTGAAGGAAAAATGAATTGCCATTCTTCCATTTTTTTTCTATGTCAACAAACAGATCATTCCCCATTTTTATTTGATTATTTAAAGCAAATGTTTATCTGCTCACAAGAGAATAATTGCTCACTTTAGCTATTCTTTATATACCTTTTAGGCTGCAATCTTTAAAACATCCTCCAGAACAGTCCTGACACTGAGAACGTTTCCATTGGATTCCCTTGCCATGGGGAACTGGATGAGTCAAGCAATTTTTATGAATTATGGCATCAGAATCCAGCTAGATCTGAATGTCAGATTTACAGGATCAGAGCCCTACTACTTATAGAGTCGGGGCCAACTGGGCAATAGTCCAAGGGAGTCACCAGGACAGATTGCTCACTGGGGTCAATCCCAAGCCCCGCAGACAAGTGTGATCAGCACAAGTGATGCGCATATGCAACCCACGCACACCCCCATATGGGGACTCTGGCATGTGTGCAAACTGTGTGGAAATCACATGGAACTCATGTACACACACCTAAGACATGTGCACGTAAGTTCTGGATCATGTCCAATGTCCAGACCAGGGGTCGATGCCGGAAGGTCAATCTGTAGAGAGCATGGCAGGGTCTGGGTGCAGGTGGGAAAGTTTGCTGAGCTGGCAGGCCAGGGAGAGCAGGCTGAGCTGGGTTGGGTTGGGTAAGGTGGAAAAGGCAGGCAGTAGGCAGGCACTCCAAGGAAGGATGTGGTCTGGCTACAACAGTCTAAAGGACAGGTTGTTCAGACAAGGGAGGAGGGGTAGGAAAAGGAAATAAGTCCAGGCCAAGCACCAATGAGCAGCAGCCTTCTGCTCATGTGATCCCCTCCAGCTGTAACAGGCTCAGGCTGGATTGCACCGTATGGCTGTAGCTTCCTGGTGGTCTCAGGGTTGCGGGTGCACAGAGAGTAAGTAGAACTAAAACAAGTACCCCCCAAAATGAGCAAATCTGACCGATCTGACCCAGGTCAATCAATCTTCTCAGCTGATGACCTGTTTTCCTTCCATTTACTTGTTTTGTTTACTTCATTTGGTTTGTTCATTTCTGCCATTTCTGCCATTTCCAGTTTTTACTCCACCAGTTTCCATTGTTCCTGACAAACAAACAAAATACATGAACCAAACGAAAGCAAACAACGTAACTGGAATTACAAAAAATCAGCTGCTCAAACATAGTTCAAACATTACTCGGGCCGAACACACCCTGCTCAAAATAAAACAACAACCTGCAAACATTTATTTTGTCACCTGTTCAGCTCTATGAAACAAATATCTGCAGCTAATATCAGACTTGACAGTGTTGCCTGCTTCAAATTGGGTCCAATGAAGCAGATACAAAGCACTATTTGGTGCCTACAGTTGGCCTTTTAAAATGGGCGAGGGAGTGGGCTGAGTCCATAGGTGGCAGGTGGAGCGCCGCCTGCACGGGGAGCATGTGGGTGCTGGCATGCATGGGCACCCACCCATCCCCCACCCATCCCCATGCATGGAGCAACCAGTGTTTTTGCCAATTGCTCCATGGGTGAAGATGTGTGGGTTCTGGGAGCGCACACCCACACATTTACATGAGACGCTCCCCCCGCGTGGACGACTGGTGTCCATGCATGGGAGCATCTCATGTAAAAAGGGTCTTTTATTCTCAAAATAAATATCCATTTGGGTATTTGAGTCACTTTGATTATTTCAGCTTTATGGTATTTTCATTACTTCTTTATCTTGGTTATTTTGCTCACTTTGGTAATTTGGTTATTTTGTATCCATACTATTAGCACTATCGTGCACCATGGCCACAATCCACCGACCGCCCTAGGACTTCAGTCAGGGGTGTAGCTACCATGACGCAACCTTTTCTAGCGGCACTCAAAGGGCACTGCCAAGCAGGAAGAGTGGGCAGGGCTTGAATGCTGGCCCCACCAACTTAAAACTTCCTCCCTGGTGGGGTTGCTGCCACTCTGAAGGACATCACTAGGAGCCAGGGCAGCATTGCAAACTTTGTGGGGAGAGGCCGAGGCTGGTTGGGAACTGTGTGGGGGTCACCACATAGGAAGACCCTGCTCCCTTTGTCTTAGAGGGGCCCATAATTGGGACATGGCCCTAGGCCTGCCCCAGCCTTGCTGGACCACAGGCTTCAGTGGGGTGACTCCGGAGTAGGTAGTTTGTGGATCACAGCCTAAGCACTAAGAGTGCTGGAATGAAATAACCCAAATACCAAAGTGATCCAAGTGACTGAAATAGCAAAGATATCAAAGCAATGGATATGCAGATATTGTTTCCATGGCAAATAATTATTTGAACATTCGGCAGGCTAACCAAAAATGCAAATAATATTTGCGATTATAAAAACACCTCGTTTATGCTCTAGTGTTGCACATAGTCACTTAGGGCTTTTCAGACGGACACTTATCCCGGGATAAGAACATTATCACTGGGATAATTTGTCCATCTAAACACAGTGATTATTATCCCGGGATAACAAAAACATCAGGTTGTTATAAAATCCCAATTGCTGGGGTTTATAACAACCGATTGTTAAACTATCCCAGGATAATATCCATCTGACATATCCCTGGATAGTCAACTATCCTGGTGATTAGTGCCGCAGAGTCTAACGGCAAAGTATGTGCTCAAAAATGCTCAGAATGCTCAGAATGCTTAGCTGCACAGAGGATGTGACGTTGCAGAGAAAAGTCATGCTGTCTGAGTCACAGAAAACATCGCACTGAACTCGGCAGAAAAGCACCACAGGATTTTTAATTCATCACAGAGACTCTAATCACAATGTACTGTTCACATGGACTATCCCGGAATTAAGTTATCCCAAAACAGAAATGTCCATCTGAGCAGGTACCACTTTGTTATCCCGGGATAATAATCACCGGAGATTATTTTAATTATCCTGGGATAGTTTGTCCTTCTGAAAATGTACAATCAGGCACCTTTCATGCCACCCTCAGAATTTGCTTCCAGTCCTTTTAAAAATGATGTCCCCCAAATACCTTAGCTGTGATCACTCCCATAGAAAGCAACACCCTAAAAGGGCTTTGATGTAAGTGGTAAGAGGAACAGTATGGCTCTTTGAAACTTGGCTTATGCATCAAAACCTATCCACATACACACACACTTTTTACACAAGTGCCCCAACTCTACAATTAAACAGGGGCATTAAATATGTACTGGTGTGATGATAAACTCAGTACATGCCCATTCAGGATCTGTGGTTGAGCCCTGTGTTTGCCTGATTCAGCATAACATGCTGTAATAAGGTAATTCGATTCTTCCGCATTTTTTTTAATTTTATTTGAGCCCTTTAATATAATTTGGTGAGCTATTACAGTTGTTACAGCTGCTAGTTTTGCCCTCAATACTGATTTCACTTATGACCTCAGTCAGAACAAGATTTAAAGTTTGAGATGATGTAAGTGAATAAGGATTATTAGATTTATTCATATGGCAATTTAAATAAGAAACTGCCTGGCTTGGAATAAACGGCAAATGAAAAATGCATGTGATTTATAGACCTGTCCATTGTAAAGATTTATACGGAATGTAGGATGATTAAGTAAGAGACAGACCTGATTATATGAAATATGTAATTTTTGTAATGCAATATTGGAAGCAAGCTGCTAAACAGCACCCGCATAACAACGACTGGGCAAACATTTTTATTACAATATTACTGCGCAGCTGGTATGCAGAGTCATGTAAGCATCGGATGTGGGGGCCGCCAATCATTTTTATTCCTCTTATCTGACAATTTGTGAGTAATATGCTCCCATGAAGAGCACCTACATCTCTGAGCTACTCCAGTGGAGCCTTTCTCACAACAGAGGATGTGGAAGCCATCTGCTTTTTTAAGCTTTGGGTGCAGCCAGACGAGACAGGGAGGGGAGGCTACCACGCCTTGTATAGCCTTACCCCTCCCTGGGCAGCCAGGCCACACTGCATCATGTGACCGGCAGCAGCCAGATGTTCCCCCCGCCCTGGGGCAGGGTGAACAGCTGCCTGCTATGTAACGTGTCCTTGGAAGAATTCTGAGAACATGGCATGGAGCAGCATTTCCCCATATCGGATAAGGCTGCCCAGGATGGGGCAATCCATGTGGCCAGGATCTTGGCCCCGCTGTGAGTGCCAGGCACTGGCACCTGTTGTGTGCAGCCATGTCACGGCTAGGGGTGAGATTTAGGTCAGGCCAGGGGAGGGAGACAGGGCCAAGCGCCCACTCGTGTAGCCAGCACCGCAGCCTGCCTTGGCTGTGGTGGTGGCTCTGGCAGAGACTGGCCCACCCAGCTTCCCCGCACGCAACCATCTGACTGGCTCCTCATGTTGGCAGCCCCACAGTTGGCAGCAGCCATGGGGCCATGCAGGAATCGGGTCCTCACCGCTCGTGTGGCCTGACCCTTTTTTTCTGCTCAGCATCAGTCATGGAGCCCTGAGAATTTTTCTGGATTTATTACGTGTAGACACTGTGGCAGCCCCCTTGGCACAATCCTCCCGATAATGCCCTCTCTGGGGAATTAGCGGGGCTACTGCCACCAATGTCCCCTTTGGGTTGGCTTGGGAAGGTGGGCTTTAGTACTAGCCTCCCTTCTGCCCCTCACAGCCAGTCCCAATCCTCACTTTGGTAGGGGCTTCTCCCACTAACAGGTGGGTCCCCTGGGGTTTCCTCCCCTGCTTGCCAACCCAACCAAGCCAAGCCTCCAATAATTTAGTTTGATTACACCTGAGTCTCCTGCTGTGCTCCGTGTTGGGTTCGCTGGGTGGCTCTCTCTCCTTTAGGGTAGAGCTCTCAGCTCCTTGTGTAATCCTGAGCTCTCAGCTCCTCTCCACTCTGCCAGCTCAGACTAGCCTCTGCCATCTTCTCCTGCAGCTCTCGCGGTTTTCACTGTTCGTAGCCCAGGTGTTGGTCACATGCCTCATCAGCATGAGAGTCTCTAGATCTTAAAGGGCCGCTCCTCGAGTACCAGTAGCTAGACTGCTGCAGACACATACACTCAAGTCTACAAACTCCAGTTCTTCCAAACCCACATGCCCTTTCATCCAAAGCCCACCAACCCCTCCCAAGCAAGCTAGGGCTGGCCTTAGACTTGGTGGGGACTGGGCAGGGGGGTGAGAGCAGCAGTGGATACCGCAAGAAGCGCTGTTCTTGTATATCTCCCAACATGCCCCCGGCAATGCCTATCTGGCCTACAGAGCTTGTCCTAATTTCCAAAGCAGCCTGTGAGAGGGAAAATTCCCCTCACTCTGGTTTAAACACCTCTGTCCCTGCAGTCCTGCTAAGGATTTGTTCATGTGGGGAAGTTACCTAAAGGCTAGTCCCCCTTTACGCTGTGTCAAAACCTTGAAGAGACCGTACAATGTTCTTGTTGTCCTTGTAAGTGACTCTGCTTTTGGATCATCGATAAAGTCCAAATGTAGGATAGCAGCAAATTAGATTTGGAATTTACCCCTGCTCTGCCACTAACCTCCAAACTGAGGGTACTGCCTCAGGGTAAAAATGTGAATGAGAAAAAAAAATCTGATGCAGAGAAATAGAAAGTGACACTGCTTGTGCATTTTGTGGTTAGAATATGCCCTGGTGGACTTTAGTAACCCCTGCCAACCAACACAGCCAGCCTACAATCGTATGAGATGCTAAGTGAAACAAAAATGCTGTGCTTTCTACAGGAAAGGCTAACAAATGAATTCAGAATCCGGGGGTCTTTCAATAATGCAATTTGCATGAGACAAAGTTGACCCAGAAAATTCTAATCTAAGTCCCAATCTGATTTGTATAGAGTAATTTAATTTCCTCCCTAGTAAATTATATGGATTTTATCAATTATACCAATTAAATTGTCAGGCAGATTTATTGGCCAGTCATTTTCAAGACACGTTCTTTGATATACTATTCTGGTTTCAGCAACAGGCTGTACATGTCTAGTTTCAGGTTTCTGAGATAATTTTGTGTGTTTGAAAACAAATAATCAGAACTGACCAAAAATAAAAAAGAGGCGTGTAATACATTATCAATATGAACTAAGTTGTCAAAGGGCTTTTCAACCTTGGCATCTATTTTGCTTCTGCAATCCTGTGCCTGTAATTAATGGCAGGTATCATCAGTTCAGATGCTTACTTATTGGATTTGTGATCAGAAGTGTCATTTGTGACAAATCAGGTAGTTAGACATCCACATTGTAAAACTACAACATTCCAAATAAGATTGCTTTTGTGTGTGCAATTGGTTATGCATTCAAAATTCCTGGGGCAAATTTTTCTTTAAAGATCTCTTTTTGAATTTGTCAACAACTGTTTTTATTTTATATTGCATTTTCTCTCTCTCTGGGTGCTCTCTGCAGTTGGCAGTCCTTTCTGACTAAACATTTTTATCCATCTGGATTAATCCAGTTAATAAAATAAATTTTAATTTGAAAGAATGAATTAATACAATCTTCAAGCATTTTGTTCTCATGGAATGAGTTGCAAATGCCAAAACTGGATGGGTAGCCACATATATAGTTTCTGTTGCAACTCTGGATTTCTTACTAAACATTTGAAAATGTGATTCACTTGATTGCCACGTCAAAAGAACAATGGCAGAAAGACAGTTAACAGATTGTAGCAATTTGCAGTCCAAAAAGAAATGAATGTTTTAAATGCTAAATTGAGACACTTGCCATGATAAAGTTTCAGGAGTCACATAAAAAAGTGCAGATTCAGTGGAATGGGTTTTCCCTTCCACATTAGCTGACCTGAGTTGCAGTCGGGGAGGTTAGAGAGAGGGGGTGGAGTAGAGGAAGACGGGGTGAGTGACTGAAAGCGAAAATAAAAGTATTCTTGGGCGGTTTCATGCCTGTAGTCATCAGCTTCACGGCTGGAAACCCCTTATATTAGTAGACTGTCGGATTTTAAAACATTGTGGTCTTAGCTTGTTTAGATTCCCTATGGGATCATCATCATATATTTGTCCAGCCAATGGGATTCGTCCTTAGTCAATACATTCCCAGATGAATCAGTATTGCCAACAACCAGGCATTCGAAACTCAGGGCTCAGGCTGCCACTAACGCCCTTTTCAAATGGGCTAGGAGGAGCTGCGGTGCAGGGGGGGATGGGTGTGCGCCGCAACGGATGGGCAGCACGTGGGCGACTGGTCACACGGACGCACACCCATCTCCACCCATCTCCATGCATGGAGGCATCCCTGTCTTGTCCAATGCCTCCGCGCATGGGAGATCAGTGGAGATGGATGGAGCACGGGAGCGTGCATGCACCTCCAACAGCCATCAAACGGATGCCCACCCAGTCGCACACGGTGTGTGTCTGGTTTGAAAAGGGCCTAATTGTAAGATTGGCTTTAAAACTCCGATGTTTTATTTAATTTTATTTATTTATATGTGAACTTGTTTTCTGGCTTTTGAGCCCCTGGAATAAGTTTGGACTACATTTTTTTGCTTTTACTGCATGTTACACTACCCACTTATCGTCTTGTATTGTGTGAACACCAAATGGGTATGTACCAACTTGGGGACACTGCCCCAAAAACAAAATTGGAGCATCAATCCATGACAAGAATTTATAACAGGAAGGAGATGGGAGAGAGCATGTGAAAACAGCCCAGGAGGTTTGGACGGGCGGCCCAGATGTCGGATGGTGCAGAGCCGTGGGTGCCGTCCGTCTGAAAGCACCCAATGTGGGCCCTCCAGGCTTGTGGGACCCAGTACAGCTGAACCACATGTCCCTATTAGATCCACACTCGTGTCATCATGTCACATGACTCCAAGAGCTGGAACTTTACAGAAAATGTCCATTATGATGAGAGGAATGATAAAATTCTGAGTTGGCAACACCAAATAAAGTATTTTCTCCTCCTCTTACAAAGCAGCAATGGTACTTGGGAGTCTTCACATGCCCCTTGGTATTTTTAAAAACATACATTAGTGTCATTAAAAAAAATGCCATCTGAAATAACTGCACAGTTTAATTCTATTCAAAAAGAGAGAGTGTCAGCCTTTAAATTTAGTTCCTAATAATTAGTGTGAAGATATGAGGATATCTCTAAACTAATTCCTACACACATCCAGATAAGCTACTTTATCTTGTCTCAGTAGAAATCAAAGTTCCCTATGTATTATACCTCACTTGACCCACAAGGAAAGTATTGACTGTATTGTCAATAATTCTTTTTGACCATAGATGATTACACAGAATGTGGGAGGGAGCAATTATAATTTTAAATACTTTGTAGAAAGAATTAGCAAAAACGGCAATGAAAATTAATCACCTAGTCAAAGTTTAATGTCAGTGCATTAGGACAAGAGGGTCTACTGAAGTAAAGAGATATCATTCTGAAAATATAACATGGAAACAAATACAAACTTCAATTAAATTACTTGGTGGAAAGAACTGACAATTTACAATAAACTCCTGCAATCAGGGTCGACCGAAGGGTTTCAGGGGCCATGTGCCAAGCCTTGCTGCGGGACCCCAAAGGCCGGCCGGCACTCACTAGAATTGGGGGGGGGATTTTCAGGGGATGAGGGGCAGCTGGTTACTTACCTGAAACTTGACTGTGTTAGCTCAGCTCCACAGTGTATAACTGGCCAGGGATTCCCAGGAAGTTTACACACACACACCCTCCCCCCATGAGGACTGACTCAGAGACGCCCGGTGGGGGGAAAAAAATCAACTGGCGGCGTCTGTCAGTCTCTAGCCTGCGGTGGTGCGGGGCCCCTCCTCCCACGGGGCCATGTGCCTGGGCACTGGTGGCACATGCCTCGGGCCGGCCCTGCCTGCAATGCTTGCCAGTTCAATCCATGCATCTAAGGGGATGTTTGCATCTGCACATCCAGGAAGTACAGGACGCAGAACTGGTCACCCAGTGCAATTGTCCTCTCAGGAACCCACACGGGGGCCTAGCAACTGAGGGCAGCCTCAGAGTTCTCAGAGGAAAGACACTTCAGGCCCCAGGGATCATATCATGCTGGTAGCCGCTCAGGGATAAAATGACAGGTAGCTGTAACCAGGCTGGAAGCCATGGGTGACCATGATTTGGTGGGTTTCTTCTATATGGCTGTCACCTCAAATCCTCCCAGACCAGCCATGTCCTAGTTTACCCACTTGTAGATTCTGATGACCATTGTTCCGCTCCAGAACATGCCAGCCTCCAGGCATAAACTCGTCACCTGTATCTTGGAAGCGGACAGTTTGGTCAAATAAATTTGTCAAAATGGGTCAGGTCCGTGAGTATGATGACCAGGAAATTCCAAATGCTGTCTATACTTAGTTCCAATGACACACAGACACTAGCTTATAAAGAGAAAGTTTATAAAAAGGTATAAGAATGTCAATAAGTATCAGAGCTTATACAAAAGTTGCATAAATGAAATAAAAGATAAATAATACGTAATGCTAGCTTGACTTAACTTTAGCTAAACTCTTACCAAATCATTAGTTCCCAGAGTTTATGATCAGCTGTGTCTCCCATGGCTGGCAAGACAGGATGTCTGATGATCTTCATGTACTGGTAAAAGCAATCTGTGGAAGAATCTTTCCAGGTGCTGCCCAAGTGCCCATAAAATATTCAGGCCTTCTGTTTGTTCTTGGTCCCAGTAACGTCCCATTGAAACCTGCTTAGTGTCACACCTGCCCCCTGGAGACACGTCATATCACATCTCACACAGCCTATGTAGATTTGCTCTTCAATGTGTATTTGGTAGGGATGGGAGTTTTGGTTTCAGATTCATCCGTAATGGCCCGGAATGGGGTGTTACAATTTAACATGAAACAAAACAGAAATTGCCCTCCCAGTTACAGATCCCATGTTTCGGTTCCATATTTCCCCACACTCCCATCCCCTGGGGTCCTGGAGTGGTACTTACCAGCCTTGGAGCGCTTGATTGAAGCACCGCTGCTGCTGTGCGGGCTCCGGCAGGCTCCCTCGCCACCGCGTCCTCCCTGCTCCGTATCATTCATGTGCAAAATGGCTGCCGCCCTAACCAAAATGGTGGTTGTTTCATTTTGGCTGCTGCCCTTTTGGTTAAGGGTGGTGGCCATTTGGCACATGTGCAATGCAGAGCAAGGAGGACACCACAGAGAGGGAGCCTGCCAGAGACCCGCAACAGCAGCAGAGTTTCAAGCAAACCCTCTGAGGCCAGTAAGTACACACCAGGGCCCCGGGGAATGGGGGTGGGGGGAAATATGGGCCCCTGGGGATGGGGGTACATATGTGCAGAATGGCCCGGCAGCCATTTTCCACAGGCATAGTTTTTAATACATACATTTAAATCATTTTAATGGGTTTAACTGATTTAAATGCAGAACTGAAATACGAAACCATTAAATCCATAAAACCAATAAAACGAACCCTCACTCCCCCCAAATTTCCCCTGGTGTCCAAACCCTAATATTTGGCCAGATACTTTCATCTGGCACTCAAGCATCTTGAATTACTTTCCAATACAATTTTATACGTTTTTTATCCTAATCTTTACTTTAGTTCCTACAAATAATATGTAACCATTCTAACGTTACGACACTATTCACACAATGAGGGCTTGCAGGCCGGGGATGGAAGGTGTCCTTGGTGGCTGCCCCAATGTTATGGAACTCCCTTCCCCCAGAGGTTCCCTTGAGCCCAGACCTGAGTGACTCCTGGAGGCGATGTATGACTTAGCATTTGGCGGGTAGTGATAGATGACTGGGATGGGTTTGGGGTAGGGGTGTGAGGGGGATTGGGTGAGGGGAATGGGGAGAGGGTTGGTGGGTGGGGTCTTGCATGTTAAAAATTGTTTTTATATAGGTTTCTATTTGTTATGCTTATATATTTTATTTTGTAAGCCACCCTCAGCCTTCTGAGGGAAGGGCAGGATAAAAATGGAAAGAAATAAAATAAAAGAAATAAATAAAATAAAGTGTAATATGTGATACAGATCACAGAGACACCAAACACCTTTAGATTTCATTAAACAGAAATACATCAGTGCTGAGATTTCATACATTCAGGTCATATCATAATTAATAACTCATAGTCTCAGTTACACCATGAATTGGAAGACAAAGACCAGCCAAGCCACAAATTAGGTGCTGAAAAACAGGAGCCAAGTTAAGAACCAGGCAATCAGGTTAAGCAAGATAGGATAGGGGTGGCAGCAGGACCAGAGAGAGGCAGAAGCTAACACACACACAAAGCCCAGAAACACAGGCCTGCTAGATGTCATATTGTATAGACATGTTCCTGCTGACCTCTCTACATTGTCCTGGTAGCCAAGGAAAAGCAAACCAGGCACCAGGGATTGGTGTGGAAAACTTTTACAGTTGTTGAACCAGGTCTGCAGCCATTGCCAACTACTCCCCATGACCATGTGGAATTGCAACTGACTAAAGCGCTGGGTTCCTTAATGGAGGAATCTTATGTGTCCTTTCCCAGAGTTTCCATGCATAAAGGAGTAGTGAATGCGGAGTATAAGGCAGTGGGTATTTTTAGACGTTACGAGACCACGGTCAACCACAGTGAATCCCTTGTGGTGGCCGTTTGTCCCGTAATGTCTAAAAGATTCCCGCCAGATGTTCACCACAGTGAATACCTGGCGGGATTCAAAATAACCACGATTCTGGAGGTGAGGCTGGCCTCACCTCCTGAATCGTGGTTAGATTGGCCACGTTCCAGGATGGGCCAAAAGTAACATCTGTTATTTTGGCCTATTCCAGATCATGGCCCAGACCACGATGCGGGATCGGGCGCACCGGCCAAATTGGCCGCTGTGCCCACCTGTCTCCCGGAGGGCGGCCGAGCAGCCGGGAGAATGCGTGTGTGTGTGTGTGTGTTGGGGCTGTGTGGCTGCACGCCGTGCCACACAGCCCCTCCCCCTCCCCAATCCCCCTCCAGAATCAGGCTGGCACGTGTAAAGGACGGTCGGCCTGTTTCCTGACCCGGTCCGTGATTGAGCGTGGCGGGCCTCCGGGCCCGTCACGTCTAAAAATACCCACTATGAATGCTGCTGACAGCACTGACTGCTATAAAGAGGGTTTGGTTTATTGAGCTGCGTGGGAACCAGCAGGCCTGACTAAAAGAAGCTCAAGCTACAGTTTTTTTAACTTTATGATACATTTTGCTGTTACCCAGTACCTCCAGAGGTATTCTATCCCACACAGCTCCTGTCCCACACAGACATGCCACTCTGGCCAGTGTTACATCACTGCAGATTCTTGACACCTACATTTTTTGGGGGGGGGGGTGTTCTTTAGGGGTATTAAATGAACCCTTAAAATATTTTTCTGGTGGGCAAAGTCCTAGGCTGTTCATGTTCACATTAAGAAACACTTTCCCAGAGAACATGCAGACTAGGAGTGGTCTGAAAATAACAGAATAGAAAAGGGTATCTCCCCCCCCCCCCCCCAAAGCCTTTTTAAAAAAAATAATGAAATAGTTTCCTTTGCTACTGTAACCCTTTGTAGAAGAAAGCTGTTTGCTTGAAGTGAGTGAACATTAAAGAATAAATCTAACAGCCCCAGCCCATGGATATTGCAAGGACTCCAAAAAATTAGTGAACAGCTCCATTAATCTTGCATGCAAGTAAAGAAGAGCCATATATCACTTCAGGGTACATCGACAGCAAGACAATAACATTTTGTTTAACATAGTGTAGAAATGACATTTCTTCCAATTCATTATATAGCATAGTCAAGCTAAAATTCTTCGCCATCAGAACTGCTTTGATGCAGTTTTTGTATTTCAGCAGCTGCAGGTCCCATGAAGACATACACAAATCTCTTTTTAAGCAGGTTTGATTTAATTCTGTAGTTACACATAGAATCCAATTAAATTGAATTGTACCAAATGGAAGCATGTGTAACCGGGCTATGACCCTCCCAGTTTAATAATTATAGGCCTGATTCTCCTGTCACACCCGTTTGAGTTCTGTGAATGTCCACTGACTTCAGAGAAGAAACTCCTGATTTTCACCTATCTCAAAGCAGAATCAAGCTTAGTGGGAAAGATTCTGATTTTATTGACACATCCTTTTGCAAAAACCCTTTCCCCTCAACCAAAACCACCCCCAAACTCTGAAACAAGATATACAGCTTAAGAAGAAGAACATTAATAATAGTTTATAAAGTAATCCTACTCCAAGCAGGAGGTTTTTGTGCTATGAAAAAAAGAGATGTTCTAGAGATTCCACGACGTTCACTAAGGACATTGCTACTGCTTTTCATTTTACTTGGAAGGAAATAATCTTTTTTAGGTTATAAAAGCCTAAAATAGATGGACTGGCGGACACTTGCATAAGTCTGGAGTAACTCCATTGAAATCAATTGAGTTGTAGAAGTGTGAGACTATAATCGAGCCCGCCCTACTGACCCAATTTTCAGAAATGCTGTGTGCCTGCGCCTAAAATCAGAAGGAACTCCTAGTGGCTAACCTTTCTGAAAATGAGGCCCTATGGACTTTGTGGCAGTGCACCGGGTGTCTAGATTCTACATAACATACAGAACTCTGCAACAACAAATGGTGTGATGTGCAGACTGAGGCCACTTTTATATGAGGCGCTGAAAAGCACCTCCTGAGTCCTGCATTTACAGAAAAGCCGCGCGGGGGAGTGTTTACATTTGCCAGAAGTGACGTGCTCGCTGCCGCTGCAACAACGGAGAGCACATCACTTCCGGCAGCGCGGGGCGCATGTAAACACTCCCCGCACGGCTTTTCTTTCAACGCGGGACTCAGGCGGTGCTTTTCAGCACCTCGTATAAAAGTGGCCTGACGCATCGCTAAAGTGAATATCTTGGTTTCCAGAATTTCAGCTTTCTTTCATGTTGAAAAGTAAGTTCTTAGTTGTTATGGATGTGAAGAAAACTGCATGTATGAACTGAAAGCAGCGGATCCCCACTAGCTCCATGGGAGTCTGTAACAACAGTTCCAACAGGTGGAACTGCCTGTAACTGGTTGCCCCTCAGAGTGGGTAAGTCCCTGCAGAGAAGGGTGTTGCTCTAACAAGGATAAGCCATGCTGATGCACTGGGGCCCCGTCCCATGTATCTTCCTGCTGCTGGGAGGGAGCAGGGGTGTCATTCCACCTTCTGCACCAGGGCCCATTCTTATAGTTGCAATGCTGCCTCTCCTCTGTAATGCCACCATAGGGTGCCTAAATCACTTCATTTACACAATTCTGTCCCAGGGGATCCCTTGCGCCCTCCAACCCTTGGGTAGAACTCTCTCCTGGGAGCACCATGAGCCACACTAGTCTTCCAGGAGATTTGTATTCTGCCTCCTGCAAGTTCAGCCCTTTCCTCCTCAGCCAATTGGACATAAATGCCTCTTTATCCACACCAAGGTTAGTTAATCCTGAGAGAACTTACCCCTAGCTCGCACTGCTATATAGAACTGTGAAGAGTTAATTTAGAAGTCCCAACAGTAACATTTTAATGTCAATATCATTAACAGCTCCTAAGGGAGAGAGAGGTTCACACATCAGCACAGTTTATGGCAAGCTATATTTCACTGCCCAGTGGCATTTGGGAAATATCAACATTTATTATGAATCATCTGTATAGTGCTTCTGATGTTCAATGTACTTTACAATCCTTATCTAGATTATTAATTATTAATTATTATTATTATTATAAACATTTATATAGCACCAGTCATGTACTTGGCGCGGTACAGAACATAGAAATGGACGCGGAAATGTGGATAGAAATGTGAAGTAGGCTATTATTATGCCTATTTTACAGATGGGAAATTTAGGCTGAGAAATGGTGATTTGCACAAGGCCAGCCAATGAGTTCATGGCTAAGGCGGGACTTGAACCCCCATCTTCAGACCTAACACCTTATCTGCTAGGCTACACCAGCTCCCATTTATTTAATATTCTTCCCCAGTCCAAAAGTAGCAGTCCAAAGTATCTAGTAGCGACTTGAACATAGTTGTGTCCCACCAAAGGGAAATAAAGTCTGGGGGTGGGGCTGAATGATCCTCATCATCAGATTTTTAAATACCTTCACAATCTACTGCTAGTGGTGTCTTATTTTGGCAGCTTCCCCGGCAGATGTTATTTTGTGGGCAGCTGTACACAGAATAACAAAAGCAGCTCTGCTCCTTCTGTCTATTCTCTGTCTGTGTTCTCTGTTAGGTAAAACAAGACTGGAGACTTGTCTGTCATCTTTGATGTAAAAAGGACTGAATTCTTGTCTTCTTTCATGGCAATTTTTAAACTCTTTTTCTAAAGGGCTTCTAGACACATGTACCAAAAGCTTTAATTGTATTGTATTGTAAATATAAGATGTCAAAATAATTAGGCAGCGTTTTAAGCATGGCAAAGATACCCGTTCAGTGATTAAAAGGTTTTCAAAGAAGGCAGCTATGAATAGTCTACTGGCTGCTGCCAAAATCAGCAGAAGATTATCTAAAATGTATAATTAAAATGTAATGGTTGAGAGCTTCATGAATTATTTGGAAACTATCATTCTAAGAATTAGACAGAAATTGTTTAGTTTGGGCAATAAGTGCATGGATCAGAACTAATTACTGCTCGTGGGATCATTACCGAATACATTATAAAGCTATAAACTTCCAAGACCAAATACTACTCTCCTTTTTTCTAGCATAAGGTGAGGTGTACCTGTTGAAGGCAAAGGAGGCCTGGACTTATACTCTTGTAACCAAGGGTAGAATTTTGTTATTGAAAGAGCAGGTGGGCTTGGCTGGGAGAACTTGGCTGTGGAAACTAGCAGATCCTCAACAGCTGTGTGTGCTTTGTTTCCCTGCACTCAGGTACCTATATTAAAAAGGGGCTGCCCAGAGGGCGATGAACCGTTGGCAGAGCCGTTAGTGGGGCTGTGGCGGCTGTGAACCCCCCCCCCCCCCTTCCCTGCCTGGGTCTAGCTGGAAGTACGCCGGGTGGTAGTGAAGACCTGCAGCAAGTGAGCGACTTTTTTTATTTATCAGCGGTTTATTTCCCCTTCTGTTGCTTTCAAAGCTGGGAAGATTGGATTTGTCTTGCCTATCTCGCTGGAGAAGCTGGTCACAGACAAACTCAGCAGGGTGATATTGGCCGCGGGGCCTTGGCTTTCTGTCGTAGGCTACTGACCTATGTGTGAGTTGACTCTGGATAGTTTCTGTCGTGACTATCTGTGTGTGATCAGTCTCTCTCTTTATTGCGACTTCTGGGTGCTGTCTGCTATCTACAAAGATGTCTACACAAAGTAAGAGATCTCGGTTGGTTGCTTCATTAATTTCTCCACCACCGAAACAAAGGAAGATTGATACCTTTTCCCTGCCCCTCTAGCTTAAGAAACATATTTCTGCGGATCACGAGGATTTGGACTGCCCTGGGACATTAACTGATAGCATTATGACCGGGCAGAAAGTTCTACTCGCTGCTGCCAAGGAAAGAGTACATACTCTTTGGGATGGGCCCTGGGCGAGGAGTGAGGGTAATGAGTCTGGGCAGCAGCGAAAAAGTCAGAGTTGTACAGATTTGATGGGCCTTCAATGCTCTGAATCTCCTGCCGCTATCTTGGCAGAGCATGTTATGCTCACCGCACAAACTGTTAAATACATTTTTTCACAGTTAAATATTTTAAGTTTAAAAATGGATGATTTGGCACAGTCCTTAGAGAAAAGTAATGCAGCTTCCCGTGGAAATTTAGGTCCCCATATAGCATAATCTCATCCATTACATCCCCATGCCCCTGTTAAGGAGATTATCGGGGATGGGGTTTGTGGCAGAACCTGCCACCAGTAGCAGCTTCCCTGACCTTCCAGCTGACCTTCACTGACACCTTGGCTTCCAGGTACTGCT
>QEPC01011191.1:1686948-1723911 GCA_003113815.1 Sphenodon punctatus
GGTGGCAGCGGTTAAGAGGCCAGTAATAAGTGGGTAACGGGGTGCCGGGAGGCTGGGGCGAACCCCAGTGGGCTCCGTTACGCCACAGGGTTAAGCCCCTCCAGTTAGAGCTTGTGTCAGAGCAAGATATTGCATTGAAAATTCCCTCCTTGTTGGGCCAGGATGATTTGGCATCTTACAGACTAGCTACAGGCAAGCTAGCCATTACGGCATTCCCTACATCTTGGGGTAATTTGCTTTGTTGGAGCTCCCCTTTGGAGGTTGCGGAACATCTTAGAATTTTGACTAAATTGCCTGTAATTAGTAAAAATATTAAAAGGACTGATATCTTGTCACAATCCAGGGGGCAGAGAGAGGTACTGCTCCACCTGGACTCTCACACCCTGGCTTCTGCTATAATGGATAGATGGTTAAGTGGTTTATCCATCTTATGTGTATAACAAGCTTCTTAACAGAGAGCCTAAACATCATGCGAAATCCAGCAGGGTGGGGAAAGGAATGGAGAAGGTTTTTATCTCCTCCTAAGGGAAACAACCCATCACTAACAATATTAGCATTGTGCCAGGGACCACTGCAGTGCTGACTCAAGCAATTCTGTTCCCATTGAAGAGATGGAGTTTGCTGAAGTCCCAGGCGAGGTTGGGGGTAATGAACATAGCTAAACATTGGCCTGTTTCTACCCCTGAATGCTATAATGCACTTCCTTTGGACAACCAAAATGCTTTGTTAAACAAAATGTCTATCCTATATGATCAATTATCTACCCTTCATAGAAGGGTTGGGCAACAGGACATTCAGGGGATGATTTCTGTCCCTTGTTTAAATGTTGGGCCAAGTCAGGCCCCTTATCTGATACAGGAAAGGGATGCCCTCGTATGTTCTGACTGAGGCACCACGGAGACATCAAGGCCCAGGAGCCCAGCTTTAGATAGAACCATTAGGGATTTGTTATCCCCTGCACCTATAAATAATTCCTCATACATGATAGAGAACCTATTGGACTCGGAGCCTGTAGAAACACGAGCATCAGTTACCTCAGATGTATTTCTAGACTGCTCTAGTCATTCTAGTATGCCAACCCTGGAAGAGGCTGAAACCCAGCTAAGTGATCAGTCCTCTATTATAACAATTACAGCTACTGATGAGAGCCCTGTCTCAAAAGGAGTTTTATTGGCTGTGGAATGACTTGATGAGGATAAGGTGGATAAGAGCCTGAAAGTTCTCTCTTGGAACATCGCTGGGTGGTCATCTAAACAGGGAGATCAACAGTTCCTGTAATTCTTCAAGACATATATTATTTGTCTTCAGGAAACTTGGACTATACAGGACAGTATGCATTTCACCTTGGATGGGTTTCGAGGTTGGTGCTGCCCAGCAGTTCTCCATGCCAGAAAGGGGAGGGCTGGCTATTTTTGCATCCTTATCTTTGGATGCTAGTTTTGAAGAAATTAATTTCCCCATTTTGAATTTATTGGCACGCCATGTGGTTGCTCCCTTTTTTTCTGAACCTGTCCTTCTTATCAATGTCTATAACCCTCCGCAAGGAAAAGACCTGCATTTTTGGCCCTCTTTGAGGGAAGCGACTTGTTGATCATGGGGGATTTAAATGCTAGAATTGGCTCTGGCTTCTACTCTATCTCTCAGCCTTTAGATCTGGATGGATTGGGGGATATGGTATATGATTTGAACATAGAGTATCCATGGACACAAAGATAAACCAGGCAGGGCTACAATTATACAGGTTAGCCCTGGATTACCTGCTTAAGATCCTAAACAGGAATAGTCCTGGGGATAAGAGGGGAAATCTCACATTTACAAGAGCAGAGGGTGGTAGCATAGTCGATTATGTAATTATCTCCCCATGCTTAGAGAGATCCGTAGAAGGGTTTTGTGTCGGTGATCAGATTGATAGCGACCATTTTCCCATTCAGTTGTCCTTGTGCTGCACATCCCAGGTTAAGAAGCCCTTGGCCTGTCTGAACCTTGACGAATTGTAAGTAATCGGCCATTGCAGGGTTCGTTGGTCTGAGAAGGTTGACGAATACGTGGCTGTTTTGGGCCATTCTAACAGAGCTTTTGACTTGAGTGCTCAATTAAAGGGAACAGTAGATGTTGGTCAGGCCCTACTTCTATGGAACCAGTTTGTGGTTGATTTGGAACCGCTGCTTTCATTTGCCCCTAGAATAGGTACCCGGGCCAATTAGATTATTGATCAAGGTTGGTGGGATCATGAGTGCAAAATCACCAAAAGCGCTTTATGCCATGTAGCCCGGCAGTTGAAAAAGCAATCAAATGATCAGTCGATTTGTGAATATAGGTGCCAATCTAAGAAATACAAACTGCTTCTGAAAAGAAAGAAAGACACTTTTAGTAAATTGCAATGGCATTCCCTCCAAGGTGCTTTGGCCAGGAGTGACCCCCGACTCTTTTGGAGAATAATAAGTAATTCCTGGCACCAAGAAAATCGATACTATGAACCTAAAATAGCTCAGGCTGACTGGGTCAGATATTTTCCCTTTGGTTCCTGTGAGGCAAAATGTGCTTCTGTCCTACCGACTGTAGAAAAACTTCCAAGGTGGGATCCAGTAACTCCTCAGGAGGTTGCTGAGGCAATTGGTTCCTTGAGTAATGGTAAAGCCCCTGGCTTGGATTTTGTGCCAGGAGAAGTGTTTAAGTTGTTGCCAGATTGGTGGGTGGTGGCATTGGCACATATGTTCACCTTGATCAATAATACAGCCATGATCCCTAGCAACTGGAGGCAAAGCATAGTTGTGCCGATTTTTAAGAAAGGGGATAGATCAGCCCCTGGGAACTACCACCCCATAAGTCTCCTTTGTATAATTTAAAAGCTTTATACAAAGTTGCTATTAGATCATCTAATGGCTTGGATTATTACGGAGGAAGTCATAGCTCAGGAACAGGCTGGTTTTATGCCCGGAAGAAGTACAATCGGCCATGCCTTTATTCTGGACCATCTGGTCAATAAATATAAAAATCATAATATTAAGCTGTTTGCAGCATTTATAGATTTCTCGTCCGCTTTTGATTTAATCTGCAGAGAGAAACTATGGGACTAAGTTTTGTAAAACATATTGTGCTTGGGATTATTTGTTTATATGTTATTGTTGCAACTGATATGATCTTACCAATTGGTATTTATATGTACATTAATTTGTCAGTTTGCCTTGTATTCCATTGTCAGGGCTTTATGGCCAGTACAATAAAGTATTGAATTGTATTGTAAGAGCATTAGTGCATACATATTCAGTTTAGCAAGTACACGATGTATAATTCTAGTCTTCCACTGGAATCATGAATAATTATTAACACATCCAGGCATATGTGTTAACCTGTCTTGCATATCTGATATTGTGCAGAGGCAAATTATACCGGCACTACTTTCCTATGTAACTAGAACTATACTTCCATTTTGAAATGTGGATGGAACTTTGCCAGGTTCTGACCCCCAAAGAGGGGCTACAGTAGTTTCTTTCCCTTCTCAGTGTAGTGCTGTAGTCAGTCAAAGCCCAAAGAGTTCAATCAACCTCTGGCTCAGAAAATATCTTTTATGAGCAAATCAGCACACAACTTCCCACTCCAGGATTTCTTTCACCTTCCTATTTGCTGCTATTCAGAACAGGATGTCAGACTAGATGAACACTTATCCAGTGGAACAACTTCTTTTATTCTATCCTTCAGGAGTCTCCTTCCCACCTACCCCTTGTAATGAAACTAACAATGTGTAACTTCAGAAATGCAGCTTTGGGTATTTTCAGACGTTATGAGATCACGCTCAACCACAGTCAATTCCCTGTGGTGGGGAATGGTCCTGTAATGTCTGTTGGGGAACCGGAACTTCCCCCCCAGATGTTAACCACGCTCAATCCCCGCCGGGAATCTCATTCACCATGCAATCAGCTGAACCAGCGGGGCCGGTGCCCATCGCATGGTGAATGAGATTCCCGGCGGGGATGAAGGGGCCCGTCATGTCTGGACGGCAATCACGGCCCGGAATCCCCACTGGGATTCCGGGCCGTGGTCATTTCAGGCGGGTACTGCGGCCGCATTGGCTGCGGCGCCCGCCCGTCTCACCAGAGGGCAGGCGGTGGGGGAACGTGGGGGGGGGGGGNCTGTTGGCTGTGCCGGAGTGATCCCGGTGGGGAATCCAAGGGTTGTTTCCGTGACGGGGCGAATGCCGCCCCGTCACATCTGAAAATACCCCCTGTCTCTTGCTATGCTCCCTTCCTCCTAATCTCACCCCTCTTGTCCATCTTGGATTATAAATTCCTGAGGGCAGAGACCTGCTTCTAATTCATTACTGTGCAATACCAGGTACATTGCTGGTATGATGATGATGATGATGATTGATGATGAAGACAAAAAAGACAAATATTAATAATGCAGTAGTTTGCGGATAAAATTGCTCGCTTTGAGCATGACTTTGGCTCTGCCATTTTGGAAACAATGGCAGAGCCAGAGGTTAGGAACGCCCTGTCTGGTCTGAGTTTATGAGATGAATTTTAATTGGAAACACCTGCCGAGGTGGTAGATGTGCTGGGGTCATTTCAGGCTATGATTTGCAAATTAGATCCTTGCCCATCCTGGTTGGTTAAGGTCACCAGGGAGACATTGGGGCTGGTGCTGGAGAGAGAAAATATCACTTGACGCTGGTGCCCCTGTGAGTTACCAGCCTGTCTCTAACCTTCCCTTTTTTGGGAAGGTTATTGAACGGGTAGTGGTCTGTCAACTGCAGGTGCATCTAGATCACACTGATTTTCTGGATTCCACGCAGTCTGGCTTTCGCCTGGGTTACGGCATGGAGACTGCATTTGTGGCCTTGGTCGACGACCTCCTGGTAGAGCTAGATAAGGGTCGTATGACCCTGCTGGTTCTATCAGCGGTGCTTGATACAGTGAATTATGAGACATTGGTGACTTGTCTGCGGGACCTGGCTGGGGTGGACGGCACCGTTTTACAGTGGTTCCATTCCTACCTGGCAGATAGATCTCAGTGAGTGGTCCTAGGGAACTGTACATCATCTCCTGGTGGTCTCCCATGTGGGGTCCCACAGGATTCCATTCTGTTCCCTCTCCTATTCAATGTAATCATGCAGCTGCTTGGGGAGGTCATGCCCAGTTGGGGGGTTCACTGCCATCAATACGCAGTTGACACACAACCGTATCTATCTTTTTCAACTGAACCAGTCCCTGCAGTCTCATTGCTGTCCCAGTGTTTGGTTACTGTGGGGGATTGGATGAGGTAAAGCCAATTGAAACTCAATCCCAACAAGACAGAGTTGATGTTCATGGGTGGGATCAGTGATCTGGGGGAGGGGGAAACCTCCATTATTGGGGGGGGTCCAACCTCCATTGACTCCATCTGTACAGAGCCTGGGGGTGCTCATGGATCTGCAGGTGTCAGCTGTGGCCAAGAGCACCTTTCACCAATTACATCTGGTACAGCGGCTCCACCCATATGTTTCAGACGCTGATCTCGCCACTATCACCCATGCATTCGTCATCTCAAGGCTAGAGTACTGTAATGCGCGCTACGTGGCACTGTCCATGATGACAGTTTGGAGACTGCAGCTGGTGCAAAAAAATGGGGTGGGCCACAGGGAGCACATTTGTCCAGTGCTTCAAGCATTGCACCGCCTATTGTCTTCTGGGCCCAATTCAAGGTGCTGTTTTTGACCTTTAAAGCCCTACATGGCCTGGGTCCCGCTTATCTGAGAGACTTCCTCATTCCCTGGACCCGAGTGGCCCCTGTGGTCATCTGGGAGTACCCTCCTGGAGGTCCTGCGTTATCGGCGGGACTGTATGGACAGGCGGGTGTTCTCAGCAGCCACACCATCGCTGTGGAATGAGCTCCTGGTGGAGATCCGCCTTTGTGGATGGGGAGGGGGGGGGTCATGTGTGTTTTTTTGACAGACTGTGATGTTGTTAATGTTTTATTATGTATATTTATATGGTTTTATATTGTTGTTTTAGTGTTTATACTGTTCACTGCCCCGAGTCGCCAGTGGCAAGAGGGGCGGCTTAAAAATGAAACTAACGAAATAAATAAATGTACTAAAGCCAATGGCCCAAATTTTAGGCTGCATCCATCTGTGTTGAACACAGGAAGCCCCTCTCTGAACTCAGCAACTAACCAGTCACCAGTCTGGTCTTCTAGAGGCATAAAGCACTTATGCTTGTCTTTGGCCTTCATGGGTCATTCTGACAGATAGGGATGCCTGGAACACATACAAATGGCAGAGGCATTCTCCGCTCTGGACTATGGGTTGCAAAGGGGCCTCGATGGCATATCTGAGCCTTGTCCATGCTATGGCTCTGTCACAGGTCAACTATCTGCTCCCTGTAACATAGTTGTGTGAGAACAAACCTGCTGCAGGCATGGTGCGTTTCTGTACCTTAAACTGGAGCAAGTCCCCCCACCACTTACCATGCAGTGGTCACTCACAAGAGCTATGCTTACCACCACACAATGAGGGTGAGGTGTACGGGAACATTGTTACTAGCCTGGTATGGCAAGTGACGTGGCAATTTGCCACTCACATAGACCATTGTGCAGATGAGGCCATATGCCTTTAAGGAATCCTCTGTGCAGGAGATCTCCTCAGGAGCCTAGAACACCAATGTCTTCCAGCTGCTTTTTGGTTGGTGAGGTGATTCAAAGCAATCAAGAGTGGCAGCCATGAACTCAGGACTACCCTAAAGGGAAGGGAAGCAAGTCAGTGGGAACATATATTCATGAGAGCATTTTGCATGTTGTTGCTTTTTAACTCCACTTCTGTCCACAAAAGCAGGCAAAGATCATGAAAAAGATCAGGAGCTGATCCCCTCCCAGAGAGAATCGGTATGGCCAGATACAGAGACAGGGGCCACCTTTCCCCCAAGTGAGAGAAAAGGAAGGCCTGGTGGACAGATGGAGCTGGAGGAAGTGAGACATAGGTCTGGGGGAGTTGCACTTAATCTTCACTGCCTAGAGTGAAGGTGACCAGATTTATGTTACATGCGGACGTGATCCACTTGATGGAGTTGTCAATCTCAGGTGATCTCCCAAGATCCCTCCTACTGGCGCTTCAGACCAGGACCCCTCCTGCTGGCTCCCAGTTGTATAGCACATAAGCAACTGGTTTTGGGAGTGGAGAGAGAAACACTCCCCTTTAGAGAAAGCCTTCCCATTCCCACTCCAGGGGAACTCTTAGCCCTTCTCCTCCCTGGAGTGTGGCACTGGTCCCACTCTCCTGTCTAGAGGTGACCTCTAAGGGGCTGGCCCCCCTCCCATAACATAAATAAATACATTAAATTATGTTATTTTAAAAATGTATACCCTGCCCCTCTTGCCAGATGCAACCTGGGGCAGCTAACAGCATCAAAAATACACAATACAATAGCATAAAACATCAATAAAAAGAATAAAAACCAACCCCCTTCCTCACCAACCCCCACCCCTACCCACCCTTCACCCCTACCCACCCTTCACCCCTCTCCCTCTCCAAATACCTGACAGAACAGCCAGGTCTTACAACTCCTTCAGAAAGCTGGGAGGTCTGGGGTCAGACGGGCCCCCACCGGGAGAGAGTTCCAAAGACGTGGCCACCGAGAATGCCCTATTCTGAGTGGCCCACAGGAAAATCTGGGGGGACCTCCAGTGTGGCGCCCCCGAACAACCGCAGGGACTGGTCTAGGACCCGGGGAGTGAGGCGATCTTGCAAGTAGACAGGGCCCAAACCGTGTAAGGCTTTATAGGTCAAAACCAACACTTTGAATCGAGCCTGGAAGACTATTGGCAACCACCAGTGCAGAGACCGGAGCACTGATGTAACGTGCTCCCGACGGCCTAGTTCCACTAAGAGCCGGGCCGCCGTATTCTGCACCAGCTGCAGCTTCCGAGCCATCACCATAGGTAGCCCCATGTAGAGCGCATTACAGTAGCCTAGTCGAGAGGTGATAAAAGCATGGATGATCGTGGCCAGATCAGGAACCGAAAACTACCAAAGCCGTCGCACCAGATGTAACTGGCGGAAGGCAGTCCTCACCACAGTCTCCACCTGGAGATCCAGGCAGAGCTGTGCGTTGAGGAGCATCCCAGGTTCCATACCTGGGAAGTCAGCGGAGGACAGATCCCATCAACCATGGGAGCTGTCACTTCCACCAACTTACCCACTACCATCACCTCTGTCTTGTCAGGATTCAATCGCAGTCGGTTAGCCCTCATCCAATCCCCCACAGCTGCCAAACACCAGGTAAGCACCGAGACAGCCGGGCCTGGATCTGTTGAAAATGAGAGATATAGTTGGGTATCATCCGCATACTGATGACACCTCACCCCAAACCCTTTAATCACTTCACCGAGCGGCTGGATATACATGTTGAACAGGAGAGGGGACCTGACAGAACCCTGCGGAACCCCACACGAGAGGTCTCGGTAAGATGAAAAACAATCACCGAGCACCACCCGCTGAGTTCTTCTGGTCAGGAATGAGCAGAACCATTTGAGAACAGTCCCACCCACCCCCGCACTGTCCTGCAGGTGTGTCACCAATATCTCATGGTCAATGGTATCAAATGCTGCTGAAAGATCTAACAGGATCAATAGGGTAAATCGACCCCGATCCTTCTCGTGGCGGCAATCATCTACCAAAATCACAAGTGCAGTCTCAGTGCCATAACCTGGATGGAAGCCAGACTGAAAGGGATCAAGATAACTGATGCAGTCAAAATGCTCCTGGAGCTGTTGGGCCACTACCCGTTCAATAACCTTCCCTAAAAAGGGAAGGTTAGAGACAGGCCGATACCTGGCAGGGGAGTCAACGTCAAGCGATGGTTTCTTGAGCAGAGGCTGCACCACCACCTCCTTGAGGCAGCTCGGCACTCTGCCCTCCCAAAGGGAGACGACCACCCCGACCAGCAACGGCCCCATTGTCTGCTGGCAGCTCTTAACTAGCCAGGACGGGCACGGATCTAATTCAAAGGAGGTGGCCCGAACCACGCCCAGAACCTCCACCACGTCAGCAGGTGTCAGCAACTGAAATTGTTCTCACAAAATTGGACATGACAGGGCTTCTACAACCCTCCTCTACTGTATTAAGTGCGGCATCAAAGTAATGGTGAATACAAGCAATTTTATACACAAAATAATCCGCAAACATGTCACAGCGGGCAGATGATGACTCAACTCCAGGGTCGAGGGAGGCCGGACTGACCAGCCCCCGCACAACCTGGAACAGCTCCGCTGGACGGGATTTTGCGGACGCTATGAGGGTAGCAAAGAACTCCCTCTTTGTTACCCGCATAGCCATGGTATAGGGTCGTAAACTAGCTCTATGCCGCAATCTGTCGGCTTCAGCATGAGAACGATGCCACCATCGCTCCAACTGTTGCCCAGCTTGCTTCAGCCTCCGCAGCTCCTCAGAAAACCACGGAGGTCTGCGGAGCCTCCGCCTAGGTAATGAATGCCTGGGAGCTGTCCGATCGATAGCCTCCATCAGCAAGGTGTTCCATAGCTTAACAAGGTCATCGATGAGATGGTCATCAAGGTCAGAGGGTAACTCTGGAAGCTACTGGAAGCTAGCTTGCAATCTGCCAGTAGCTTGTGAGCTACTGCTTGGCCAGCTCCTACCTAGGGTTCTGCACAGCTTAAGGCTGGCCATGCAGAAATAGATCTTAACCTGGGACAGAAACAGGAAATGGGGCTGATGGATTTGTTTAACTTTGTAATTTATTCAGATATTTATTTTTTCTAGATGAGTCTTCTTTAATCAAACAGAGATGTAAGGAATACTGGGTGTTTTACCATTAGATGCATCCACACATGGCCCCCCACTGTCCAAATGCTTGTGTGATGGTGGTGCCCATGCACTCCCGTGACCCACACACCGGCCACTCATGGAGCACTCCTGAAAAATCTGGAGTGCCCCATGTGCGGCAAGGCAAAAGGGTGTGTGGAGACAGGCGCCTACGCATCCCCCGCTTGTATGAACCAGGGCTCCCTCTCACCCATGCCACTTCCCCGGTCCCACCCACAGCCCTGCCAGGAGCTCTTAAAGGACACGTGCTTTGTCCTCTGAGGGACCTCTTAAAGGACACGTGCATGCAATACACCATGTTGACTCAAAGCAAAACAAAACACCTCGCAATGCATGAGAGAAGAGCCAATGCCAGAAGAACAGAAGAACTGCCATACTGAGTCAGACCAATGGTCCATCCTACCCAACATCCTGTCTCCTACAGTGGCCAAGTTCAGACACATGGGGAAAGTATCAGCAGTCACAATGGGCAATCCATTCCCTGCTGATCCCTCCCTGCTCCCAACAGTAAGTTCTCATCCTGTAATCTACTTGGCTAATAGCCGTTAATGGACCTATTCTCCAAGAATTTATCCAGTCCTTTTTAAATGCAGCTATACTACTGGCCCTGACAGCCTCCGCTGGCAATTTAACTGCGTTGAGTGAAAAAATACTTTCTTTTATTTATTTTAAATCTGCCACCAGTTAGTTTCATGGAGTGTCCCCTAGTTCTACTACTACTTGTCAGGGTAAATAAATATTCCCTATCTACTCATTCCACTCCACTCAAGATTTTATAAACCTCTATCCTATCCCCTCTCAGTCTTCTCTTCTCCAAACTGAAGAGACCCAACCTATCAAGCCTCTCTTTGTACGGAAGCCATTCCAAAACCTTGATCATTTTTATTGCCCTTCTCTGCATCTTTTCAAGTGCTACTATATCTATTTTGAGATGCAGTGACCAGAATTGCACACAATACTCAAGGTGCCATCGCGCCATCTATTTATATAAAGGCATGATATTTTCAGTTTTATTCTCTATCCCTTTCTGGTTAATTCCTAACATTGTTTGCTTTTTTGACTGCCGCCGCATATTGAGCCGAGGAATTCAGTGGATGACAGCAGCTCAGATGGCAGCTTCCTGCATGTCCCACCATGGAGGACAGCAGCTTGGATGGCAGCTTCCTACATGTCCTGCCCAGTAATAGGCACCTCTGTTGTAGCCCGGGACTGCCAGCAGCTGCAGCAACTACACTGTCTTCTGGGCAGGAAGGAGTTACTGGCTTCATGTTTCTATGGTTTCTGGGGCTGTGTCATGGCAGAGGGTGGGCAGATGGGTGGAGATTAGGGTGGAGGGTGCTGCTGGGTGTGGGGGGAAATGGCTGATCGTATGAATTATTTGCATGGCTGGTCCGTGGTGGAGAGAGTGTGCGGAGTCTGCCTGAGTGGGCACAACGGTCAACCAGGGAGCTGCCCATTAGAATCCCTCCTCACTCACTCCACATGTGTGGGCACCCCACAACCACACCACTCAGTGGATACAGACTCCTCCTCAAGTCTTCCTCATTTAAAAAACACCCACTGATGGCTAGTGGTCAAATGTGAAGGTGTCTTGCTCTGACATCCAGTCTTGTTTAAAATGGGTTTTCTCATCTTATTAATTTTAGAGCTATTCATTTTGCACTGTCAGTACACAGCCAAACAGGTGTGGCTGGTGGATAGCAGGCTCTAATTCCAGCAAGGTATTCAGAACAAGGAAACAAAAAATGTTATTTTATGGCTGTACAATGTAAAATTTCACATACCACAATGACAATTTACTCCTCAAAAATTAGGATGACATTTAAGAAGCCTGGATTTTATTTTCATTTACAAGGTGCATGGGAGGTTTCAAAGTGGGGAAAAATTGGTCACGGCCCAGTACTTAATTTGTAAAAAAAAAAATAATGCCTGCCCCAAAAACCACACTCCCTGCCACAGAGCTTGTCAGAGCAGGGAAATGAGCCCTATTCTTTAGGTAACAACCTGCCCAACCACTGGACTAACCTGGATCTCTTAAAAATAAAAGTTCTTGTGATTGAATCTATATGATGGTCAAGTCAAGTTTATTATAGCTGTTTGCCATTACAAAAGTATTTCAGATAAAACATTACATAAAATAAGATAAAAATACAATGTAGTAAAAGAACATTCAAGTAGATACAAGTCAGTTTGTCATACAGCATAATTAGTCATAGGATAGGATAGACTTCCAAAAAACAACACCACTGCTTTCATAATTATTGGGTCACTTAAATTCAGTAAGCCTGAGATTCTCTGAGAGTCCGTGTCCCAGTGCTCCCCTTCTAATATAAAATTGATCCAGGATGCACTCAAATTTTCATATGGGCAGTGGAATAGTACACGAGTTAAAGATTCAACTTCTTCTAGATGACATGTACATAGTCTATTGCAATAATTTTGGTCGTGTTACCTACCGCTAACCACTGCAGAGGCAAACAATTGGAATTGAACCAGGGTCATCATTTTTCACAATTTGAAATGGTGCAATTGAATCAAATAAGGTTCCATAGAGTAGGTTACTTCATCATAGGGTACCGAGGGGCTATAGTAATCATTCCAAGAGCCGACAGCTCATCCTTTACTACCATCTCAGGGACCCTCTGTTTTATTGCCAGCAGGGTAAAAGACCTGAGTGTTCCATAGGTCTCTATAGAGAATCCCGCTTGAGTCAGAATCTTAGCAATTCCAGCCCACCACCAGAATTTTCTGCTTCCTGCATGCTGCAGCTGTTCAACTCAGCATTTCTGCGGGAGCCGTGCTGATTCCATTCTAGATACTTTAGCCCAGTAAGAGAGTGCTCGCATCTTAACTAGTAGAGAAATAGGGAAGAGACCCGTTTTGGCTTGTAGCACAGTAAGTGGTATAGCCATAGTGACCCCCAAAATTCCTTGGATAAATTTATTTTGTATAACTTCCATCCCACTCGAGTAACAAGGGACGGAATCTATATGATGGCCAGCACAGGGAAGCCACTAATGGAAGTCAAATAAACCATCTGGTTTTTTTCTGGCTTTCATTTTGTCGTGAAATGGCCACTATCAGCCTTTTCCTTGTCTTTCACATTTTGAGGTTCATACTCCTACTGGGAATATTTCCTGGGGTCCAGCCCCCCTTCCTCCAGAATTGTTGGGGCTGAGCCCTGACAAGCCCCCCCCCCCCCCCTTACAGCCTTTTGGTGACTGGAGCAGTGTAAAAAAACCCTTTAATTTAAATGAAAATCAGGTACTTGGAATACACTAAGGACTTTTTTTTTTATCCAAGGCAGTTGGATATATGCAGTAGAAACAGCTTGATTGCAGTGAGTGCAAAATGGAGAGTAAATTTGTCCTCCATGCCTAGCAGATAAAGAATTGTAGAAAGATATGATCGCTCATTCCTTAGCTCATCAGACTCCAGGGCCTTGGAGAGTGGAGGAAGTAGTGCATTCAGTTCCTGTAGAGAGCAAGCACCTGGCATCACTCCAGGGAGAGAAGGAAGGAGTGGCAGTGATTGACTTGTCTGCCCCAGGCAGGTCACTTTAGCACAGAGATTTTGAGGCAGAGAGGGAGTAAAAGTATGTAGGAAAACAAAGTCTCATATTAGCTCATAAGGTCCCATGCTGAGGAAGGAGAGGGGAGAGGATGGAGTGTTTGTCACTTTTCTGTCTCAGGGCACAGAGGCACTGGCTGGCATCAATCAGTTTGCACCTCATCCTCTTCTAGCTCATTTCTATAAGAAATGCTGGCATTTTCATGCTGAGAAAACACATTCCCATGGCTGATAGGTTTTCCTTAATGTAATCCCGAAGTGTCCTATCAAAAGCTCAAAGCTACGTGAACCAACTAAAGGAGCAGTTCTATGAGTTTGCCAGTAGAGGTCTCTGTATTTCTTATACGTGCATTTTGAAAAATGCTTCTACGGGAAGGACTATACTATTCAGACATTTAATGCCTAAGACGCTGGACGTCCACCTACAGGTACAGATCCAAAATTATGTAGGTTTTTTATTCACCTTTCTGTTCCTTCATGATTTTTGAAAAGCTTTGCATAAAAATTGGGGTTTAAGAATGGCTGGTTTTAAGCAAGATATGGGTTAAAGTAAGATACTGAATTTGTAATCATATATTTTTTTAAAAAAAATTAAGAGATTTGAGACTCAACAGGAACTTTGCTATATTATTATTAAGGCTGGGCACACAAATAGAACTAATAAACACAGAATTCACAGAGTAAACAGTCACAAACAAAGCTTATGACTGCCAGTTCTTCATTACACTCATTTTTTAGTTATCTAGTCATATAACCTCTAGCATGCTAAGACTCCCCAACTAAGACAAGCCAGTTCCCTTGCCTGGCTGAAGAACATGAAATTTAAGGGAGCAGTCATGACAAATGACACATCCATGTGGAAGCATACATACTTTACTACCATTAACTTCAATGGCACTGCTCACAGTATTTGATGTATCTGAAAGTCAAGTCTGGATTTAACATACCATAACTAAACAAGTTACTAGAAAGGGGGATGTGTGAGAAAGAACAGAGGTCACAGAAAAAGAGATTGTAAGCCACAGGCAGAGACCGCGTCTATTTCTATGTTCTGTACAGCGCCAGGCACAAGGCTGGTGCTATATAAATGTTTATAATAATTATAATTATTATAATAACTGGAGCAGTACTTCACCATTAAAATCAAGTGTGGTGTAAAAAAGGCAGATAATAGACTTTGATGTCACTGCATGCACAAATCTCCAATTCCAGTGGCTGCAGTTAAATGCCCTCCTTTAAATCCATGAAACAGAAATAAAGTTGTTGGGCTAGACTTTGACCTTAAGTTACTAAAGGAAAATTATTTGATATTGTATTTAAGAGCTGCTTTTTGATAAATAGTTGATACAGGAATGATAGGGGGCATGTCACGTGCAGGTAGAAGGAATAGCATAGAAATAATTTACTGTTTGTAAATATTGTGATGGAACTGAAGTTTAGAATCAGCTGGGAGAGTGAGATCTGCATTTTAACAAGGTTCCAGAGGTACCAGTGGACCACAACCAGTTTACACGGTTTACAAATGTGACATAAGCATGGGCAATTCTGAAGATGTAGCTGGGTTTTTAAACATAGCAGCTTGTGGGTAGCTAGACAGATGCTCTAAAACCATCATCTGGTCAAATAAAAGACTAAACTTTAAAAGCATGTTAGACTAATTGCATTGTTTATCCATGGTCTTACAGCTTCCTGAAACCTCCCTGTTTTCCCCACACTGCACCTTCCAGAACCTGGAGCACCCCCTTCATTGTACAGGCCCCCTATCATTCCCATTGCCCCAACCCAGCAGCCAGTGATGGGAGTGATAAATCCCCCTACCCCCAGCAGAGGGGACATTCCCCTGATGTGGTTAGAGTCTGTGGGGCGTGGCACCAAGCTCATAGAGCAGGATTTCCTGGAGTGCAGTATTCCTAGGTGTTACAGGGTCTCCCCCACCCCAACTATGGCCCATGTTTTGCCCCTGTATCCTAATGCATTTGAAAGGCAGCAGAATTGAGATTGCTCAGGCATCTTAATTCTGTGATATGGCTTTGCACTTTACAATAACTATTTTGTTGTTATTTGTTTGTTTGTTTGTTTGTTTGTCTGGCCGATGGCAGAAGCTAAGTCCGTAATAAACCATTCATTCATACAATAATTATTTTAAGGTAGTATTTTGTTTGTAAAATCTAAATGTTAACAATGAATAGAAATATAGACTGTAAAGAACCATAATTTTGATTGGTTGTTTTTTTTTATGTGCCGTCTCCATTATCAATATTTTTATACGATTTAGATGAAGCATAGCACATATCAACACCATGAGGAAAGTCTCTAAAGATGGTTTAACGTGAGAGAAGAACACAGACCAGTCACCAAGATCTCTAAAGACAGTAAACTGTCCTTAGCAGTAACAAGATAGAAGATACAAGACTTTCAAGAATGAAAAGAGATTGCATTGCAGTGAAGCTGGCTTTTCTAGCTTTTGTAAAAAACTTTCCATAATTAACTTCTTACAACAGTTGGCTTCCCTTAAATGACCTTACTGTATGAAGTCTTTGGTCTCACCTTATCTTAAAAAAAAGTTAACAGGTGGTACAAAATTTAACTCGATGAACCTCTCCTTGGGCTATTGAAAGAAAGCATTTTACATGCTAAGTGTCTGCTAGTAAAGTAGGCATATTTTAGTGAGGTTTATTGCTTTATAGATGCTTGTGTTGGGTAACAATATGATTATTGCTGCTACCTTACTGCAATGCGCTCTACGTGGGGCTGTCCATGGTGACTGTTCAGAAGCTGCAGCTGGTGCAGAATGCAGCGGCTCGGCTCCTTTTGGGGAGAAGTCGCCAGGAGCACATTACACCGGTTCTCCAAAGTCTGCCAGTGCCTATAGCGTTCCGGGTACAACTCAAGGTGCTGATTTTGACTCTTAAAGCCCTAAACGGTTTGGGTTCCTTATATTTATTTATTTTGAGCCATTTTTAGCCCGCTCCCTCCTGCTCACAACAGCAGCTTGGGGCGGCTCACAACAAAATTCAAACATTTAAAGCAGTTCAATAATTAAAATCAAATACATAAAATTTATAAAACTCATTAAAAGAGCGGAACCAACCCCACACCCCGTCTCCCTCCCCAAAAGCCTGGCGGAATAGCCAGGTCTTACACTGGGTGTCTTCAGACGTTACGAGATCACGGTGAACCACAGTGAATACCCACCTGTGGTCACCGTGTCTCGATCGTCTGTTTGCGGGGTGCCAGATGTTCGCCACGGTGAATCCCCACATGGGGTCTGTTTGAACCACGCTTCCCGGGCTAGCCGGGGGAAGCGTGGTCAAACGGACCCCGGGCCGGGACCAACGAAAAGTCACGTCTGCACCGCGCGGCCCCGGCCCCTCCCACTTTCCCCGCCGGGATCCCCCCGGCACGTCTGTTGTGGCGTTACGGGGTGACCCCGGCGGGGAACGAAGCCGGTGGTTTCGGTACGGGGCCAAATGGCCCCGTAACGTCTGAAATCACCCACTGTCTCCGGAAAGAGGGGAGGTCTGGGGCCAGGTGGGCCGCCGTCGGGAGGGAATTCCACAGCCTAGGCGTGGCCACCGAGAATGCCCTCTCCATCATCACCACCCAGGAAACCCAGAGGACTTTGAGTCGGTCGTCCCTGACCGACCGCAGGGGCCACACCACGACCCGGGACGCGAGGCAGCCCCACAGGTAAGTGGGGCCCAGGCCGTTTAGGGTTTTATAGGTCAACGCTGTATCTAAGAGACCGTCTGTCCTACCATGTTCCATTGCAGTCCCTACCATTGGCCAGGGGTGCCTCCTACAGGTTCCATCCATTACCCTTGTCTGTAGGACATGGGTGCGCAAAGGTAGTGCTTGGTCGCTGCTCCAGTTTTATGGAATTTCCTTCCCCGGGAGGTTTGCTTGAGCCCGAGCCTGAGCATCTTCCGGAGGCAGTGCAAAACGTTTTTATTTGAAAGACCATTTGGTGGGCAGGGATGAGGGTTGGTTAGGTTATTGGGTAGGGTTGTGGGGAAGGTGGGAGTTTTGAGGGGAGGGAGTGTTTCACTGTATTAATTTTATTTATTGTTTTATGAATTGTAAGCTGCCCTGAGCCTTTGTGGGAAGGGCGGCATAGAAATTTGAATAAATAAATAAATAAAATAAGTGAAAGGGGAAATGGCACCTCGGTCAAAATAAAACTGAGAAGTACGTGCAGAACTTTCTTCATAGGAAGTGTGGCTTTTGTGCCTGTTCATCAAAGCTCTGGGCCTATAAACATTATTAACAAGTGTTTGGGTGTTTTTGGACAAGCGCCTCCATACCCATCATGCATGTTGCAGGGCTGCATAGGGCAACTTACTCAATAAGTAAGAGTGAGGGGAAGTAACCTAGTTAATGGAAAACATCAGATAAAATACTCCTAAATATTAAAATCTCTGTTAAAATAGTGCAAATAGTCTACTGAGGTATATTTACATGATACTCTCATTAGGAAAAAGTCAATAAACGGTGCATATTTAGGTGCCAATGAATTGGTGTATAGGTTATTTTGAAATATTGCAGTTGGCTCACTTATCGTCCCACTAAAAGCAGCAGAACACCACAGCTACTGGCTTTTCACAAACAAGCGAAGAACTTGTAAGACTCTGCCCACGCAGCAGTGGTTATCACATGGGGAGAGGGCACAGGAAGGAAAAGAAAAACTTCAATTCCCAGCAAGCTTTGCATTGCCTTGGCAGTCCACTTGGCTGCCTAGTCTCCTTCTCTCACTAGCCCCTGGGCTTTGTGAAGGTCCTCCATTCCAGCCATAGCTGACTCATGACTGCTGATAGTGGGGAGCACAATTTAAAGGTTATTAACCACCTGGCCAGGTTGGCCTGCTCCGCCGCCTCCCCCTACATCTTGGCCAGATCTCATCACTGCCTCTGAGTCCTCCGCGCCTTGCTTGAGCCGCTGAGCCTGCTTGAGGATTGCAGCTGAGTCCTCCTCCCTCACGCCGCTGCTGCTGTTCCTACAAGGAAGTCACCCCTCTGCTTACTTCCTGCCCGCCCAGATGAGTGGGACCATGGCAGGGGAAGGGAAGAGGACTGGACTCCTAAATCCGATGGGGCCAAGAGGCAGGAAAATATCTATAGGGCCACATGTTCTTCCCCCCCCCCCATCAATCTCTCATGCTCCCAGCTCAAACTCTTCTGGTGGCTGCATAACAAAATTAAAATGCAAGGCTAGCTAGTCTCCCAGGGGAGTCTCACTGGAGTCAATCCCATAAACCTCACGTGCTGCATGCAACCTATACACATCTACTGTGCCGTGCGAAACCTGCGTGGTACCCACATCACCTGGATCCCACTTGGGATTGGGGTCACTGAAAAGGACTAAAGGTGAAAACAAATGAGATAGTAGACCACAATAGCCTGCAATTCACCTGCCCATCTGTTAGGTGTCTGGAGGGAGAGACTGAGGGAGGTCACCTTTGCCCAGGGGTGGCAGGCCTAGGAGCGGAGCCCCGTGCAGTCTCTTCCTCCCTGTTTCCTGCCCCACACAGCAGTGGAACCCACTCCTGGGACGGCAGCGGCAGCAGTGAGCCTGGGCAGGCCACGTGCAGCATGCGCGCCACCTCTGCCCATGTACTATGTTGGGAGCCACCACCCCTGGGCACGCAGGGGACTGGCCCATGGTGCATTTTCTGGGGACAAAGTCACTGGTCTCCCTGCGCCTGACACCAGCAGAGAGGAGTCAAGCAGGTATGACAATGGTGGGGCTGGGGCCATGTATGGCCCCCAGACAGGATTGCTGCGGCCCAAAGTCTAGGAGCAATCTGTTGCCACTAGCCACATTTTAGTCTTGGTCCTGCTTCTAGTGGCCGCTCCTCCTTGACCCAAGTCCTGCCCCCTGTGATCCAACCCAGGGCATGGGGGGCAGTTTGGTAACTGCATGTGTGTTCTCCTCTCCAAGCCAGCTCAAGAGGCCAGAAATATTCCTGCACAGGCAGCAGGGTGTAGTTTAGGGAATGGCCTAACCCCCGTTACCAACGGGCAGGCTGGCAGATGCCTACCTGAGCAGGGCCGAGCCCCGCGGAGGTAGGAAGGATCCCTTATAAGGCTGGCTTGGAGTAATCAGGGGAGCAAGTAGGGGCACTTCCCCTTCTCCTCGATCACGTCAGCTCCAAGGTAGCAGGGCCCCTGCCGCTGCCTCAGCGCTAGGGAGGGCTACGGGTCAGACGGCAAAGCAGCACAAGCTCTTTCTCTGGTGAGGGCGGTGGCAGCAGCACATGGGCTCGGGTGCCGGCCCGGCCGCCCCGCCCAAGGGAAGGTGCTACACTGGGTGTGCGCGGAGCTAGGGGGCGGCCGCTCTTTGTGTCTCGCTGCGGGAACCGGCCGGCGCTCCTTTGTCTGCTTTCTCTTTCGCTCCCCGTCCAGACGCACATGTGCTGCTGCCCCTGCCTCGCCGCCGCCAAGCGGGGAGGGGGAGCCGCCGTGGCGGCTGAGCTGCTGCTGCTGCCGCTGCCATGAGGTGCTGCTGCTCCGAGAAGGGGCTGCTCCGGGTCACCGTGCTCCTCAGCCTAGCGGGGCTCCGGCTGGACCTGGATCTCTGCCTGCTGCTGCCGCTGCCTCCGCCGCCGCCTTCTGCTGCCCGGGACCTGCAGAGCCTCCTGCTCGGCTGGGGTCCCAGGGGCAGCCCCGCTCTGCCCCCCAAGTGCCCGGAGTTGGCCTGGGACCTGGCCTCGCAGCAGCAGCAGCTCCTATTCCAGGAGGTGCGGGCGCTGGGAAGCCCTTACTTCCCCCCGACGCGAGTGGACGCCTGGCTGGTGCACGCTGTGGCCGGGGAGGGGAGTGCGGCGCCGGCGCAGACTGCTGCCGGGGATGGGGCCAGGGAGGGCAGCAGCCGGGAGGAGCCCGGTCATCCCTACGCCGCCAGGGGCAGCAGCCTGCAGCAGCGGCCTGAGCTGGCTGGAGAAGCTGCAGCCGCCGCCGCCCCAGGCCGGGCCGGGGCCGGGGCCACCCCTGGCAAAGAGGTAAGGGGGGGAGTTTGCAGGGAGACGGGCTGGTGGAAATGGAAGGGAGATGAGGGCCAAGTAGTTCCGATGATGAGAACTTTTATTGCACAAATAAGTTCTTAGGCTACGTAGGGCCACGGTGAAGACTAGCATCTCTAACAAACCGGAGACCCGAAATGAAGTCTCTTGTTGACTACGCTGTTCCCCTGGACTTAACACGCTTGCCCAGTTTTTATATAAGCCCCCCCCCCCTTCTTACAACAGTTCTTACAAAAGAACCCCACCGCCCGCCCAGTTTTTATGTAAGCCCCCCCCCGCGCTGCCTGGAATAGGTGGGGTGGGATAACAAAATTTGTTAAATAGAATAACTTACTGCTCTGCAAGCTACTAGCCCCACTTCGCTTGACCCCGGATGCTACCAATTTCAGTCTCTTAAACTATGTCCATCCTGAGGAGGATAGTATAAAACCTGACTCCTCCTCGTTCCCCAAACATGCATGCATGCATGCATTGCACGCACATCCTATGCAGAAGTGAAGCTACATAACAAAAAGGAGGAGGCAACTGAGAGACTGGAGAGGTTCTGCAACCCTCCTTACCTCTGGGACATCAAAAGGTGGGTGAGGCATGGCATGATCCCCACCACTACAAGAATACATCTATGGTGAGATAATTACAACTTCCCTTCTGCTTATGAAATACTTGGATATTGCAAAACATCTGGTGGCAGCTCTGTAAGTCAGGAAATAAATGGATTGTCTTCTCCCAAGCTATGGGGGAAGTCAAGCTGTGGGGCAAGTCAAGGCTTGGATATGAATTTTGTAACTTCGGCCCAGCTTTACAGTGGGGCAAATCCTAAATGTTGGCTATGAACCCTTCACCCCTCATCACTCTGGTGAAAAAAACCATTCTGCTTCATTCAAAACTTTCTCCCATTATGTGCCAGCCTGCTGAGGAGGATGTAGATCCCATGTTTGCTTCTTGGAGACAGCAAAGGCTTCCTCATTATATACAGTGTTTCTAAACGAGCATGGCTGGGGGAAGGGGGGATCCATGGCCACCGTTCAGGTGAAACGCTTGGGGAGCAATTCTATACAGCAGCTGCCTCGCACTCCCCCTGCCACAGATCATTGGGGAGGGGGAAGAGCACCAGGCTGGCCTTTGAAATCGACATGTTTCAATGTGAGCACTGGGGACCCCAGACTACCCAGTGTTCGCAGCCAGTTCCTGTGACTTGTAAAGGCTGTGTCCTCCGCCCAAAGTGCCTATGAGCAACAGACCGGTCTGCTAGCGTGGCTGGCTGCCACCATTCATACGGCAGGACATGTGTGGCCGCCAGTTGCCACACACCTTTTTGGCTTGCCCTGCACAGAACACTCTGGATTTTTTGGCTGTGCTCAATGTTTGGCCACCAGTGAGTGCTGCGTGGCTCACGAGTGCGCGCATTCCCCCACTCCACCTTCAGATGGGTGGTCAGATGAGTGGATCCTGGGTGACCATGCATGGAAGCATCTTATTTAAAAACACCCCTAGACAGTCCACCTGTGTTTCGGTTAGAGAAAATGGGAAGGAAGAGAGCTGGTTTCTCCAGGTGTGTGTAAATTATAGAGCCCCAGTAGTGGCTCCATAGTTAAGGTGGTTGCAGACATTCGTTGAGCAGCGCCTATGCTGTTCAAGGGAGTCTGTGGACTTCTGCAAACACTTCTGGTGGGTGACCAAAAGTATTGATCAGAGTTATAGATTTCCCTTGTACATTTGATGTAATGGCTTTTTCAATACAAGGGGAGTGTCTAGTACGCGCTGGTGGTTTTGTGTGCAGTAAAAAAAACAAGAAAAAAGTGTTAGATTGTGGTCCTCCTTTAAGGGGGTGGGGAAACCCGCAAGTGGTGGCGGTGGCTGGTAACATGGCAGGTGATTTAAAGTTCGCTGGAAGATCTGCGTCCCTGGATGCAGCTGGGAGATGCTGAAGCAGTGAGTAGGGGCTAGCTTATGCATTAACATTATGAAACTATTAAGTTTCAACAGGAGGGGAAATTACCTAGACAAAAAACCTTCAGTTTAAGAAACTGGTTAAGGCAGCATTCCAAATTATACTCAAACTCTAACATGATAGTAAATTGTCATGTTAAGGCAATTTAAAAAAAAAAAATTTTTTAAACTATTTAACTGAAATTAAACTGCATATGTGTGGTATGGTGACTGAACGATACTTATATGTGATGAGGAATGTATGCAGTTTAATTTCAGTTAAGCCGTACATTTAAAAAAAATATATTATTTGCTTTAATGTGACAATTTGCTGTTATGTTATAGTTTAAGTATAATTTGGAATGCCGCCTTAACCAGTCTCTCAAACTGAAGGTTTTTTGTCTAGGTAATTTTTGCAAGAAGTGAAGACAGTGGGGGGGGGAATCACTGTATGTCTATAAGACTTCCAGCTGAAAACACAACCCAAATAAGAGTTGAATGGAATATTTATTTTTCCAGAAAAAGCCACAAACAAATGCTAAAAACATTAAGTTCTAGGTATATAGTCTAGCACTGTAACTAAACGTACTGCTTCGCAATAGGGAGGATATAGTTAATAAAAAAGAACCCATCTTATTTAGATGCAGAATAGTATAAAAAACGGGCACTGTAACAGTCAATAAAAATTCTGCCATGTGGATATTATTTATCAATGCTCCATCAATATTAGCAGTGTTCTATACAGCACTGCTTCTTTTGGAGCAAATGTACATCTATAGCGAATTGCTGCTATTATTTATATAGCACCAGCAGTGTACCTGCCACAGTACAATCAATAGTTATAGACCGGTCCCTATCCCAAGGGGCTTACAGTCTAAGAGAGACAAGGGAGGGGTGATGGAGAGGTGAACATCAGGAGAGACAAGGATACGTTCATGAGGTTGAGAAGTTGCAGGTGCATGTGCTTAATTTAGTTACGGGGAAGAGGCTGTGATAACACTCATGATGAGCCAGGGAAAGCCTGATGGAAGAGGTAGGCTTTCAGGAGGGATTTGAAAGTTGGGAGGGAGGGAGCAGAACAAATGTATCCAGGGAGGGAGTTCCAGGCCTGGGGGCAGCAAGAAAGACGTTTAGAGGAGCAAGGAAGTTGCAAGCAGGTGAGGGTGGGGGGCAGAGGAGGAGCAAAGCTTCTGGACAGGAATGTGGCAGAATACAAGAGCAGAGCGATATTTATATATTTTATATTTATTTATATTAAAACTTATAGGCCGCCCCCTCCTGTCTCAGGCATCTTGGGGCGGCTCACAACATTTTAAAACATATTAAAATATACAATACTAAACTACAATTAAAAACAGCGTAAGACCCATCCCCACCCACCCCATCTCCAAGGCCAAGAAGACCCTTAAAGGTAAAGACCAGGAGCTTGTACTGAATGCGTTCATGTAGAGGGAGCAAGTGTAGGGCGGCGAGGAGAGGCTGAACGTGGTCAAAGTGACAGGTAAGGTGGATGACTTTGGCAGCAGAGCGTTGCACGGAGAGGAGGGGGATGAGATCAGAGCAGGGGAAAGCAGTAAGGAGGAAGTTACAGTAGTCAAGGCGAGAGATGATTAGAGCGTGGACTAGGTTTTTTGCAGTGACAACAGTAAGGGCAGGGCCAGACTTCAGCAATATTATACAGAGCGAAGCAACAGGATTTGGCAACAACCTGGATTTGAGACATAAAGGAGAGGGAGGAGTCAAAGATAAATCCTAAGCTATGCACTTGAGGGACACGCTGGATGGTAACATTCTCAATGGAAATTGAGAGAAGTAGGAGGGGAATGTGTTCTTTTGTGTTTTTTTATGGGGGGGAGATGAGGCATTTGGTCTTGGCCCTATTAAGTTTGAGTTGGTGGTGAGACATTCAAGCAGAGATATCGGAGAGATAGTCAGTGATAAGAGACGATGGGAGTGGAGAGAGAGAGTTGCGTGTCATCAGCATGCAGGTGATACTGGAATTCGTGAGATTCAATGAGTTTGCCCAGAGAAAGAGTGCAAAGGGAGAAGAGGGCCCAGGAGTTCCCCAAGACACTGTCCCACAGAGAAGGGAAGTGACATAGATGAGATACCAGCAAGAGAAACATTGAAGGAGTTGTTTGAGAGATACGAGGAGAACCAGTCGAAAACAAAGTCCTGAAAACAAACGGAGTATAGTGAATCCAGGAGGAGGCCATGGTCAACAGTGTCAAGGTGGCAGAGAGATGGAGGAGGATAAGAATGGAGTAGCAGCCCCTAGACTTAGCTAAGAGAATGTCGTTGGTGATTTTGGCAGAAGCAGTCTCGGTCGAGTGGAGAGGGCAGAAGCCTGACTGAAGGGAGCTAAAGGAGGCGTTAGAAGAGAGGAAATCAAGACAGCGCATGTAGGCAGCTCGATCCAGGAGCTTGGAAGCAAAGGGTAGGAGCAAAATGGGGTGATAGTTGGAAGGGTCGGAGGGGTCAGGGGTGGCCTTCTTAAGGATAGGAGAGACAGTGGCATGTTCAAAGGCCTATGGAAATGACCCAGTAGAGAGAGGTTGATGATGTGCAGCAGAGAAGGTGCAGTAGTGGGGGCAATCGCTGTTCGGAGGTGAGAGGGGATGGAATCAAGAGGGCAGGTGAAGGGGTTGGATGAAGAGAGGGGGGAGGTGACCTCATTAAGGGAAGCTAGGGAGAAGGAGAAGAGAGGCAGGAAGGGGAATAGCAGGGAAGGAAATGAAGGAGGGAGAGGGTTGAGAAGCAATACAAGGTGGAGCTTATCAATCTTGTTGGAAAAAAGAAGATCCTGTGCAGAGCTCTTTTGGATCTTCTTCCAAAAGAGAAGACCCCTCTGTGCAGAGGGGAAGGGGTTGTGGGGAGGACAGGGAGGCTTCAGAAGGGAAGCAAATGTTGAGAAGGGATGGCAGGGGTTGCAGGAGTGAGATTCAATGAATGTGGAGTAATGGCAGTCTTTGGCCATGGAAGGGGCATTGCTAAATGCAGAAAGAGCAACCATAAAGTGGAGCAAGTCAGCAAACTCATGAAACTTATGTCAGAGGTGCTCAGTGGCTCGAGAGTAGGACTGGAGGTGGTGGATGATAGGGGTGAGCCAGGCTTATGCGATGGATTGTTAGTCTTGTCAAGGTTGCTTTGGAGCTGGCTCCATAAATCTTAGCCATTTTCTTCAGTTGTATTACTGAACTCCAGCATCCCCACTGGTATTGGATAAAACACAACAGCTGTTAGCAGTTTACCATGGTGACATAAGCAAAGGAATTGAAACAAATAAGTAACTGGTAACAATGGACAAATTCCCCAGCGATGGTTCAGTTATGCACTCATGATGTTTCCTTGCTAATTTGACAGCCTATTTAATTTGCACTGTAACCCTAATCCTGCAGAATAATTCTACAGATCTCTAAATTTATGCATGCAAGTAGAAGCACTTGAACCCTTTAGTGCCACATGAATCATGTAAGGTTCCATGTGCCTAAGTTTTTTTTAAGAACTGGCTCTTTGATATTTTTTTTTGTTAATCATTTTTATTTATTTATGTATTTTAAAAACCTTATTCCCCACCCCACCCGCCACAGGCACCTCGAGGCAGCTTATGACAGTCAAAAACAATTAAAACAGATCATAAAAAGGAGGAAACCGAGAACAACTCCCCTCCAGCCATCCATCACGCCTCTCCCCCACCAAACGCCTGGCAGAACAGCCAGGTGTTACAACTTCTCTGAAAGGAGGGGAGGTCCGGGGCCAACCAGGCCTCCACCGGAAGGGAGTTCCATAGGCGCAGCGCGGCCACCGAGAACACCCTCCCCTGTGTGGAAACTCAGGGGACCTGANTTTTTATTTATTTATGTATTTTAAAAACCTTATTCCTGAAAGGAGGGGAGGTCCGGGGCCAACCAGGCCTCCACCGGAAGGGAGTTCCATAGGCGCAGCGCGGCCACCGAGAACACCCTCCCCTGTGTGGAAACTCAGGGGACCTGAAGCAGGGCATCCCCGAAGGACTGCAGGGGCCAATCCAGGACACGGGGGGTGAGGCGGTCTTGCAGGTAGAGGCAGGGCCCAGGTCGTTTAGGGTTTTATAGGTTAAAATCAACACCTTGAATCAGGCCCGGAAAACCACCAGCAGCCAGTGCAGAGAATGGAGCACTGGTCTAATATGCTCCCGGCAACCCAGTCTCACCAGGAGATGGGCCGCCGCATTCTGCAGTTATAAACTCTATTGTATGCCATAGTGATGTATGGTGTAGACTTCGATGAGAGTTCCAGTATTGCCATGGGATGTTGTGAAGGCCAGTAGTATACTAAGGCTCCAAAAAAGGATTAGACAAATTCATGTAGAATAGATTCATCAATGGTTGTTAGCCAAGAGGATCAGGGCATATTCAGGGTGCCCTGAAACCTCTAACGGCCAGAGGTTGGGAGTGAATGACAGGATGGATCACTCCATTTCCCCCCCCCCCCCATTTTCTGTACACTTGCTAGAGCATCTCATATTGGTCCCCTGTCTGAGAGAGGATAATGGGCTAGATGGACCATTGCTTTGATCCAGTAGCAATAGTTTGAAGCAACAGCTAGTGCTGCCCAATTGTTGTTTCTGTTTACACTCTAGACCAGGGGTGGGGAAGCCTTTCTGTCCTGGGGGCCACATTGAATATTAGTACGAGCTCCGAGGGCCACGTAGAGGTTGCAGGCGGGAGTTCGTAATGGGTATATACAGGAAAAGGAGGACCCAGATCCTGGATCTGGCCTCTACCCTTGTGTGCAGGCCCTCCTCTCTGCTCCATTATCCTGAGCTCAGTTTTTCAGTGCTTGGGGGTAGAGACTGGATCCAGGGACCAGATCCAGGGACTGGAAAGGAGCCACATAAAAACTTGCTGAGGTCTGCATTTGGGCCCCGGGCCTGAGGTTCCCCACCCCTGCTATAGAATGACATCTTTGTTTGTCTTTTTTTTTTTTTTTATATATATATATATATATATATTCACATTTTGTACAATATTAGCTTGGCTTCACTTCTGTATTGTCTTGGCCTTATTTATGTAGGTAGTTGCAGAGCAAGTTTCTCCACCCTAGCCTGAAGGGAACAGCTGTACTGGAGGGAGTGATGACTCATTTTCCGTTATTGTTCAGCTCTGAGCATCTCTTAGGCTGTCTGCCCACGTTACACAATCTCACACTGATTTCTATCTAACGTTGAGATTGTGTGATGTAGGAATGCAATTTTCTTCAATCGTTACTCAAACTACTGTTAATGTAATCATGCATGACAGGGCTGAAAATCCAGCTCTGCTATCCATGCGAGTTCTGTTTCACGTTACTTTTGAATGTGGACAAACTGCAAAATTGAAATTCCTACGTGGGGGAGGCACCCACCCACACATGCTCGACCCAGCCTGGGGGAAGCTGGGGGAGGATGGCGGGGGATGATTGGGAGACTCACCTGCTCGGCAGTCACTGTGGCAGCAGCTCCCAACAGTGCAGCCCAAGCCTGGCATATCAGGACTTTCTTCTGTAGGTGTGGGCCCTGCCGGCAGAGGAAGCTCCCAACGCGCCAGGTCTGGGCTGCGCTGCTGGAGCCGCCTCTGCAGTGACTGCCCGGCAGGTTTGATGCTGGGTTGCAGGCTAGAGAGGTTGGGGAGAGGCAACCCCCATCACCCCCCGTCCAACCCAGACTGGGGGTGGGGAGGAGGGTGGCTGGAAAAAGGGCCCTCCATCCAACCCAACCCAGGGGTGGGGGAAGAGGAAGGGGGCGGCTGGAAAAAGGGCCCCCCATTACCCCCCCCATCCAACCTAGATCAGGGGTGGGGAGGAGGAAGGGGGTGGCTGGAAAAATGCTCCCCCCCCGCCCCGCGACTGGGGGTGGGGAGGAGGAGGAGGGCAATCCATTGTAAGAAAATTGTTATTTCTGAAAATGGATCGGGCCCACTTCCAAAAATAAGTGGAAAATCAGTGTGGGCATACAGCCCACTTTGATCTGACATAATGGCTATTTTCTCATGAGATTCAATCTCATAAGAAAACAGCAAATGTGGGCAAGCAGCCTTAGGTACTGCTTCTTAAATGAGAGTGCTCCCCCAGTTGGGCTTCTCGTTAGAATTTTTTCAAGGGCTTACTTGTAATGAAGCTGTTAGACTCATCAAAAGGTGTGATGGGGATATTGATAGCCGATGAGGACCATACCCTCTAAGTCTCTTGCTTCATCATTCTATAAATATCTGATACCGGGACCCAATTAATAATCTCTCTGTGTTTTGAGGAAGGCTTTTACCGCTTTAAGGTTCCAAACTATGGACTCGACCATGCAGAGAGATTTTTGCCCCTGCCAGCTGGGCATGGAGGATTTGAGCCATTATAGCCATTATATGCTTGAGTGTCCTCTGTATCTGGCTCCTCAGGGAAGTCTGCTGCGTTTCTTGGATCTGGACCTGCGACAAGCAGCTATTCAAACATTGATATTTCTTCTGGGTGATTTTGACCCAATTAGAACAGAGAGGGCTGCAGTATTTGCAGCCAGAGCAGCTAGAATCCAGGTCAGGACTCGGTTGGGCCTTGGTCGTTTTTAACCTTCTCAATATGATCTAGTATAATTTACCATGATCTTGATTAATATATGTGTTTTATGTTTTACTTGGACGTTTACAAACGTATGTGTTTACAGGAGCCAGTTTGTATATATGTAGTATGTCAATATGTGATTTTAAAACTGTATGGGACTGATTTATGTCCTATTTTAAGGTGTATTTGTCACATGTATTTGTCATGGTTTGAAGCCAGTGCAATCAATTGATGATGATGACGAGAGTGGCTGAAAGATATGCTACAGAGTAGGCTACATCCCCAGTCATGATACATCAGTGGGTTTCTAGAATGAAAATGGCACAATCTTCTCCACTGCATCATCTAGCTTCCCACAAAATTCTTTTAACATGTAAAAATTATCTTGTAATTAGAACATCCTTGACTGAAGACTCTTCCTTTTTATTGGCAAACTGCCGGTTACCTTATTCATTTGGCAAATTTCCCACATGCTGAAAAACAAGAGCATTTTTTGTGCAAATATTGAAGCACAGAAGGGGAATTTTATCCTTCTCCAATGGATCTCAATTGGATCAAAACATTCTGTCTTTATTGTGAAAGTGTAACTGGCAGTGAACAGGGTGTTTCAGCTATTTTGTAATACTCTCTTCTACCCTTTATGAAAAGTAGTTCAGCTCAAAGGCCAGGTAACACCATTACTGTACTTAAGCCACCACAGATCAGGACTGAAGCATGGAGGCTGCAGGAAGTGTTTTGTTTTTCCTCTCTTGGGTGGTTGTATAAAGTACATCTAAGCTTAGATAACCACCAACTCCTGTAAAGCATAGATTGCTTTTGTTCTTCCAGCATTGATCCCCAGAGGGGGAAGGAATGGTGTGGATTTTTGTGGTGCAGGAAACAGTGTTCTTGGAAGACTTAAATTCATGGGTCTGAAAGACAGGTGAAGATGAAAATATAAATGAAAAACACTTTGGCTCAAGTGTCCAGTTTGGAGATGTAATAAATTGCAGAACAGCTGATCTATTCATAAAACTATAAAATATACTATTACACCCTCATCCCTCTCTTCTCCTCCCCCACCCCTACCCATCTCCCCCGCCAAGCGCCTGGCGGAACAGCCAGGTCTTGCAGTTTTTACGAAAGGAGGGGAGGTCCAGGGCCAGATGCACCCCCACCGGGAGTTCCACAGCCTCGGTGTGGCCACCGAGAACGCCCTTCCCTGTGTGGCCCCCTGGAAGACTCGGGGAACCACAAGGAGGGCATCCCCTGATGACCGCAGGGGCTGGTCCAGTACCCGGGGGGTGAGGCGGTCTCGCAGATAGACAAGGCCCAGACCGTTTAGGGCTTTATAGGTTAAAACCAACACCTTGAATCGGGCTCGGAAGACTGTTCTCTGCACTGGCTGCCAATAGAGCACTGGTGTAACGTGCTCCTGGCGGCCCAGTCCCACCAGGAGATGGGCTGCTGCATTCTGCATCAGCTGCAGCTTCCGGACTGTCACCATGGGTAGCTCCATGTAGAGTGTGGTACCATAGTCTAGTCTAGAGGAGATGAAAGCATGAATGATGGTGGCCAGGTCAGAGTCCGACACGTACGGCCTAAGCCGACGTACCAGATGTAGTTGGCGAAAGTCACCCCTCACCACAGCCTCCACCTGGGCATCCAGGCGGAGCTGCGCATTGAGGAGTACCCCCAGACTCCGTACCTAGGGAACCAATGGAGGACAAACCCCATTCATGATGGGGCCCATTAACTCCATCGCCTTCCCTACCAGCATCACCTCCATCTTGTCGGGATTCAGCTTCAGTTGATTAGCCCTCATCCAATCCCCCACAGCCATCAGACATCGAGTACGCACGGAGACTGCGGGGTCTGGGTCGGTTGAAAAAGAGAGGTATAGCTGAGTGTCATCAGCATATTGGTGACACCGTATGCCAAACCTCCTGATCACCTTGCCAGAGGCTGCATATATACGTTGAACAAGAGGGGGGACAACACTGAACCCTGCAGGACCCCACAAGTGAGGTCTCGGTATGATGAAAAACACTCCCCGAGTACCACTTGTTGGGTTCTCCCAGTCAGGAACAAGCAGAACCATTCAAGAACAGTCCCGCCCACTCCTGCACATTTCCGCAGGCGCGCCACCAACATCTTGTGATCCTCCGTATCAAAAGCAGCTGATAGATCTAATAGGACCAACAGGGTCGAGCAGCCCCAGTCCATCTCTCGGCACAGATCATCCACCAAGGCCACAAGCACAGTCTCCGTGCCATGACCCGGACGAAATCCCACTTCGAGGGAATCAAGAAAACCAACGTGGTCGAGATGCCCCTGGGTGTTCATGCTCTCCTGCACGCACGCATGCACACCCACCTCCACCCATCCCGCACGCAAAGCAACCGGCAAAAACAGCAGTTGCTCCATGCGTGTTGATGGGTGGAGGTGGGTGTAGATAGGTGTGCGTCCATCTACACCCTCTCCCCGCCACACACGCACCGCAGCGCACTCCCTCCGCACCGTGGGCCATGTAAAAAGGGCCAGTGCCACTCTGGAAAGGCATTTGTTTGGCATATTATGGCCTAGTTGCCTTTGTGCCATTAAATCCTTAATGCACCACCCCCGCATGGGGGTGGGTTTGGGGGATTGGTTTTACACTGGAAAAACCAAAGCTGTGTGAGAGGAAGCTTGCTACAGGCATTGTATAAGATAAGCAATCTTGGGCCACAAATTTATCATCATCCTGATATTTTCAATGTTGCAATTATATCTTCTAAGCATTATTAATCATTACTATATTTTAAAGGGTAGTGTTCTTTTTAGGGGACTTCAAAAGTCATCATCTGGCATAGGGTGTTTTATTGGCTCTCATTTTATTTATTTATCCATCTATTTATTCAATTTTTTTATCCCGTCCTTCCCTCGAAGGCTCAGGGCGGCATATAGAAATATATAAAATACGTAAACATAAAGCATATAAAAACACACAAAAACAATTAAAAGAAACTCTAAACCCCATCCACCAACCCTCACCCTAACCCCTCTACCCCATCCCACCCAAATCTATCCCAGCCTGCCAAACCTCTCCAAAAAAGAATTGCTCCTCTTCTGAAAGGTAAGCAGGCTTGGGCTTAGGTGGATCTTGAAGGGGGGGAAGAGTTCCAGAAGTATGGAACAGCCACAAAGAATGCTTCTATACACCAATCTTATCAGGTGAGGGAGTGGGCCTGGGAATAATTATAGTCAGGGACATGTCCCCCTGCAAATTTCCTGCCCCTGCAATTCTAGACATATGGGGGTAGATCTTATGTTGGGTCAGCATCCCCCTGCAAATTTTAGCCCAAAGTTCCCGTGGAAGTTTAGCTCACTTCCCATGGAAGTGGGACTAGGTCGTCAGTTGCGTGTTGTGGATTGCGATTTATTTGTATTTGTTTTGATACTTTTTGTTGCAATTTGCCCTGAATCTATTGGGATAGAGCAGGGTCTAGGTCCTAAATAAAAAACATTAACATCCTTAGACATTTTATGACCTTTGGAGTTTTTCACTTGTGTTTGTCACATTCTATTCGCTCTGAAAAATAGTCACCAAAAAAGTGCTGCAACCCTCCCCTTTGCCCGCCCATTGCCCTATGCTCCATCCTGCCTTTCATGAGACTTGGCTTTTGATAACAGAACCACTAGCAAAGAGGTCACCTAGAGGATTTCAAGTCTGTTTTCTGCTTCTCGTGCACAGCTCCAGAGCCCCCCAAGGTGAAAGGAAGATTTCGCCAATTTGAGGGAGAGACTTTCGTTTGCAGAAATATTTTACTGACCCGTTTCTCATTACACCTGCTACTGAGTTGTAGCCCATTTTGACTTGTGTTACAGAGCATTCCTTCTACAGGTAGAGTTGTCTGCTGTAAACATCTGACTTTCTTAACATGGTCAAATCCCAGTGGGTATTCCCTCTGCTCCTTTTCCTTTCCCCTGCTAAACCAGCAGGTGGCATTTACATTGCTTAGAGCTTCAAATAGCAAACCACAATTGTCTTAAGTATTACTCAAACTCCAGTTTCTTAAAATGCAGACATCCCAATATGTGATTCACAGATCTTGCACTAATGAAGCTAATAAATACACAATTATTTCATAGATTGCCTTTTCTGGATTTTTCAGAATGTAGACGTGAAAGTGGCCCAGGAAGCTTTGGATTATTGTTACCTACCCAAAGAAGATGAACAATCAGGCTCTCAAGAAGAGGGTGGGATAAAGCAGGCAAACAATGAAGAGACTGAAAAAAGAGATGATACTGACTGGGAAGAGAGGGAGAATGTAGAGTCTAGCACAGAGGTATGTGTAATTAAATCATTTGAGCATAATGGATTTCAAAACAAATATTTTAGATGCTTGCTAACATTCATTCAGTGGGTGCTGCTGAGAAAATGAATAAGGAATACTGATGAACCGAATGTGATGCTGTCAAAAAAACCCACAACCTAATGCCATTTTGGATTGTATTAGCAGAAGCGTCCTGTCCAAGTCACAGGAGAGAAGAGTAGAGTAATAGTACTGCTCTGCTCAGCACTACTTAGGGTCCAGCTGGAGTACTGCATCCAGTTTTTTGCATGTTTTTTCAGAAAGCTGTGTAGACAATTGGAAGATACAGAGCAGAACAGCAAAGATGACAGTTTAAAATGTCAGATATATGAGGAAACATTGAAGGGCCTGGGCTTTAGCCTAAAGAAAATAAGATTATGGGGGTGTAACACAAATATTTCTGATATTTAAAAGGAGACCATAAAAGAAGCTGGACAGCAATTGTTCTCCATTGGCACTTGGGGTAGGATAAGAGGCAATGGGTTTAAGTTGTGGAATCTCCTCACTAGTAGTTTTTAAAGAAGACTGATGAACATCTGTCAGGGTGGCTTAGGTATAGTAAATCCTACCACCAAAAGCACAGGGTTGGATTAAATGACTTCTATATATAGGATGATATTCTACGTGGTGGACTGTACCACCGAACCCCTCAAAACCACCATTTCCAAAATGACTTATAGCTATTTTTATTCTGTGCATCCTGAAAGCAACACACCCTATCTATGACCTCCAGTTTTGCAATGTTAGGCATGTAGATAGCTGAGAATGCTTATTGACTGTGGTTGCAGTCATATTGTTTTTGTTACACTGTAGTTTATTTTATTTATTTTTATTATATTTTATTTTATTTTTTCAGCTCAGGGCGGCTTACGATATATAAAAGTATAAAAATACACAAACCGAAACATAGAACATCTAAAATAGGGGAAAGGGGGGACATATCCCCCTGGGAAAAGAGGAGGGAGGGAAAAAAATACCTCACCCTTATCACCCCCCCTAAAAATAAAAACCCACCCTCACCCATCTCCCTCACCAAAGGCCTGGCGGAACAGCCAGCTCTTGTATTGATGTCAAAAAGAGGAGAGCTCCGGGGCCACCCAGAATGCCCTCCCCATAGTTGCCCCCTCCCGGGGGACTTTGAGAAGAGCACTCCTGGTCAATTGCAGGGGCTGATCCAGAGCACGGGGAGTGAAGCGATCCTGCAAATATATGGGGTCTAAGCCATATAGGGCTTTATAGGTAAGAACCAGCACCTTGAATTGGGCCCGGAAGACTATCGGCAGCCGGTGCAGAGAATGGCGCACCGGTGTAATATGCTCACAGCAATCTGTCTCTGTAAGGAGATGGGCTGCTGCATTCTGCACCAGCTGCAGTCTCCGAACCATCACCATGGGCAGCCCCCCGTAGAGCATATTACAATAGTTCAGTCTTGAGGTGATGAAAGCATGGATGACAGTGGCCAGGTCGGAGTTTAAAATGTACGTCCGGAGCTGTTGCACCAGGTGTAATTGGTGGAATGCGCTCCTCCCCACAGCTCCAACCTGGGCATCTAGACGAAGCTGCGCATCAAAGAGCACTCCCAGACTCCAAAATCGGGGGAACTAGCAGAGGACGAATCCCGTCAATGACCGGGGATGCCACCCACCGCCTTCTCCACTAGCATCACCTCCGTCTTGTTGAGATTCAGCTTAAGTCGGCTCGCCCTCGTCCAGCCCCCCACAGCCGCCAGACATCGTGTGAGCACCGAGACTGTGGGGTCTGGATCAGATGAAAAAGAGAGACAGAGTTGAGTGTCGTCAGCATATTGATGACAACGAACTCCAGAGCTCCTCACGACCTCGCCCAGCGGCTGCATATACAGCGGCTGCATTATCTAGATTAGATGAAATACATGCCTGCAAGATCTGTGACTACTTCTTCTAGAGGACTAAATTTAGGGACATTTGGTTGCCAGTCCCCAAGAATGGTTGTTGTAGGTTGAAGTGGGGAAATGACAAGTTGTTACACCACCAAGCAGGAAATGTAAAAGATATATGAGCTTTGCCTACACCAGCAAAATTGAATAAATGGGCTGTTCTTTTTCCATGAGACACTGTAAATAATCCCACCTGTTGCAAATTTCACATCTAGTCCCCCCACCAAGAATCCCAACCGCCAGATTCTGATGTTTTGTGCTTCTGTTGAACCTGAAGGTGTCTAAATGTGCCTCCACTGTTTTCCACGATGGATACCACCTCAGAGGAGAAACATGTAGGTGCAGAAGGAATGATACTCTTGGTTGTAGGATAATTCTGCCCTGATACTGTAGCACTTCATTTGTACATGAAGGCGCTATGCAGGGGCCAGCAGACCAAGTGTATCAGATTCTGCATTGTATGGCTCAGTAGCAGCAGTATATTGATCTTAAGGGAACACCCACACTACTGCATTTCTGGCAGCCATGCAAGATTGAAGGACATCTCAAAAGTGCCTTAACACGTGTACTTGCAGCAAACAACGGTGTAACAGATGCTGTTAACTGATGGTAGCATGATGTGAAGACCCCACCTGCTTAGGTTTTTGCAAAAATTCAGACCATCACTCAAAATTAGAAACTTCACAAGCGTACATTAGCTGACTTGAGCTCTCAGGGCTCTAGTGGTTACACCATTGGTCCCCAGACTTTATCCTATGGCACCACGCTCTACAAGGCCAAGTTCATCCATGTCACCACTCCTGAAAATTTTGGCTTTAGTTTAGATTTATTTAAACTCCATGACCCTTGGTTCAGGTAGGATAATTCAAGGAGGCTGGTAACTACCCCTCAGTTCCTTGTCCCGAGTCTCATGCATGCATTCGCTCACTCTCCCAAGCTCAGTACCTCAGCCAGTGCCATGCCTGGGCCACCAGGTGCTCCTTCCTTCCGGCAGTGGAAACAGATGGCAGCAGGCCTAGGAAGCTAATTGTCACCACAATGTTTGGGCATCACTGGGTTACAGTAAATTGAGTCAAAAGGAGCAAGTCTCCCCAAATCGATCAAGCAGAAGAGGGAGCTCCCATAGAGGAGGGGAAGCTGTGCTCCCTTCTCCTTAACACTGCTTATATTGACTCAAAAGGATTGTTCATTTCAAAGTGTTTTCTTTGTTTCCCTGCCACAGAGCAACAGAAACTCTGTCCATTCCTCTCTCTCCTTGGAGGACTGCTTTCCACTGCCATCATCGCAGACTGAAAACACACTAGAGGTAAATGTGAACATTTGCACCTGTGTTTTCAAGATCATTCTTGGAGAAAAGTTACTAGATAATTGTGTTCACCCATGTAATGCAATGAAAAAGTAAGGAAAAATATGTTGCCAAATCAATAGGGGTGGGAAAACCAGATCTTCCGGTATCCGATAATGGCGGTACTGGGCGTACCGGCATTATCGGATTCAAGCCGGTAATCCGGGCCGTTTCCCGGATTCCTGGTACCGGATTTTTTTTACATTGCGGCCATTCAAATGAATGGCCGCAATGTAAGAAAAAAAAACACCCACAAAAAAACCGCGTTTCCCTCCCCCTCCCAGGCTGCGCGGGTGGAAGGGGGGACACCCTTCACCCACCCTGGCCAGCCTGGATTTAAACAAAAAAATTCCCCTGAGTGTCCCACTGCAGCTCTGGGCCGCCACCGGCAACCCAGAGCCAGCACCAGCGGCTGTCCCAGCAGCAGCCAGTAAGTATACTGTATGATCCCGGGGGGAGCGGGGTTAACCC
>QEPC01011191.1:1724011-1789594 GCA_003113815.1 Sphenodon punctatus
CCCCTTCCACCCGCGCAGCCTGGGAAGGGGAGGGGGGAGGAATTTTTTTATTCCATTGATTTCAATGGGGACAGTGCCCCATTGAGTCAGTGGAATAAATCCGGTACCGGTATACCGGATTTAATCCGGGAATCCGGTTTTTTTAAAACCGGAATCCGGTACCAGGTAATTGCGCTGGGGTCCCAGCCCTACAAATCAATTTTCTAACTTACCAGAGTATTGTAAAACGTTTGACCTGTTATCATGCTTGTTACATACAATTCCAAAATGTTTAATATTGCATACTGTTAAGTTGAAATCTGTCCAAAAATCTCTCCCTCATGTTTCTGGCTTTACTCTAAAATCAGTCATCTGTTAAACGGAGAAGATATGCATTTTCCATACAAGTACTATATTTTTATTAAAAATTTGTTTAGCAATCTCATGCAGTTTATTAGCTGCTTGAAAAAAATGGGGGAGAATACATTTTGAATGTTTTCATCTTCTTCTGAAGGGCATAAATGACAACCCTGGTTCTACCATCCAGTTTATGGCAGGGCCAGTACACAGTAACTCCATGGGAGAAATATGGCAAGATTTTCTTTTATCATCTGTTCTACAGGTAAAGTATGGGGATGTATTTCAGTCCTCTAAAAATGTTGCAGGTGTGACGTAGATAGTAAATTAAGGGGGTTGGCAGTGTGCTAAAAATAGCTGGGACTATCCAGCACTTAGGAAAAAGTGGAAGGCATTTTGGGAGCCTATGAGAAACACAAACTGGCTGCTGCTGCTTAATCGGTAAGAAGGTGTGGGGAGGGAAGTCAGCCGACTCGGGAAACCACATTTTTCATAGTTATCATTGTAAGGATGAGGGCTAGAAACAACTTTTATAACAAAACCCCCCTAGATTTTGGAGCACTATACTGTTGGAAAGGATGAATTCTGCAGTCATAGGGGTAAGAGAAAAGTCCTTCTATAGCTAGCCAATAGGCTTCCACACCACATAGTTTAAAAAAAACAACAAAAAAACAGTACTACTGTAATTCTAAGAAAAATAATGTTGAAATAGAGGGGAAAATGACAGGAGGGGTTTACTTAGAAAAATTGCTTATTCTGTCTATTTTCTCTTTCAGGAGATCTCTATGGGAGAGACTCAGCCTGCTAGCAATAGCAGAGGTATAGATTCATCATCTGACTACAATATAAATTTGACCCAGGCTATCAGCCATGATGTGAGCCTCCATGAAGCTATGTCATTGAGATCAAACTACTCAGTTAGGATAAATTCAGATGTAAGGAATTTACAGAGACAAGAGTCTTTACTACAGTTAAATTCTAGCTTCATTAATCCTGAATCACCACTTTATGGGACTTATTTGATGGATCTATTTTCACCTGTTGATAATTGTATTAGAAACCCAACAAATCAGGATTTCCTCTCTTTGTTTGATGAGAATATTTTTGCTGACATAAATCGAATGTTACCCTTGGAGGAAGGTTTTGATCCTACAGAAGTCTCCCATCTTTTTGAAGAACTTGACTCAGATTCTGAACTTTCTTTAGATTCAAGCCACGGCACCTTTTCAAGTAGTTCCAACTCGTCGTCTGTCTCAGTCTGCAATGAAGGTGCTGTGGGATACAGTAGCGATGCAGAACGTATTACCTATGATGTCTTAGGAGCTGTAGGAGGTCACTGCCCAGTGAACAATAAATGTTGACACGTGGATTATGGAAGTGAATTGGACTTCTCGGATGAGTCACTTGAACATATTCTTCATAACCACACATACAATCAGCCCCTACATCAGCTAGCATCCACCTCAGAGCATCCTCACTCACGGCCCGTGGGATTAAACACAGTAAAGGATGAGAGTGCTGATGGTATGAATCAGAACCTTAGCCTGGATGAATGCTGTGCAAGAGCACTGAGAATTCCATTTTCTATAGATGAAATTGTCCGCATGCCTGTTGATTTGTTTAATGACATGTTATCAAAGTACTATCTGACAGATAGCCAGATATCGCTTATTCGAAACATAAGACGAAGAGGAAAGAACAAGGTTGCTGCTCAAAACTGCCGTAAACGTAAACTAGATGTTATCCTGAACCTGGAAGACGATGTGTGTAACCTTCAAGCACAAAAGGAAAGCCTTAAGAAGGAGAAAGCCCAGTGCAATAAATCAATTGGCCTCATAAAGCAAAAGATGAATGATCTGTCTCGTGACATTTTCAGTAGATTAAGAGATGACCAAGGAAGGCCTGTTAACCCAAGCCAGTATGCTCTTCATTGCAGTAGTGATGGTAGACTTTTGGTTGTACCTAGGAGACTTGTCAAAACAGAACGCAAGCAAGATAACCATAAAGATCCAAAACAAAAATAAGAGATTCACATCCCTAATTTATTTAAGAGTGCAGCTTTGAATATTAAGGAAATGCACAGAAGAGAAGCAAGTAATGTTTTCTAGCATGGTTCAGGTGGCTCTTGTGCAGGCTTCTGGTAACTGCTGTACTAACTGATTTTTGACCAAGGTTGCCAAATTAAACTGATCTTTTGAGACTCCAGTAGCATTGAAAATCATACCAGACTACAGGTGGAAGCATAATTGCTTTTTCCCGTGATTTATTGACCTGTGGACCATATTTGCAAATATTGCATGTATAAAACTGAACAGATAAAGGCATGTGGAGAGCATTTTGTTTTGGTGCTCACAATTCAAACTAGAATAATACATGTTAAAGAAAATCTTTAGAAATTTAAAGTGACCTTATGAATTTAGTCTGTTAGCACTGGAGTATTTTTAAGATGCAAAAAAAGAGTTTGGTCTCTAAAATCCATTGTGGGTTTTCTGTTCAGTTTATTGGGGGGTGGGGGATTGTGTCTGTGGAAGTAAATTATGCTTTTGTACTTAACTATTCTCCTTTCCCTCATTTTCTGAAGAGGTCCTGGAGGCTATTCAGACTTTTCCCCTTGAAATATTTATACTTGTAATTGCGATTGCTGCTTAATTTTGTAGTTAGCATTCTGTTCTTTTCACTCCCTTCCAAGCACACCCAGGAATGTATATTGATTATGATTCAAGATTGTGGGTGCAGTCCATGCCCATTAATGTAAATGGAAACAGAATTGTACCTTGTATATAACTTTAAAAAAAAAAAAAGAGCCCACAAAACTGAAGTGATGTGGAGGTGTATCAGTTTCCTTGTGTCATTTTCCTCCAGAGCTGAGACAAACTTAACTATGACCTCCCCTTCCCTATGATTTTGAGAACGTGACCTTTTCTCCAAAGAAAAATGTGTTTTCTTATTTTTAAATGCTTTTTTCCTAAATTGATGCCTTGTAAGCACCTTTTTAATTTTTAAAAACAATTTAACAAAGACTTCACGTCAAATAAACTGTATTAACTTATTACTTGCCTTATACTGGCAGTAATGAGACCCTCCCGCGGTTGGCAGGGATGCTGTGAACTTAAAATGCTAAGTTACCATGTTAACTTTAGCTGTGGTTATATCTGTACTATGAATAGAGAGAGAGAACATTTTCATCTTATTTACCTTCATAAATAAATATAAATAAATAAAATAATGGATAACTTGTATTCAACAGGTCTGCAAACAGGATAACTTCTAAATTAAATAGCTTTCTAACCAAGATGATGAATTTTAAACCAATGACTGGTCTTTAAATGGTGCCAAAAGTATTCCAGTATGAGATACAAAAATTGGTCATCTACCTTGGTGAATTTGTTTCTAGTCTGTCGCACTGCCAGTGATCCGCCCGGGTAGCTCTGCGAATGGCCGATAGGAGGCAGAAGAAGAAAAAATCCTCTTGCGCATGCGTGGAGCTGCCCATCCCCAATCCATAACCAAACCGAGGATCGTCTCCACTTGCTGTAAGAGCTTATTATATATGTTAGAGTCCACACCCTCCCTGGCACCGGGGATCCTCAGGTGATGATTGACTAAATACGAAACTCCCTTCCTAACTAGTAAAGAAAACTACCTGAATCCCAAACTAAACAACATTGGGTCTCCCATATACCTCCCCCTGTAGAAGTGCTGTTTGTCAGGGAGGGCTGGAGCACTGACAGTACAGTAACAAATTCACCGAGGTAGGTGACCAATTTTTGTTTCTCCTGTCAGTGCTCTGCACGGGATGTACCCGAGCCCCAATTATGGGTGGGAGCAAACCGCCCTGGGAACCTCCAGAACTGCCTGCAAGACCCTCCTGCCAAACGCCGCCTCAGCGGATCTAAACAAATCCAACTTGTAGTGCTTAACGAAGGTGTGCAGGGAGGACCAAGTAGCCGCCCTGCAAATCTCATCATAGGCCACCCTTGACTTAAAGGCATAAGACGTGGCTGCGCCTCTAACCGAGTGCGCTCAAATCTGTAAGGGGGGGAATCTTATTCTTGGCCTTATAGGTCTCCACGATACATTGCTTGACCCATTTAGAAATTAAGGCCTTAGATGCCTTCCTACCCCCATAATAAGGTCTGATATTAATAAACAGAGCTGAGGAAGACCTCAACCCTTGGGTCCTTTTCAGATAAATCTTCAGAGCCCTCCTCACATCCAAGGTGTGCCATAGCTTTTCCTTAGGATGAGAAGGTCTGGGGCAAAAGGAAGGAAGGATTAATTCCTGAGACCTGTGAAAAGGGGAATTCACCTTTGGAATGAATGCCTCATCGACCCTAAGGGTAACCGATTGAGACTTAAAGATGCAAAAGTTATCCTCCATAGATAATGCGCCCAGATTCGAAACCCTATGGGCGGAAGTTACCGCCATCAGGAATACCACCTTAATGGTAAGGATATACAGGGACACATGTCGAAGCGGCTCAAAGGGCGCTATCCAGGACTAAGCTAAGGCTCCAGGAGGGGCGCCTGTGGGCGACTGGAGGGGAGATGTTACGAGTGGCTTTCAGAAACTGACTAATATGCCTATGGGGAAAGACCCTTCTGCGAGATATGGATTGTAGGACCGACGCAATGGCTGCTGCTTGGCGAGCCAAAGTATTCGGTCTTAGTCCTTTTTCTAAGCCATCTTGCAAAAACTGTAGAATAGTGTGAACTCCTGCTTGTGCCGGGTCTACCCCTTTATGTTCTGCCCACCCTGCGAAGGTCTTCCATGTGGAGGAATAAGCTTTCCTGGTTGCTGGCTGCCTGGCCTGTTGTAAGGTCGTCAGTACTGCCTCGGAGTAGCCTTGAGCCCTTAACGCTGCGTGCTCAAGAGCCATGCTGTCAGCTTTAACGTTGCAATGTCGCTGCACCACAGTGGCCCCTGGGTTAACAGATTCGGTTTCAATGGTACCTGCATTGGTTGACTCCTGCTCAGTTCCACCAAGTCGGAGAACCAGGGTCTCCTTGGCCACCACGGTACCACTAATATCACCAGTGCCTGTTCCCTGATGACCTTGGCTATGGTTCTGGTTATCAGCGGAATCAGAGGGAAGGCATACAACAGGCCCTCTGGCCAATCATGGTTGAGCGCGTCTGCTGTTTCGTCTGCCACTCTCGTCCTGTATCTCTGTACCTGTCTGTTGGTCCTGCTTGCAAATAGGTCCATTACCGGCTGACCGAATCATTTCACCAGCATCTTGAACACCTCCAGGTGCAACTGCCATTTGTGGGGATCCAGTGTCTGAGGACTCAACCAAGCACGTTATCTGTCCCCTTTATGTGCAAGGCCTTTAGAGATTTGAGATTGAGTTGCGCCCAAGTAAATAATCTCACTGCTTCGCTCTGGAGTGCTGGTGCTCTAGATCCCCCCTGATGGTTGATGTAGGCCTTCGCGGAGATGTTGTCCATGTAAATTAGAACGTGTGTCCTGCCTACGAGGTGAGCTAGGTGCTATAGGGCCAGGCATACTGCTCTGAGTTCTAGGACATTGATGTTCTGTGTGCGATCCATCGGAGACTGATGTGGATCCCATCTGGGCTCCTCATCCCATCAAGCTGGTGTCCGTCGTGACGATTGAGCGTGTTGGATCTGTCAGTGGAACGCTTGCTTCGAACGTTTCTGTTCCTAACCACCAGGACATTGATTTTAGAAACCCTTTTGGTATTTTCACCCATGGACTGAGTCCTCTTGTGAGCTCTACTTGCATAGGTCTGAGCAAGTGCTGCAAGGGGTGAAGATGAAACCATGCCCACTGTACCTGTCAGGTACACGAGACCAGTAGACCGAGAAGTTGTGCTAGATACTTCAGTCTTGCTCACGGTCGGTGGTCCAGTTGAAGTATCAACGACCTGATGCATTGCTGTCTAACCAGAGGAATGTATGCGGCTCCTGAAGTCGTATCTATTAGGACCCCAGATGCTCTATTCTGCGTGACGGAATTAGCTGACTCTTCTCCTCGTTGACGCAGAAGCCATGTTCCCCAAGATACTAGCAGACCTGAACAGGGCGATAGTGTATCTTTTCCCTCGATTGAGCCCGGAAGAGTAGATCGTCCAGGTAAGGGTAGATGTGCACCCCTTCTTTCCTGAGGTTGGCTATCAGGGGGATAAGGATCTTAGTGAAGGTCCTCAGGGCTGAGGAGAGGCCGAATGGAAGGGCCCTGAACTGGTGGTGGGATCCGTGGTAGCAGAAACGTAGCCATTGGCGGTGTGGTTCCGATATCGGAACATGGAGGTATGCATCCCTGAGGTCCAGGGACACCAACCAATCTCCATTCCTGATGGCTTGACAAATGGAGGCGACTGTTTCCATCTTGAATTGTTGGTACCATACCACCTGAACAAGGACCTTCAAATCCAGCACTGCTCTCCAGACGCCGGATTTCTTGGGAACCAAGAAGGGGATTGAGTACAAACCTTGCCCCCATTGTTCTGGGGGAACAGGTTCTATGGCCCTGATGGAGGTGAGCCTCTGGATCTCTTCCAGCATCGCTATGTGCTTCCTTTGGTCTGCTGATCTTGTCGAGGGTATAAAGCCGTGTTTGGGTGTGCCCTTTAGCTCTATGGCATACCCTTGTGTGACACAGGACAGTACCCAGGCGTCTGAGACGGACTCTGCCCACCTGGCTGAGAAACACTGACGCCTGCCTCCCACTTCCGGCATTCCTGAATAGTCATGCATCAGCTTTCCTCTGAGACTGAGGGAAGCCTCTGGTACGCTGTTTGTCCTGTCTGGGTCCCAGTCCTCTCTTTCCACGGTGGGAGAAAAAGCGATTTGACTGGTTGTATCTGTTTGGGCCCTGGCGTATAAATACTCCATATCCGGAGCTATAGCCATAGCCTCCTCTGGGTCTGTAGGATGTGGTACAAAAAAGGTCCTTTTTTACTCCCACCTGTTGTAGATTCCTCTGCTTTGTTTTGTCATTGGCATCTGCCAGGACAGTGTCCAAACAGACGCCAAACAGTTTGAGCCCTTTGTAAGGAGCAGGTAAGAGCAGATTCTTCGCGGTAGCATCCCCCTGCCATGACCTGAGCCATACCTTACGTCTCGCTGCGACTGAAGCCATTGCCCTAGCAGACCAAATCATGGAGTCCATAGTGGAGTCCGCTAGAAAGGCTGTGGCCAGGTTAATGCGAGCTGCAAGGACCTGTGCCCTTCTGTCAGAGATTGTGGGAGCCTGGGCCTCCTGGGTCCATGCCAGCAGTGCTCTTGCTACGCAAGATGAAATCAAGCTGACCCTCATCGAGGAGGCTGCATAATCCAGACCCTTGCGTAGGGAGGATTCAACCCCCCTGTCTGTGGCATCCTTGGGGAAACAGTCCCCCTCCGTGGGGAAGACTATCTGCTTAGTTAGGGACACCGCTGCTGCATCCACCTTAGGGTTTTTCAGAAGTGGTTCTTTTTTGCGAGAGAGGGAATAGAGAGTAGTCTGAGTTTTATTCATTCTTTTATTTTTCTCAGGTTGCTTCCATTCTTCCAGGATTAGTTTTTCAAACGCCTTATCTAAAGGTACCCCCATTTCCTTACCATGGACAGAGGGAACATACTCTCACTCCTTGTCCTCCTGGGAGTCCGAGGAGGCCTCTTTTGGGTGCCTTTTCACCACTTGCAGTGTCTTAGCCACCTGTGCCATGAATTCAGCTCTGTATGGCAGGGGGAACTGTCTATTCTTGTCTCTGGGGTCCTGTATATCCAGGAGCCCGGTCTCGTCAATGTCTTCCCAATCCTGACTCAACTCCGGTTTGGAGTCAGACCCAAGAACTGTTAGGCCTCCCTGGGTCGCTTGGGCTGCGATTTCCCCCCCCCCCCCCCCCCCCCCCCCCNCCACTCTCCTCAGCCGAGTGGTAGGGGGAGAGTTCAGAAGCTTGCTGGGGCCACCCCCTAGTGGCCGCTTGCCCTTCCTAGTACCCTTGTGCGGGAGTTTTGCTGCCTTTGCTTTGCTTGGTGGGGTCGGGGCGGGGGAACCAGGGCTCTTGCTCTGTAACTCCCACAACTTATCCAGCGATTTCTGGATTCTCTTCATAGAGGCTGAAAGGGAGTTTGTCTATTGGAGAGCCCCCCTGGTCTGTGGGCACGGGCGCCTCCGCATTGGCTCCATCTCCCTACCTCGGGCTGCTTGGGATCGAGGAGAGGGAGGAGGGGATGAAGAGAGAGGAGGATTCCCAGCCTCACTTAAGGGGCGGAGAGGGCCCCTGTGCGCCTCAGCGCCTTGTGCGGGCTTCCCAGCTCCTCGCGGAGCTTACAGTTTTGGCAGGATTCTGGCTCCCGGGCATTTGCGCGGTCACCAGCGGCTTCGCTTGCGGGGAAGGGAGCCCCGGTGAAATTCTGAGGCCTGTGAGCAAGGAGCTTGCCAGCTCCAAAATGCACTTCGCTCGCCAGTGCAGGTGGATTCTGGCTCCCGGGCGCTTTGCGTGGCAGCCAGCGGCCTTGACGGTTGCGAGACGCCCCCAAGCTGGTGGGGGGGAGGGAAAATCGCTCCGCCGCCCTTAGTTCTCCGATTCCCGGGCGCTTTGCGCAGCAACCTGGAGGCCAGCGAGGACTCCCCGACAGGGATTTCCTGCCGATCCTCACCCGGATCAGCTGTCCTGGATCCTGGGTGGAAAATTTACTTCTGTCTCTCTTTCTCATCCTGGTTCTTTTTTAAAAAAAAAAAAAAAGAGAAACTGCACTGACCTCCAGACGGCTGAAGGCAGAAGATCAGACTGGAAACAGGCAGCTCCACGCATGCGCAAGAGGATTTTTTTTTTTCTTCTGCCTCCTATTGGCCATCCACAGAGCTACCTGTGCGGAGCACTGACAGGAGACAGAAGGAGAAACTGCTATAGGAGAGGTTCCATATTTTAATAACACAAAATTTGGAAGTTAAAATCAAGCTGTCTCCTGCATGTATGTTTATAGTAATTTACAGCAGCAGGTTAAGTCTGTCGGATCATATTTTGTAAAACATGAATAAATGCAAAACTCACTATGAAGATCAGCAATAAAAGTTTTGCTCTCAGGTGCAGAATAATCCACTTGCACTGTATTTGTATAATAAAGACTTCTCTTTAAATGTATGTTTACAAATTTTCTTTGCCAGATAAATTTCCCACTCCCTGAATGACTATTTAACAGCTATAAAATGGTATGTTGTGTGAAACCAGCTGAGGTACAAAATCTGTGATCCTACAGATACTTACGTGCATGTTAAAATCTCAGTTATGTGAATAGCATCTACTTCAGTGGGACTAGATTCAAGAATTTAAAGTTAGGCATGTGTATGATAGTGACAGCAGCTTTGGGTCTGTTCCATGGCCTGTTAACAATCGGATACATTGGCTTCAATCCTAGACACTAGGGGTGGGACTTTGGGCAAAATCTCGGTTTTACCGGTTCTTGGTTCTCCCTTTATCGTATCTATTAGTATTGGTGATACTGAGAATTATCGCTATTATCAGATTAAAACCAAGTGTGCCATTATCGGCCACTCTCGGTTCTTAGTAATACTGAGAGTCCCATCCCTATTAAACACTCATGAGTAAGCACCACTGAAATAATGGGGGCTATGTTCAGGCCTGCAGCTATTTTCTGTATACTTAAAATCACTGCAATAACATTGGCTTTACCACCTTCAAGGCTCTTCATACCCATGCCCTTCACTACTTTCTGCACTTGTTTTCTGCTACATTCCCACATTCCACCCTAGGAGCTTTGCTTCTTCTCTTCCACTACCCGCCCCCGTTTCCCGACGTCTTTGCCTACTTTTGCGATGCTGCCCTGTGCTTGGAACTTAGTGACAATACTTGTTTTGCTCTTCCTTCCACCCTTCAAATCCCTCTTGAATACCTCTTCTATCAGGCTTTCCGTAGCTCCTCATCCACACGGAATGATCACTGATGTGCCCTCTACTGCCTTTCATTCAATGTCTTTCTCTGTAACTAAGGGTGTTAATAGACAACATGATAGCTCTCTGTGGGTAGGTGATTTCATGGATGTCATTAGATGATCAGGATCACTATGTGAGCATACATGGACTTCTTGGCATACTGTATGTGAAAAAAGAGCCCCAAGGGAAACCACTGCAAATCACAATTTTTGCACAGAGTCCCAGCCACATCACTGCATGCCTCTGCCATGGAATTTCCCTTGCCGAGCGACATCACTACATGCCTCTGATTGGCTCACATGTGATGTCATCTATTGATCACTGCATGCAAACCAATCAGATAGGTGACCACTGCATGTACCATATGAAAGCCAATCAGAGGCTTGCGTGCTGTCGTCATGCAGTCCATGAGGTCGGGTTTGGGCCAAATATGCCGGGTTTCTTGATGCTGAGCAGGGTTTTTTCCACTACCCAGCGGGCCAGGATAAGTTGGCCTTGGGCCAGAGGGAACGGGGCAACATGGCCTACTTTGGGGCTCCTGCTGATGCACTGGGGTGGTGGTGTTTCCTCCACTGCCAAACGGGTCAGGGTAAGTGGGCCAGAGCAGGGGGCAACCTACCCTGGTCTGCTCAGCAGCAAGGAAACTGGTGTAGTAGGTGGTGGCAGCGGCAGCAACCCTAGATGCTCAGGGCTCCTGCTGTGCTGGGGTTTACCCACTGCATAGCAGGCCAGGTTACGTTGGCCATGGGCTACAGCAGGCAGAGAGAGGGAGCAGGTAACCCATCTAACTCGTCCTGATTTGCTTGGCAGTGGGGAACCCTGGCATAGTGAGGGGGGGGGGGTGGGAAGCAGGGACCCACAGGCCTGTAGACTCCTGCAGAATTTTTTTAAAAATTCTGTGGAAGAATCAGCCCACAGACGGGTGTTTAGTAGGGTTCATTGCCCATTGTGTGGGGGTGAACTCACGTGCAACTCTCTGCTAAACTCCAATGTCTGCGTGGCCTCAGAAGCTGTATAATCAGCCCCTGATCACTATTGCATGTGTGGCACTCCAATTTCCAGCTCCGCTTTAAACTCTGATCTTAAAAATATATCTGATCTCAATGTCCGATCAGAGGCAAAATGGCAGGCGTAGAGGGAAGGGGAGAGGGCATGCATGGTGGTGCTTTTCTATATGGGGCAGTACAGCAGCAGGGCATTGATAGGAGGTTGGGAAGGAAAGAGGAGCAGTCTCCACCAAGAAATTTATCCTGGCCACGATCAAACTGCTTCAGAAGCCCCAAAGCCTTCTCCACAAGTGTTGGTGGCACTGAGCTGCTTGTTAAAAGTATCTTTGCTCTGTGGTGTGGGCAATGAGCCATGGCTTTAAGGGGCAGGCAGGGTCCCCAAGAATCACCGTCCACATGAGCACCCTCAATGCAGGTTTCAATGGTGGGTACAAAGTTCCCATTGTACATGCAGCTGAAGGAAGACTGGTGGAAGATGCAGGCATTATGATTCTTCCCAAACCACACAGCCAGAACAGCTACAATCCAGTGGTTTGCTATGGCCTGGAGAACCATGGCAAAGAACCCCTTGAGATTCAAATAGTTGTCCTTGCTGTGGGGTAGGCAGAGGATAGTGAGATGGTTCCCATCAATAGCCCCTATGCAGTTTGGAAAGCCCTCCACTACCTCTGTGGGGTCAGTCAACCACCACCATCACTGGTACATCAGCATCTCTACTATTGCCATGTAGACTCCTATGAGAATAGTGGCACCATAGTTTCTAGCATTGAATTGTTGGGTGACAGAGCAACAGGAATCTGGAGTGGCAAGCTTCCATATGGTGATGGCCAGACGCTTCTCCTCTGGGATGGGTAACCACATCACCAGACTGTTTCATCAGCTGATGCCAGAGGATACTGGCTATCAAGGATGAATTGCTGGAGCATTCTGAAGTTGGAGATTCACTTGGCATCTCGCCAAGAAAACAGCATGTTCTCCCACCAGTCTGTGGTTTTCTCCTTCACCTAGACAAGCCACTTGGGCACAACCATGGGCAGAGTGCTGGTGAGTGAAGCTGTGCCTCCTGCCGAGTAGTTCTCTGCATGCCAGAGTAGGACCTGCTTAAATATTGTGGTGTGCCCTTTACCATGACTACCGATCAAGTGAGTGCCCATCTATGCCTAGAAATCTTGTTCCAACAGTGACAGGCTCCTTGATTCTGTTGAATAGTTTGCAGGTTCCCCTCATTAGTGGCCAGAAAGGCCTACAGCAGTAACGTGCACTATGAAATTCTGGGATCCATGACTGTTACAAGCATCCCTGAAGTCTGCAGATTATGCACCAAATATTTTGTTTAGGGCCAAGCGGCAGCCTAGATTGGGTACTTACTTGTGTGTTGCACATAGCCAAGTGTCATAATAGCCCATTAGAAACAGCTGGTGCAGCTCTGATTCACTGTGGCTGTCATGGCAGGGGGCAGGATATTTATATAATGGGGATTTGTGAGCAGAGTGCAATGGGGAAGAATGCCTGCCCATCTATTAAGGTTGTCAGACTAAATCTGAGTGGGGGCTGGCTGCATGCGCAAGAACTACATGTAGGGGTGCCTGTTTATTAGGTTAAACATACTAGACGTGAGGGCTGCCTGGACTGAACAGACTCCATCAGTCTATTGTCTCATTTGAATACACCTTGTCAGGTTGCAGAGTGGGTGTTTGGGAGAGGGGTAAGCGACACATTGTAGCTACTGTTGCTGTGATAGGAAGTGGGTGGGCAGAGAGCAGGTCTGAGATTGATGACCGACAGCTTGGAGTTTCAGAACACATGCTCTCTGTACAGCATCCCTCCTCTCCCCCTGCCTCAATGACTACAAGGGCTCACAAGCAGCTGAGCTTCCTCAGATGTTACATCTATGCAGGAGCATCTGGACAGCAGAAGCATCTGGCTTCGCTGCTGGATTTGAGGGTATATCCTCCCCTCCAACCCTGCTTACTAGATTTGGCACTCACACAACACCCACTATCATCTTTATTAACACCCTAAGTCAAGCACAAGCAGCTGTGACTTCTCAACTTTGCAAATGTGTCCTGTTTCCCATACCTTTTCTCCTAAGCTGTAAGCTCCTCTAGGGACTTGTCTCAAAATTGATTGTGCAGGGCCAGTTATGTTGCCGGCTGTAAATTCCTAGATTGCTGCCTACGCACAGTATTTCCTGTGCCCAGTGAGTCCAGCCTCGCCCCAGTCACATGATTTTTATTGCAATGCTTAAAAACCCTTTAGTTACATTCATTTTAGACTCACTTATATGCCTGTCATAACTATGGCAGTAGAGCGATGGTTATGTCAGTAACTGCCTTGTGTAGGTGTGCTTATCTTCATGCTGGAATAAGTACAATAGTATGTCACTTTACACAATCTGCTCCCTTACCGAGCTCCATTTTTCAGTGTTTGAGGGGTAGGAACTGGATCCACGTGCTAAAAATGGGCCACAAACTTGCAATGAGCAGCATTTGGTCCCTGAACTTGAGATTTCCCATCCCTATGTGGCAATAGAATAGAGTGTTATTGGTATCTTATGTTCTCCTGGCCTGGACAAAGGAAGCCAGACCTAACTTCAGTCAAGCAAAGGCAAAGAGCAGAGAGATGGTCCAGAACAGCCAGCAGGCCTGAGATTGTGATGGAATTCAAGCTGATGAGACTCAACATGTGGATAAGGCCCCATCAGCATACTAACAAAGGCATAGCCAGACAAGTATCTTCTCCTGGCACCGCCACACATGCTTAACAAAGCCTCCTGCTGAACAACTGGAGTTGACAAATGAAACCCATTGTGAACAGATAAGTGGGACATTTGCAACTCTGCTACTGACTTCCAGGCCAGGAAAAGAACAGTCAAGGAAAGATAAGGATGTTAATATGCTCAGGGCCCTCCTGCCCAGGAAGACGCTCTTCTGATATGCTAAAGAACTGTGTGATGTCACCATGACATGGCATCTGGCTATTACTGACCTGTACCTCAGAACTGTATAAGAGAACTGGTCATGCAACATGACTTTGGGGTGAAGGCTAGTGGTCACCAGTTGGTGAATCACGTGGTTTCACTCCCTTCCAGACCTTGCACACACGGATCACAACTTGTCTTCGCTCGCCAGCAGCTCTACTCTCCAGCACCAAAGGGCCCTCTCTCAGTCTTTTCCCTGAATCAGCCTGCGTGCTTCCAGGATTTGGCCAGTCACAGGACACGTAAGATATCTTTATCTGGGGACTATCTATAATACTGTGTGTGTAGTATAATCCTACCAAGAATAGAAAACCAAGGTGTGCCGTTCCAATAAAGTTTTGTTTTGTACCACATTGGAGTGGTGTTTTATGACGATCTCGATCCCAATAATTTATTAGTGACACCTACACTAAACAGACAACTAGCATACAACTGCTCAACTGGTTACCCTAAATTGAGGGTTTAAAGTCTCCAAAACTATGCTTGATGTAACTCGATATATGCATAAAATGGAAGGCATAGCAAGACCAGAATTCTACTTAGTGCATGAGCTACCTGAGAAGTTATATGAAGTATCAGGTTAAAAATTCAATTTTCACATTTGCTAGATGTACAAACGGTTGCATTATACTGTATACTAACCAAGATTTTTTCCATGGCAAAATGGATTTTAGAATACATAAAACAAGTACATGACCTTTCCCTCTACAGTGAATATGACATTGATTTTTTCAAACTGAACTTGACAAAAACCTTATTAAAAATTCCAAGGGAGAAAACATCTTTATTGCTGTAACGTCATGTGTCCGTGTTTTTACTTGTCTCTAAGCTTCTCCTTCCCAGGGACTACCTTGAAAACTATCAAAAGCTCTGGGGGGTCATACAAAAGTTGGGGGCAGATGTATGCTCATAAAGAGGAAAGTCCAGATCATAGATTTGTTCTCTATCTTTGCGTGCATGCCCTCATCTCTGCTACCTTACACTGAGCGCTCTTCCAGTGCTTGGGGTAGGAATGGGATCTACTGGCCAGATCCAGGAATTGGAATGGGGCCAATAGCCACATTTGCCACCCTGGGCCTGAAGTTCCCAACCCCAGTTCTAAAGCATCCCAAGAATATAAATTCTTCTCTAAGGCCAAAACAGTGGAACAAGCATTGAACTTTACTGTGGACTCAAAAGAACAGCGAGGGATAAATGAAGACTGGCTTTTGTTGTAGCAAAGCAATTGCTAGGCATGATTGACAATTTGTTTTAAATGCAGCGTTACTACTTTGAAACTCTATGCACAAGGCTGAATATTACCTTTCCAGACTGAACGTTTCAAACTTCTTGCTATAAAAATTTGTGATAAGATTTAAAAATATATTTTTTTAAAATCATGCATCTCTTTCCAGAGCAACACTTTTGCACCCGATTCTACCTTACATCTCCAGGAGTATGCTAAAACTGTTGATAAGACAATCCAAATATAGAAGACAGGGAGGAAATACTTTTAATACGCTGGCAAAAATTCCAGTTAGAAAGTTATGATTTCCTTAAATCAAACTACTAGACAAAATGTTCTGAGCAAAGCAGCTTCCTGAACGTATACCACTACTTGTGCCAGCGGAGTGGCTGGATGTGAATAATTATTCAAAGCCAGACAATATTTGTATTTAAATGTGGATGAACATTTTAGTGATTAAGTCAATATAGCTGTCAAAGGTTATTTTGCCTTTAAACAAGTTCAATTTTCCCCTTGAAAAAAAACCCTCCAGGGTATGGAATTGCGAAGTATGTTTATGGTTTTTTAAATATGAAATACACGTTGTCTATTAATCATTACACTAGAAATATTTTGGTATAAAAGCACTTTATTTTGAAGCTATTCGTTATAAAAATATTTCTCTCTCACAGAATGCTGTTGACATTAGCATTTTGTCTTCCTAACCAGCCTATGTTTTTAATAAATATTTACAGACATTTTAAAAAAAAGAAAAAACTCAACATTACAGGAAGCTGCACTGAGATGTTTTATTATCAGTATTCATTTAAACCTATAGATTTTTGTTGTTTTTTTTTTTAATGAAGCCAGCAAAAACAACTATTTTCTGATACAGAATCTCTTATTTCTTGAAGCTTTCTGTGGTTGACCACTTCTTCATTAGTTACCTGCAGCATGGCACCTTCCTGCCAAAGAAAAAAAAGTATCTGAAGATGTGTATCATGTATGTCTGCTCATATTACCTACAGGAGAATTTTAGCACTTTTAAAAATGATGAAACAGTTCATTTGTGTGTCAAATATGAAAAGTGATAAAGAATTAAGTCCAAATCCTGTTCTGCGGTGTGTAGCGTCCTTTAAAGGGAGTGAAAGCTTCAAAACAAGTGTAAATAATAATAATAATAATAATAATAAAAAAGAGTAGGGACAGATTCTGCCATTCTTACTAAAATCAAATAGTACATTTCTCTGTGAAATTTCATTAATTTCAATGGGATTAACAAGTCTAGGTACTAATTCATAGGAAGAATCTAACATGAATTTTCATGCATTTCTTGTAATTGATAAGAGGTAAAAACATCCTAGCCAAGTTCCAGTTTAGATGGATACATGGTGCATATATTTAAAATTCCACCTGAAGGTTCAAGATGAAGAAGTTTCCATTTCTCCTCCTAAAGAAATAATGTGCAGTGTTGCTAGAGAAGAACGTATGTAAAACTCCATTCCAGAAGAAAAATGGTGAGGAAGATTATCCCTATAGGTGAACAATCTAAACTGATTTAGGATCCTCCATTTGAAAGCCGCTATATTACAAGCAACTGTATCCATAAAAAAATTAAAAATGCAATACATTGAATTCCAACAAGACGACTCTTGTACAACAACTACACAAAACTATGGTAGCACTTGCTGCTTTTTACTTCCTTGAAATAATCAATGTTTAGGGCTGACAAGAATATAAAGATAGCAGAACGTAAACATAAAATTGTACCACTCAAACTTGCAACCTACCATTTTAACTACCAACACCAGGGATGGAACCCATGTAATGCTTTATTAACGGACACTTGCTGGACTCTTTTGATCAACAGTAGCAGTGTACAGTGGCTGCAGTCTATGCTTGTCCATGGTTCATATCAAAGCTAGATTCCAGTAGGAAAAAAATAAGTTAAGTAGCTGAAATTCAAAAAAATTGTAAAAATTTAATACAAAAGAAAAAAAAAACAGGATTCATAAAATTCTCTTCAATCGATAATTGTTAACTCATTTCATTGCTATGTTAAACTACATACGATAACCACTATACTGAAATAGTAGACTGTCATATAGTATTAGTTTCTTGTTTTTGGAACATTAAGAAAGGAAAAGTAAATAAGATCTTACCTAAAGAAGTTTAACTGAAGCTTAGAACTATTTTGCTCTACACCCTCAGCTTTCGTTGGCATCCTTATAAAACTACTGTAGTTAAAGCTTTGCAGAAATACAGCGCAGCTTTTTAAGACTGGCTGAACTTAGTGCCGTTTTCAAGAGTTCTCTTGTACTAGACCTGTGTCCCTGGAAGAGTACCTCGCTGGGGATATTTCCTTTCCTTGCCATTGAAGAAGCAGCATCTAAAAGATCTAAAAAGGTGTTTCTCCTTGCAGAGATATCCCTTAAGTTATCTAGATATTTAAACCTGATGATTTACAAACAACATACTTTGCTGACCATCATTTAATTTACATGTACAACAATAGCTTTGTATTGTGGGACCTTATACTACCCACTCCTTGCCTTATTTTACAATGATGTTGTTTTTTAAAAAAATCTATAATTACACAATATTTCCTTTAGAATTATTTTATTAAATCATAAATGTACAACAGCTTCTTAACTCTACACACGCACTTAAATTTTTTAAAAGGAAAACGTTATGTCTTATTACACCATGATCCTGGCTAATAGCTTTTCAAAACTTTGAGAAAAATCTTAAAAAAGGTTTCACATGTCACCTGAAACTTACAAATTTAACATTATCAAAGGAATGCTTCTACACTCTTACAAAGACCACTAGAAAGAAACAACAATTAAAAAGCTAAGAAACTGTCTCAAAGGCATTTTTTACAATCCTTCCTCCACAGTAAGGTAATGTAATTAAATAATCCAATCCATTCACAAAATGGCTCTCTGCATCTGCTCTGGTGTCTTCTGCCATATCACTGCATATTTATGCATGACTGAGATAAGTGTTTCCTTAACATTGTTATTTCGATAACCTGAAGCTGTTCTGTTACCTCTGGGCTCTCATCCTCTCCTATTTATACAGTGAAGCCTGTTTCAACAGAAGTAAAGAGTAAAAAAATAGGTTATGAAATTATCCATCTAACCAGTTTTTAAAGGAAAGATAATATGATCCTAAAAAGCTTTTACTCCTGCAGCTAAGTCTCAAGAAATATTGCCATTTTTAGAATTGATAAAGGTACTTACCCATGATAAGCTTGCAGAAGCTCAGTAGCGACTCCTCCCTCCATATCCACCACTTCCTCCACTGCCTCCTGGACCATAGTTTCCTACATTTGTGAAACATGACGATTATAAACAACATGTTGTCTACTTCATAATTACATAAATATCTGTAGGTACCAGCAGTCCACCCAACTGTTACACATTACAGGCCTCTGTCCATTTCCCTGACATGCCCACTAGTGCTGGGCAGCTGAAGGCCAAAAAGGAGAAAAAGAAACAACATGACTTGAGATTTAGGCAAAGTAGTTCAGAGGATACCTTTTACTGGACTAACTTCTGCTGGTGAGAGTATGGAAGGTTGCAGGCAACACAGGGACCTTAAATGCTTTAATATGCAAAGGGGGTGCTTAAAAGAAAACACATCTACCCTGTTTTATAACTAATATTTTGAGGATGTAGTTAAGTATTTTAACACTAGCACAATTAGCATCTGGGCCCACTATGATCCACTAACCAAGACCAGGATTTTTAGCTTTTTTAAAAAAAGTTATATTTGTAATTAACTGTTCCGATACTGAAGACAGGTCTTGATCCATGCCCAACCAATGTAACAGCCTTAAGATTATTTCCCGCCTCTCTTTTTGTGAGAATTCTCACAATAACTATTACTCTCTTCATACAGTCCTGACTGCTAATTGTATGTTAATAGATCTGTTGGCAAGTCAGATTTATCCAGTCTGCGTGAAACGTAACAAACTGGATAAATCTGTTATAATAAATAGCAGTTCCCATTTCAACCCATATAATATCTATAATACCTCCACCATATGGTCCCCCCATGTTCCTGCTACCACCAAAATTTCCACTCTTCATTGGACCATAGTTTGAAGGCTGCTGGTTGTAGTTTCCAAAATCATTGTAGTTTCCACCTCCATAATTGCCTATATTAACAAAAAAAATCAGTTAAAAAAACACATAGTATTCAATCGTTTTTCAGACGTTGTGATAAGTTGCAACACTATTTTTAGAGGAGTCCAGACAAGTACAAAATGTAGGGCACTGAAATTCATTATTTTTCAGCAATATTTATAGAAAATAGTATACTAACTTACGACAGTAGTTTATGAAATCTGAAGAATGTTTTCAATCAACCCTACTAGGTCCAGTCCAAAACTAGACTTTTAATTAAGCATTTCGTACAAGTATATTACCTCCTCCATAGTTGTCATAACCACCTCCGTAGCCCCCACCCTGGTTTCCATATCCAGGTCCTCCACCGCCATACCCTCCTCTTCCTCCTCCATAACCAGGACTACCTCCAAAATTGCCACCTATAATTAAAAAAGCCTTTTAAGTAAGATTTTTTCCATTATGTTGGCAGTGGCATGATGCTACTCTAATAAAAATGTAGACACTTATTTTTCTTCAGAATACTGATACTGAATAAGACCCAAAAGGGGAACTGAGGGGAGCTTTCTAAAGATATTCATTATTTTCAAAACCCCTTTGCTGTTTAGTTGTCCTTAACATTTTTTTGCCATGGATTAAGAGCTGTGTAAGATTTAGAATATCTGAGACACAAGTCTTTAAAATACAAACAGATACATATTTTAGAGAGCTAATTAGTTTGCCGCCAAACAACGTTGACATGCAGCAAATACCAGATTCTTCCGACAGATTTCTTGTACAACTTACAAAGGATCACGAAACATACACGAGAAAAAGGGAAACTCAAGTATCAAAGACATGATCCTTTCCTGTTATGAAGACTGAATGTAGCTTTTGGGGGGGGGGGGGGGGAGGGAAGAGAGAAGAGAAGAAAGAATTGCACGACTCAGAATAACTGGAATTAACACACTTTTACACCATGGCAAAATTGTAACATTTGAATGTGAAATACCTCTATTAAAAAACCCATGATTTGAAACTAAAATGGCTTTATTTAAGGCTACAATGAAAATCAGATTAGTACATTTGTATGTATTTTATAAATGGCTGCTGCTTAGATCAGCTAGTTCTGAAATACACAAGGAATCTCTCGTTAGTCCTGAGTGGAACACAATATCTGGTCCAAGGGCTAATGGTAACCAAGCTGCTCAGCAATAGTGACCACACTGCAATTAAACAGAAGTCCTAATGAGGAATTAAGGAGAACAAATAATAAATTAAATCCAAAACTATAAGACAAGTAAGCAAAGAGGAAATTTGAGGAGCGACTTGCTAATGACGCAGGAACTGAGTAAGAGTTTAAGTACATCAGAAGCAGGAAGCCTACTAGAGTCTCAGGCTATTAGACTATCATGGGGAAAAAAGGCCATTCAAGGAAGGGACAGCCATTGCAGAAAAACTATATTAATTCTTTGCATCAGTCTTCACTGAAGATGATACTGGGGGTATACGCAGACTGGAACTATTCTTTTCAGATGATAAATCTGAAGAACCATCTCAAGTGGACATGGCACTAGGTTTTAGAGTAGGTTGATAAGCTAAACAGCAACAAGTCACTAGGACTGTATGGTACTCACCCAGGAGTTCTGAAGGAACTCAATACGAAATCATCAGCAATATGCAATCTATCGCTAAAATGAGCCTATATGCCTACGGACTGGAAGATAGCAAATGTAACACCAGTTTTTAAGAAAGGTTCTGGGCTGGCCATGGAAACTACTGAGTGGTGAGCCTGACATCAGTACCAAGCAAACTGAAAGTAGCCACTCTAAAACAACAGACTTCTCAGGGATATTGATAAACATGACATGGGAAAACATAGTTTTTGTAAAGGGAAGTTATGCCTCACCAATGTGCTGTAATTTTTGAGACTATCAACAAATATGCAAGTAAGGATGATCTGGCTGACAGTGTATTTGGATTTCCTAAAAGCATTTGGATAAGGACTACAAGACCGGGGGGGGGAAGAGGAGATTGAAGTGGCCAAGTTTGTAAATGACAAATGCTATTCACGATAGCTAAGTTCAAACAAGACTGCAGAGTTCCAGAAAGATCCTGCATGACTAGGAGACTGGACAATAAAATGACAGATGAAATTCAATGTGATACACATAGGAACAAATAACCATAACTATACATATGAAGAGTTGGGTTATTAATTCTGTGTTAACCCTCAGAAAAAGACGGAATCACTGCAGATAGTTCGCTAAAACATCAGCGTAATGCACAGCAGTAGCCAAAAGGGCAAACCGAATATTTGGAATTATTGAAAAAAGGATAGAATCCAGTATACAAATCCATGGTGTGTTCACACCCTGAATAATGTGTGAAGCTTTGGTCTCCCCTTCTCAAGAAGATCCTAATAAAAATGGCAGAAGTGCACAGAATGGCAAAGATGATCAAATACATGAAGGAGAGACTCAATAGATTAGGGCTCTTCAGCTTACAAAATCATGAGTGATGTGGAACAAGTAAGAAGTTTTATTATTTATCCCTTCTCGTAATGCTAAGAACGAGCAGGCACCCATAGCTATTTATAAGAATTGACTTTAAACTAACCTCCTGGCCCTCCACCATATCCATTGTATCCATCGCCAAACCCACGACCACCTCCATATCCATCTGTTGGAAAAGAAAAGTTGTTTCAGTTCATCTGTAGTAGTAATGGGGGGAAAAAAATTCACATCTGAATGAAGAATTTTAGACATAAAACTTTTATTTACAAACTATACAAGACCACCACAAGTAGAACCTTGCTTCACTTGCACGATTCCTGGCTTTGTACTATGTACGTAAGATTTTTATTATTCAATAACATGCCATAGCAATGTGTGTATTTGTGCACATGTACACACACATTCATATACACAGCATACATGTACATCATATATATTAAAGGAAATCTGCATTTTTTGTATGTTACCTCTTTTTACATATTTTCCTTTGATTAAAATTAAACAAGTCCCTAAGTTTGTGCCTAGCAAATAAACTCTTGTAGAATGAAAGAAGAAAAACAGACAAGCCTAGTTGCAAAGCTAAAGACAAATAATTTTGATGATGCCTTTTACTGGACTAAATTCTGCTGGTGAGAGGACACAAGCTTCTAAGCTACACTCAGATGACTTCTTTCCTACCTGGAAAAACACTCTGAAGCTCAGAAGCTTTTATAACCTCATCTAACCCGATCCAATAAACGACATCATCTTAACTACCTTATCTCTAGTTTCATATTTGAGAGCACTGAGAGCAAACGTATTCTAAATAGATAACTGTAAAATAGCTCTGTCTTACCAGATCTACCTCTGAAGTTGCTTCCTGGTCCTGGACCAAAGTTTCCACCACCTCCACGTGAATCTCCAAAACCAAAATTACCTACAAGTTATTTTAAAAATCAATGTAAGTTATTTAAACTACAAACAATGAACTTAAAAGCATATAGCAATACTTATAAAATACCTCCTCTTCCACTCCTAGAACTTTGAACTTCTTGCATTTCTTGTCTAGATAAAGCTTTTCTTACTTCTGCATTGTGGCCATTGATGGTGTGATATTTCTGCACTGTAATTACACAAAAAAGGGTAAACCATAATTATTTTTATGCTTCTAAAATTAATACTCTAATCCTGCAAGTGCTTATATGCACAAGAGCAGCTGAAAACAGTTTTATACACTTGCATAAAACTTTCCAGTATTGAAGTACTGAATTGTAATACAAGAGGAAGTTTTTGAAGTTTACTTACATACAATTTTATCCAAGGGGTCATGGTCATCAAAAGTAACAAACCCAAAGCCTCTCTTTTTACCAGATTGTCTGTCTGTTATTATTTCAATTGTGTCAATTTTCCCATATTCTGAGAAGTAGTCTCTAAGATGGTGTTCCTCCGTATCTTCCTTAATTCCACCAACGAATAATTTTTTCACAGTAACATGAGCACCAGGTTTTCCAGATTCCTTGAAAGAATTAAAAAGTTTGTCAAACTACCACGTAAATGGTAGACAGAGCTTGGCATACATATATTCCAAATTTGAAAAGGTAGTCAGCCAGAACTTGTCAATGTTGACAAGTCAACGCAATTATACAGTACTATATCTTTCACAACTTTTGTCAACCACCATATTTTCTAATTATTTTTTTTTCTTTCACTAACTGTTACATAAAAGGAAAAAAAGACTGCAACTAGAATGTCTCTGGTAATCCTTTCTTATCTATCTTAGATGTTAACTCACAAGATTATCTCATTCAAAAACAACACAAATGCCACTACTCTGATTAGCATACCCACTGGATATAAAGGAATAATCTTTTGATTTCTAAGTTTCCCCCACCCCCAGAGAAAGTGTGCATTTAACTTAGAAGGTTGAAATTGCCCTAGTAAATAAGGCATTCCTAAAAATCGCATCAGTAGATGTCAACCCTGTACATGTCTTGCTCTGAAGACATTAAGCAAAGAGAGGGGAGAAAGGTACCCTCCCCGCCCCCATTGATTTAACTACAGTAAAAAAAATAATAGAAGTTTAAGGAAGTCTATATACAAATATTCTTCTAACGAGAAAGTAATCAGTATTTCACAAGGCAAAAGCCTCTGCTGCTAATCAGGGCGCTTTGCTTACCTCTCTGGCTACTGCTCGTTTAGGTTCAACTACCCTTCCATCAATTGAATGAGGTCTTGCAGCCATTGCCGCATCAACTTCAGCCATAGAAGAAAATGTTACAAAACCAAATCCTCTCGATCGTTTGCTTGCAGGATCCCTCATGACCTATGAAATGTATAAAGCTTCACTTTTACTATAAGTTTTCATGCTATAGCCACAGTTAAGCTTAAACATTAACAGATAGTCCCATTCCTGTTATAGAAACTATTTACATTGTTTAAATTAAGTAGTCTAAAGCATCTGGAAATCATTCTGCATTATATAAATATCAAATAGCATTACCCTTCCTTGCATACTCAATGTTGACTTCAATAATGCAATTTTTCAAAACACTATTAGATGTATTAGCACTTAACCACATGCTTCTTTCTCTCTAGTACTAAAAAGGCAACAGAGAGAATTTTAAGGAGCAGCTCTGTGACAAATGTCTCATTTTCAAGTGACTCAAAGCACTTAAGCGCTAGACTTTTTTAGTTTCTTGGGCACTTTTGGAAAAGTTATCCAAGACATTAAAAAAAGTTATAAGTATATACTAATGCATGCAACTCACCACACAGTCTGTAAGCTTCCCCCATTGTTCATAGTAGTTTCTCAAGCTTTCTTCTGTTGTCTCAAAGCTTAAACCACCAATGAACAGTTTGCGAAACTGCTCCTTTTCCCTCTGATTTAGAGAAGAACAACATCATTAGTATGACATATAATTCCCCTACATCAAAACTTAATGCCAGACAAAGGGTGTTTTTAGACAGATTTGTAGGCAACCAACCCCTGGAGCTGCCCCAGGGTCCGCTCTAGACAGACCAGTGGAGTTCCCGGGTTGTGGGCTGCCCGTGCAGTGCCCCCTCACCCCCTGGCATGATGGAGATGTGGGCACTCACCCAATGCTCTAGGCTGCTGCCCACAACTCCATGATGCTGGCCAGGGTAACAGATGGCCAGGCATAGAGCTGCAGCATGGGTCTGCTCAACAGATGGGCAGCAGCTCCACATTCGGCTGTTGCCCCAGTTTGGCCAGCTCACTCTGCAAGGATATACCAGAACACCGCTGGCAGGTCTTCCCCTGAACAGCTGCAGCCAACAACAGGCAGGCGGCTTTAGACAGACCAACAAACCCAGGGATGATGGGGGCATCTCTGGAGCTGTTGTCTGTCTATTTACACCCAAAGTCTTCACTCAATAGTTTACAAATGGCAACGTAGAGTAACTGTTTTATCTTATATACTCAATAGGAACACACAGTACTATTGAAGTAACCTAATATTTCTAGACATTTAAAAATAATCTTCTCTCTCTAAAAATATGAAAAGTACTTCAAAACTCCATTACTTTTCTTACCTTATGCCAGCACTGTTTAACAATACCTACAGAGAACTATGAATGAGCTACCTTCTTTTTTTTACCAAGCAGAATCCTCAATATACATAAAATGTTTGTACCTATATGCTAATACTCTAACAGAGGAAAGAACTTCCTATGAGAAGCACTGAAAGAGCTTTTAATTTTTTTTTTCTTTCTTTCTTTCATTAGTAAGAGTTGATATATTGTATATGCACCTCAAAAATGGAGATGTAGTCATGATCTTCCGTATTATCCATTATGGGTCAACAGGCTAAAGACCACGAAGGAACAATATGACAAAGATGTTGGGGGGAGGGGGGAAGAAGAGAATAGGGACTGCTCCATTAGGAATGTTTAACAGAGTATATCTACTAAACTCAGGCCCTTTTCAGACATGGTTTGGGGGTGGGTGGGTGTGTGCTGCAGTCAGTTTGTGGTCATTACAACACAGACAGCCCCCCATCTCCACACGCAGAGCCATCGCTGTTTTGGTCGATGGCTCAAGTGCATGGGCGATGGGTGGAATCCTGCACGCACCCCCATCCACCTGTCCCCTACCCATAGGCATGGAGGTGGGGCATCTCGTGTGAAATGGGCCTCAGAGTAATCACTATAATAAATTTCAGCTATTAATTAAGGAATTGACAATTTTTCACTCTGTTTATACAGTACTATGTAGGATAATGTCTTGATTCTGAATGAAGTCTGTGCCCTATCATTATACAATTCTTATGGTCAAGTGATAAAAAAGGAAAAAGAAACTTTGAAAAGGCCTTTTGATAGAGCAGTCTCTATAACCACAATGGAAAATTTAAAACGCAGTAAAAATGTATAAAGCAACCAATACCATTGGAAAGACAGAATAAGATGTCTATTTTAATGCTAATTACCCATGAAACATCACACTTTTATATAGCCTATAAAGAAACAGTAAATTCTGCATGGCCACAAATTTTGAGCAGGTAGTTTTTAGAAAACCATCATGGTGGAGGTGAGTAGACAATGTACAATGTATTTAAAGAGTCAATAGGCCATAGCTACAAACATGTATATAGTCTCATTGCTTTCAATGGAACTACATGCAGTTAGGTGTTTGCAGTACGCCCTTTTTCAGAATTGGGGTCACTCTCCAGTCAATTTTGACCCCAAATGTATTTTCTGTATATATATTTTTTTTAAAAAAACCCAACACAACTACTTTTATACACCTTAAGAACAAAATCTAGCCATAAAGAGTATTTTAAAAAACATTTCCATGAAATTTTGTACCCCAAACACTGAGTGTCATAGGGCTAGCCAATGCTCAACAACATTCTATACTAGAAATAAAAGTGGAACTGGCTGTTATATCTCACTATTCAGGTTAAAAAAAGAAAAAGGAAAAAAAAGAAGAGGCTTACAGGTAACAAAAAGTTACTTTTAAGATGTTATATATAATGCTTTTTAAAAATTCAAATGCTTATAAATGCAGTCTTTGTAACTTAATTTTTAGTTGACTGCTGGGAGTTTCTGGTAAGGAAAATGCAGACACCAAACTTTCTGATATTGCCAAAAGGAATACTTCAACTAGTGGAGCACGTGAAAGGGAATTATTGGAGACAACACTGAAGTAAGTTTTTGATATGACCGCATGTTCTCCTAGCACAGCAGTGTGAAAATTTGATAATTCAGTTCTGTAGTTCTATTGACTCCACTGCTGCAAAATTATTTGTTTGAAGAGCAGGTAATCAATATAAAAAAAGCTGATTCAATAGCATACTAGAACTGGCTTGAATAACTCCCTGAAAAAATAAGTTGATGTATATGTAAGCAATTGAAGATGAGACAGTGGAAAAATATGGACCACCACCAATTTTATTGTTGTTTCTCAGAAAGTCTCCCTTTTCATCTCAAATATTTAACTTTGGTAGGAGGGGAGAAGAAATCTGGCAAAATCTAATTTGTTACAAGGAAGTTTTGATCAAATCACGGTTTCTGTCTTATGCAAGTAGGCTAATGGAAGCTACATAAGCTACCTATTTCAAAGATATCTCAAAGTAATTTAAAGCCCCTGTAAATAATATCTACTGGAAGATTTAACATGGAACTTTATACACTAGTGGTTCCCAAACTGATATGTGGACCACTGGTGATATGCTGCTTCTTTGCTACAAGTCTGCAACTAAATTTCAGTCTACAAGCAAAGAAGCTCAATATACATTAATGCTTTTCTAATACTTATCCATGTAAGCTATTGCAGTAAGTTGCTGCAAGTATACTGCATAATTAATAATGGGGAAAGAGGTTGCCTGCATAGCAGAAAAGAGAAAAGGAGGTAGTCCAGAAGACAATCTCAATATTAAACTGTGGTCCACACCATGAAAGAGTATGAGACCACTACTATATGCAAATAAGGCCACTATTATATGCACTTTGGCTCAGCCAAAGTGTGCTGAACTGCAAGCTTCCTTCATAATTCTAAACAGCAAGCTTCGTGTTCCTAAGCACAGAAGTAATCTCAAAGGAGCTTGTCTTATGCTTAAACCTGCGAAGAGAAAGAAAGAAAAGGCTAATTTTTTTTTTGGCTTCTAAATTAATGAAGAAGGCCTGAAACGCGATTTAAAAAATCTAGGAAGCAAGATGGGAGTTTGCTTGTTTTAGACATTTGAAAGTCAGGTCCTGCGTAGGATGAGAAAATTACACTGGAAAACTTGTTACATGATGGCATCACACAAATCAAAAAGGAAGAGTAGGTAACTGGAAGGGCAGGAGTTTGTTAGGAGGTATAAACCCTTCAATGACTAATTTATACTGGCTAAATTAAGCCTTTATTAAAGATCTGACAGTTCAGTTTCACAGTAAGATTTTCCAAGACCTATCACAAAGATTCAATGACAAAACCAGGGAAGACTAAACTTGACTAATATGACCATTTTGATACTTCTAAAGGTGTTGGGGGGTAGTAATAATGAAAATTAAAGCCTTTCAGACCTTCTTCTACATCATAAATGAGCAAGCAAGCCCAATTTAAAAAAAATGTCCTTACTGAATTAAGTGCGCTTTTAGAGAAGCACCTCCCACCTAATACACGTTGCAGGACACCCATAGGGCAGCCCTTCAACATGTATAGTGGGGTGGATAGGGAGGTGCTTGCCAGCACAAAGTATATTAACGAGATTCAGGCAAGCACCAGAAGCAATGAGGGAAGTTGATTTTACAGCCCTGGTGAGAGTACGGTTTTCTGACAAAGCTTGAACATCCAAGCTCAGTTACTAAAAGAAATATCTGAAAGGACACTTAATATTGCATTTCAAACTTTAAAAATGTGTTTCTACAGTTCTAACTCTGCATAAATGGGCTGTCAGTGTTAACTTGCAATCTGAGTAGCAGTTTTTACTGTGTTTACATGACTGGGCCTTTCTGAAAATCCACAAAGAGCCACATTGATCATCACTCTTTCTAAAAAGATAGCAGGGCTGCTAACTTTCAGTTTTATTGTTTTTAAAGAATCTTGAGTTAATTTCTAAACAACGCAAACAGGAAGAGTTGTGATAAAAAGAGAATCTCCTTGGAATTAAAAAAAAGTTTCTTGCCTTCAGACTCACCCTGAGCATTAATGGGAAGGAGTGGGATAAAAATGTGACTATATAGTGTATAGAAAACGTTGAAAATATGATTGCAAAGGTTCATAAAGACCAAAGTAAGAGCCCCATACATTAATTTGAATCTCACCTATTTGGGGCTAATCATGATGGCTTATGATTTTTTGATCTTGTGTGGGTGGCAATTTTAACACAGTAAGAAGCTTTTGATGTAGTTGCCATGTCAAATATGGGAAGACAAACATTTGCAGCATGAACAAATTTGAAATCCCAGCCTACCCACAATTATTTGTTGGCCAAGTTCTTTATATAGTAAACTAAATTAAATGATTTTAATACTGAGCACAAGTTTATGAATTACCAGAACTATAATTGCCATGTACTATCATCACGAAGTCCATGACCAACTCAAGGGAAAGCACAGGCTTTGACACCGGTGAAGGCTAGTTGCTACTTCCCCCCTTTATTTGATTATCAAGTTACAAACCAAAATAAAAATAACCAGTCAGAGGGGGAAGTTCTGATGAGTTCTGCACATGTCAACTTCAAGAGCAGAAACCCTAAGATAACAGAAATCGCTTGATGCTTTCCTCCACCTAGCGTAAACTGGAGAGAACAAAATTATAATAAAAAGAATAATTTCTCCATTAATCATTTGAAACTGGTGGCCGTTCGGCCTTTGAAGTGGCATCATATAATAGATACTTATATGATGCCACTTCAAATGACACCATTTCCAAGGGGGCACAGGAGACAGTCAGCATCTGATCACAGGTTAAGCTTTAGCGGAGAGATTTAGAACTGGGGAGGGAGGCAGAAGAGCTGCTTCCTACATGCTGTTGCCTGTGGGGTGAAACCCTGAAGCTGCTGGTTTCAACCTTTTCAGGATTTCTCCCGTTCAGCCTCAGGAGCAGCAGAAATGGCGGTTGGACGCTCGCCAGGAGCATCTGAGGCTTGGCTGCCCGCCAGGAAAAGAGGCTGTTGCGAGGCGACCCACCGAGCAGCTGCTCCGCCATGTGGCGGCCTGAGGAGACCGGGGCGCCCCCTCGACTGGGCACAGGGAAAATGGCGTCCACAAGCCGCGACACAGCGAGGGGAACGGGGCGACCCCAGTCGCAGAGAGAGACTCGGGCGCTAACTCCAGTTGAAGGGCCCAGGTTCCCTCCGTTGCCGGCTAGTCTCTCCAGCTGGTCCCCTCGTCTCCGCTCCATGGCGGGGTGAGCACCCCTAACTCTCCTGCCTCCTGGCCCCGTCTGTCCCCGTCGTCGTACCGCTCCCGCCAATACTATAACGGGGCTCCCACCCCCCTCGGCCAGGCCACAGTCGGCCGCTGGGCAATGGGGCGAGCCGGCCCCACACTGACCTCCATGGGAAAAGCTCTAGCGTGAGCGGGAAGGGCAACGGGAGAGAGGGGATAAACGGTCTATCAGGCCGGCGGGTCTAAGACTCGCCTGCGCTGTTGCCGCAGCTTTACCCCCCGCCTCCTTTCCCAACTGCGCACTCTGTGGCTACAACCGCCGCCAGTGCTTCCAGAACCTTCTTCTAACGTTTCCACTACGCAAAGGTACCAAGGCGCGCCACCAAGCGTTCCAAACAACGGCACACCAGCAATTAGACTTACTCCAACGGCGTACAGGTCCCGTGCTCAGTAAGAGTACTGCACACTCAAGCGTACCAGCTTACGTAACGACACTGCCTTGATTTACGACATCAGCGCACTGAACACCACACGCTCTACGTAGCCATGTTTGAGAATACAATCTAGCCTTTCGGTAATGGCCGCCTGTAGCGTTACGTACTTTGAAATTGAGACTATGACCTTCGCCCACTGAAGCTGAGCGACTGAGGGCAGAACTATATCTCCCCATACCCATGTAATGTTACTCCCCGCTTCTGCTCCCCACAACTGTTCCAAGTCACTGTTTAGGGCATGTAAAAGCTGAGAGAAGATTACATCAACCCGGGACAAAAGAGGGTCGCCCGTGTAACTTCCCTTCATGTTTTAATACGCAACATAACTAATTATCAATAACTACATCCGTTCCAAAAAGACGCCAAACGGGCCTCGTTACTGAACCAATTCAGTCCGGTGGTTTCCGAAAAGGCCCGATCCACTCCGGCGGCCTCCGAAAAACCACGAGGCCGAGGCGTCCCTTAGCCGAGCCGCTTCGGCAACGTTCGGAAAACAGCCGATCCCTTTCGGCCTAGCAGAGACGCCCCGCTGAGGCTTTTCCCGGAAATTGCCGAGGTGACACGAAGCCTAATTTTCCCAGTAAAGGAGCTAGAATTCGCCAAAGGGCCCGTTTTCCCCACCCGTGGTGCTGGTTGGGCGCGGGTGGCACCGGGAGAGGGTGGCGGTGGGAGCGCGCGCGCCCCCGAGGGGCCCCTTTGTTGGCGGGCCGCCGCCCTGCCCCCTCCGCCTGGGCGGGAGGAAGTTATAAGCAGCCAGCTTTTGGCGCCATCGGGCCTGTAGTTAGCGAGGGCGACAGAATCTGTGGCAGCCAAACCCCCCCCCTGCGACCCGAGCCACTGGCTCCGCCATCCCCACAAACAAAGGGTGAGTCTCAGCTTCGCTGCCGCCATTTGCCTGCGCCAAGCCAGCGGCTCGCTGGGGAAATGGCCTCATGGCGGCTCCCCCTCCCTTCCCTCAGAAGGATTCCCTTCTGCCCGGGGCAAAGCCCCTCGCCCGCTGAACCGAGCGGGGAGCTCGCATTTCCCCCTTCATTACACAACAGCCCCCCCCCACCCACACCCACACACCCCAGCGCCATTGTCTCCCGCCCCGGCGAGACCGAGCTTTGTCTTTTCCCCGCAGCAACTCGGCCCCCAACCGCCCCCCCTCACCCCAAAGAGCCGGTAGCACTTGACGGGAGCCCCTAAAAATGAGCCGCTTCCCCGCATTGGGAATGGCCCCTTTCTCCCTGTGGGGCTGGGTTCCTCTCCCCGGGCCTCCGGAAACAATGGGGGTGGGGAGGGGACACCGATGGAGCCCGGCGCTCACCCAGTCACTCTCTCGGTCTCCGCGAGGCATCGTGCTTCTTCCCCGTGAGCCGCTTGGCGAGGCAGTGAAGGTGCGCGGCGAATCGGCCCCCTGTCAGCGACGCCGGGCGGCTCTTCTCCTGCACTGGCGGCGGCGGCAGTGGCGACGGCAGGACTGCGCAGCGGCAGCCGAGAGCGCGGGTAGGCGTTGTTCTGCGTTGCGCCCCGCCGCCGCCAGCACGCAGCAGCTCCCCCACCCTGCAGAGCCGCCGCCTCCTCCTCCTCCCGCCCGCGCCCCTTCCCCCACCCCCGTCAGATGTGTCGCTGCTGCTCAGTGCGCGCACAGGGAGCGAGGAGGAGACGGGAAGTCCAAGCCGCTGGGCACCATTGAAGTCTGTATCCTTTCTCTCTCTCTCTCTCTCTCTCTGTGGCTTCTATTTTCTCCTCGTGTTGAAGGGGGGATTTTTAAAAAATACCTTGCACCACGGCTCTTGCAGCTGCTGCAGCCGCAGGAAATACTGAGGCTCAGCCCCTACCCGGGCCGTCCCCATTGCACCGCTGCTGCTGCTGCGCCGGAGGCACGGGGAACCCTTAAAGGAACCCGCAGCGTTTCAAAGGGAAGCTGAGCCCCAGTATTTTTCATGGATGCGTAGTCCCCGCACGGTCGGGCGGGAGGAGAGGCGCTAGATCTCGGGGTTGGGGGTAGATCGGACGGGCTGGAGGGAAGCAGCCGCCGCCGCCTGTAGGAAGAATGTGGCGGCGGCGGCGGCTGTAGACAAAGCAGAATCCGCCAGCGCGACTTCTTTGCATCTGCCTTAATGAACGTAAAACCGCAGTGGAAGGGGCCCTAGGAGGCATGTGGGAGCAGCGTGGTTGTGCCTAGCGCGGGTAGGGGTTTTGCGTGGGGCTGGGGGGGGGGGCGAAATAGTTGGTGGAGGGGGGAGATCTTTGAGCGACGCTTACTATTTGGCGGGGTCACGCATCGTGTGGTCTTGGGTTTAAGCTCCCCCAAAGGGGGACGCAGTTAACTCTTCTTTTTTACTGTTGGGCTGCGGGTGGCCCTGCTCGTCTATTCCCCGCTTTCCCTTGGGCCACCCCTATTCAGGCCTTTCATGTGCACCCGCCACATCGTAGTGTTCAATTTCTCTGCAACAGGCCATTGTTTCTCCCCCACTCTAAGTGGAGGCCAAATAGAGTTGCTTAGCAGTGAGGCCTAAGCCTCGGCCACCTAGCCTGCTTTTAACATGGCTACAGTACCACCAAGCCTGCAAGGCATGGAAATGAAGTGAATTGCTGAGTCAAAGGCATTTTCTGGCCTTAAGTGAATTTCTCTGTCTTGTAGACCCCTGACTGAAATTTAATCTTGTAGTTTACAGTTATATTCAGAGAAAATATGCTGCAGAAGTAGCTGTTGGGGGAAATAGTATGGAGCAGGGGTGGGTTGTGACCAGCCAAATCATCAGTCTTTATAATCTATGTAGGTTGTTCTTAAGAAAAGTATGTAATAAATAAGCTTACACACTGCATATTAACACTGGTATTAAAGCTTTAATTTGTTGCCTTCTGATGGTAGATTAAGCATACATTAACATTTTCCAGTTTGTATGCACTTACTGTTCTTGAAGAGACAGGGGTGACTCATTGGTTTTCTACTGTACTGCATATTAACTGTCCAGCATCTCACTCCTACATCTTGAATAGGCATTTGCACTTGTTTCATTTTTCTATTTTATTTTACTGGGTATAAGAAACTGCATCCTTTCCATCCTCCTGAAACTTTCATGTGTCTTAGATTAAAATGTGGCACATGGCCAGTGAAAAGACATTTTTGTATGCTTGCATACAGAATTATGTAAGGAGTAAAAAGTCCTGACTAGCATAATGGTGTTTGGGGACTGTATATCAAACAAAGTATTCCATTTCTGCACTGGATTTTATCCACACTTAGTATTAATGTAGTGAGATTATTGGGGGTTGGAACAAGGACCATACTTGTATTGGGAATGCCTTTCTCTAATCTTCCTTTTAATTGTCATGCATTTTTCTAGTAAAAGCTCAGCAAGTCTGCAATAAAAATGGCCTCCAATAAAACTACATTGGTAAGTTCATAATCACCTAAAATATGTAAGGATTTATCAGAAGTATTTTTTTCAGAATCATAACTTGGTATCTCCATGTAAAATAGACATCCACATCTCCTCTCCCCAGTATTATTCTGACTGAAACTTCAGATCCTGAAAGTAAGTCTACTAGAAAAGGACATTAACCTCAGCTTCAGTAACCAATCCTGCCATATTCTACTAAACTTAAAAAACAAAAATCAAACAAAAAACACTTCTCAAGTTTTAATAGTGAACACTTGATTATTTTTTTTAAGGCTTTTTTTTTTAGCATCCTGTTAGCATATCATGCAATTCACCTAATACTGGAAAAGGCAAACCATGTTTTTATTTAACTTCTCCGTAGGTTGTTCAGGGAGAACGGTGCTCAGAATGAGTCGTCTCTTATTATTTGGTACTATATTTTGTAGAGAAGACATAGTACAGATTGCTCCTAGAAAACCATACTAAAGATTTTTCAATAACTTTCAACAGCAAACATAAAGTAGGTGTTTACCTCACAGTTGCCACCTGCCAACCCGGTTTTAAATGATAAAAGTTCATGTAAACCTTTGTTTGATGTAGACTTGATATTTTTTTATGAACCAAACCACTAAACTTCAGAGGAATTTGTCAGAATGGTTTTAGTGTCAGTAGTAGTGAGATTTGTTCTTTTTAAGGGCAGAAGATCATGAACATAGGCAAGATTTATTAAAGGCTTAATTTGAATGAATTGATTAGTAAACAGCAGTTTGTCACACAGACAAGTTGGCTTTCTACCATCACTAGGAACTAGAGGCCACTTTCTACTGTACTGCAATAACATGTAGGCAGTAAGTAACATCTTGCAAAAACTTCATCAGGCTATGGGACTGAACCTTCATACAGAAATTGTAGTCCCTGGGTGCAGAATCTAATGCTGGTCATGGGAGGCAAAAATAACTTGTTAATGCAGCTAGTGACTTGTGTTGGGTTTCTTGGGAAAATTTAACTACACAAGTTGGTTATGGTTCCTGTAGAAACCATGATTTTACTACATTTGAAAGTATAGACAAAAGTAATTGTGCAAAATGATAACGTTGCTTTGGAAACTAACTTGGTGTTCCTGATTTCTGTATCTCTAAATAATTATAATGCAACCTTATTGTGTTAAGCTTGCATTTTTAAAGGGAAAATTATGAGTAAACAAAGTAAAGATAAGGTGTGCTTGGATGGAGAGAGAATATATACATTGGGGCTTGTGCTTTATTTGAACATGCCATGTCCAAATGTCCAGCAGATTGAATTGGATTCTGGGCTCCTACAAGGGGCCTAGTGATTCTTTGTCTTTCTCCTCAGTTCCACAAAGCCTGCCCATAAATATTGTCCATGCATCTGTATGATGAAGTGCATGCAAAACTTGGTCTGAATGTGCACTGTGATAGTCACATACCTAAAAGGTTTTTATAGAATGGTGGGTGAGAAAACTCTTTGATTAGTGAACCCAGATACAAATGTATATAATCAGAAATGTTCAGTACATTTCTTTTCAATTTGAAAATACTCTTTAAAATTTGACTTACAAGAACTGTCTTTCAGGTAAGGCAGAGTTCATATTGCTGAAGAGACTGTTCCATTTCTGAAGATACAATACTCCTAAGTTTTTACATCTGACAGTTATATGTTTTAAAAGTATTTTCTTACCTCATTGACTTGCTCTCATAACTTCTCAATTTTTAAAGTCAAACTGATTTTTCTGCCTAGAGGATAATTTGTTATGTGCATATGAAATGTTTGTAAGTGCCCATCACTAGTAAGTATTTGTCTTCTCTAAGGACACCTGAAGACCTTATTTCCTTTGTCCCATCTCCAGTCTTGCATCCTTGTTCTCTCCCTTGGAGGCAAAAAATGCCAGTATAGCTGGCACTCTTGAAATGCAAATGCTCTGCGAGCATTTGCCTTGTCTTATTCAACTACTGTGTTCAAGTGAACACTCCCAGTTTGACTTTAAATTCCCCTCTTTTTAACAAAACAAAAAACATAAACCCGCTGCAGTTGAATACTATTTAACTACTACTTAACTTGCTGTGTAGAATATAATCTAAACCCAACTTCCCTTATCATTTTTTCCCCCAACTGCATGCACCTTACATTTGTAGGCTAGTTGCTTACATTTGGGGAGAGGAGTAATCAGGATGAGGAACATGGAGAACAAAAATGTTTTTGGAGAAAGAATTGCCAATAACTTCAGTCTTTTTTTGGAAAAAGATGAAAAAGCAAACTTTGACCCTGATGGGCTTGATAGTTTTGCCATCTGAAAAGGAATATTAGGACAAAACACCACAAGTATATGAAAAAAACTAACAACCTAAGGAAAATTGCAAAACTTCATTGCTTTCTCAAAAAAAGCCTTTGAGCAACTCAAACAGTAGACCTTTGTGTTCCATAGGAAAAGAACTTGTCAAGGAAATAGTGCTGTTCACTTCAGTTATCCCATAGGATTGTGCATGGTGGGCGTTCTGAAAGAAATGCTCTCATTCAAGGCAGCCATTTTGAATGTGCTTTCCCATGAGGAGCACGTCCAAAATGGCATCTACAACTGGGCTTACAGCACTTTTAACTTGACACTATAACCTTATTCCAAGCCTCTTACGGAATTTTTGGAAAATACCATGTCCTTTTACTACATTTAATTGTTCCTTGTTATATTTTGAATGCCTTGAGAATGATGTGGATGTAATACCCAATCTTAATATTAGGATGTTTTACATTTATTAAATTTCTATAGAGGGCCTGATCCAAGACCCATTTCAAGTAATGGAAACACTCATTAATTTCAGTGGACTTTGGATCAACTCCAGAGTCTTGGAGAAGTACTATAACTGAAGGTACCCATCTGTTTTTTAGACAGGTAACCGATCTGTTTTTAGACAGTGCAAGCTGCATTCATGTATAAGGATGGATGGGAAAGAACAGTCATGAAATTGGTTTCTTAAGACACAGCCTGCTGCTATTTTGCTGGAATCGCATTCCCTTTTCTGACATGTGCAACACAACACAATTTCTTGAACACATTTTGTCCATTCTAATGTTTAGAGTGTGGTTGCCATGTTCTTCTAAGTAAGATCAAAGCAAGAGACACAGAATTGGAGCTCATAACTTTTATTGGAACAGCCTCTATTAGTGAATGTGTGCAAGGTTTGGTTTTCTAGATAAACAGATTCTCTTTAAGCAGGTTTCTTAACCCACGTTGGTCCAGTAAAAGGTATAGATACGTTGTCTCTCGTCTCCCTAAAACGTTGGTGCTTTGGGTGTTTGAGCTAGACCAGAACCTCCTGTAAACTTCCAAGTTTTCAGAGTCTGGGAAAGATGATCTGAGAAGCTTACAAGGAAGTAGAGGACATAAACTGCCTTGGGAAAATCATGCCTTTTTAGAAAGGCCAGTGACAAGCATTTGGTACCTTGGCAGCACACACCTTAATTGTGGTACCCATTCTGATGCTGTAACCTACAGAATTTTGCATGCAGCATGAATAAACTTATCTAGTATGCAAAATTAAGCTTGGTCACTGAAGTAGCTGTATAAATAAATGACCCTGAATCTTCTTTTGTAGCACAAAATGGGAAAGAAACAGAATGGCAAAGGTAAAAAAGTTGAAGAGGCAGAGCCTGAAGAATTTGTGGTGGAAAAAGTCCTGGACAGGCGTGTAGTAAATGGCAAGGTTGAATACTTCCTGAAGTGGAAGGGATTTACAGAGTAAGAAATCTTTCTTTGACCATAATTCCTGTAACAACAAATAGTGCTTTATTTGGAAAACTTGACTTTTAAATTTGTGATAAAGGGGTTGCATTCTGAAGCTTCTTCGAATCGGTCATCAGACTTCAGGAGTCCATATTTCAGATAAGCAAGCTAAGCAGTTTAAGTTTCTTTCTGAGCTTCTGGGCAAGATGTAAACTTTAATACTAAAAAAAAATTTAAATGATGACATGAAAAACTAGTAGCCACTTTCCTGAGCCCATTGAAGTTGATAGCTTAGCTCCTATTGACTAGAATGGATGAGGACTGTACCCAGTAATCTAAAATGTTAAAGAATGAACAGCTTGTAATAGGAATGTTCACTCCTTATGAAAAGTAACAAACTTGGTAAATTATTCCTCACTGATCATTAACTGCTACAGGTCACTCTCTTCACAGATATGGATATTCATGTTTTTAGCTTTAAAGACTTTTGTGCATTTTGGGGGATGGGAAGGAGGGAGGAAGAGTTCTGTTAAAGAAGAGGCCCAAAAAGCACTTTGAAAATATCCAAACAGATTTTTCAGCTATAGGCACTTTAAGAAGTATTTAAATTTGTAATCCTTTACAGGGATTAGGTTAGAGGGATCAAATGGGGCATAGATTTATGGATATCCTATATTTACTCTTTCTGTTACTGAGGTCTTGGAGGATAACAAAAGTTTAACTGTGCCCACTTTTTCACCTCTGGATATCCTGCATTTTAGAGGCTGACATCTTGTGACATCTGATCTGTCCTGTGGGGTTGTTGGTTTGGGGGTAGGTGGGAAGCAGTGGAGCGGCATGGGTAGAGGGACTAGTTAGGTTGATTCTTGCATGTTTTTCTTCTGGCTATAAATCCAGGAGGCAGTGTTAGCTGACTGGGGTGGTAGCTAAATCTTTTGTCTCCCTAGCTATTTGGAAACATAGTATGGTGAAAAAATTTCCAGGTTCGTTCAAAAACCCTTCCCTCTTGCATACGTGTTACGTTCTTTAATCTTGTCTATTAGCAAGCAGTGCATTCAAATCACTTCTAATTACACTGCATTTCACTGCTCATATCCTGCTCTCCCTACTTTCCTGTGGTGTTTCCCACAATGCAAATAGCATGGAGGACTACCCCTGAAAGCAATATTCTGAAAGTAACGTGGAATGGAGGAAGGAGTCTCTGCTCCAGAACCCCAGCCACACCTCTGTAGTCAGCTTAACATAAGAAGTGATGTATCAGGAGCTGAATGAAGCTTGCTTACCACTCATTTCTATAGCACTACTAGGCATATTCAGCGCTTTACAGTCACAGGTTGAACACTTATTCTGAAGTACATAACTGCTACTTGAGAAAATTAGTTTCTTGCAAGCAAACCCTTTGCGTGGGATGGCAGATAACATGGGATCATCAAGGAGCGTGGGAAGTATTAAAGACTTCACACAACACTCGGAATGTGGGTATCTGCTACTACCCATTTGAACATACTCATTGGGTTAGGGTGAGTGGGTATGGGCTTTTAGGTTGTTTTAATTGTCGTTTTAGTACTCTGTATTTTAATGTTTTCAATGTTTTAAAAAAGTTAGCCGCCCCGAGATGCCTGAGGCAGGAGGGGGTGGTATATAAGTTTTAATATAAATAAATAAACAACCTGATTCTCTGGCAGATAATGCGTAAGATCCTATCTTGCATACAAGCAAGTCTCATTCATTTCAGTATGATTCGCATGTGTGCTAACCGATTGCGCGGTGTTTGCTGGAGGATTGGTCTGTAAGTGTTGGGTGAACAATCCCAGGGATGGTATAAGAGATGAAGAACTAATCATTTTTCTCTTTAAAGAGATGCCAGCGACAATTGGGTTTATTAAGATGGTTCTCTCTGCGCTGAAAGCTTGGGAGCAATTGAGTCTTCCAAGACTTTTTGCCTGCATGACCCCATTTGGAGGCTTGAGGATAATTCTGTGACCCAGATACCAACAAAGACATGACATACAAAGTATATCAAATAACAATTGTGATTGTAACCCTCTTTGCCAATTAAGGGTGCTTTCCCACGTGACAAAACATGCACCGTTTGCCTCTGCGAGAAATTCCGAGAGGCAAATGCTGCACGGCTTCTGTCACATGGTAAAACAAAGCCACATGGCTTTGGCGCTGATCATGCGGAGGATGCAGAGCTCAATTTTTTCCAGCCCTGCATCCTCCACATGATCAGCGCTAAAGCCATGTGGCTTTGTTTTACCATGTGACAGAAGCCGTGCAGCATTTTTCTCGCGGATGCAAACCGTGCGCATTCTGTCACTTGGGTAAGTGACTCTGTTTGGGGTCATGATGTACAGTTTGGGAAATCTGTGACTTTGAACATAGTTATTTGACTGCAAGGTAATTTAAGGTTTCCAGCCAGTAGTGAGAAATGTTTAAGGTGAGCTGTGTCAGGTTGGATTTTGGCTTATTTCTGGTTTTTCATGGACTGTATATATATTCCAGTGCTGACAACACATGGGAGCCTGAAGAAAACTTAGATTGTCCTGAGTTAATTGAGGCTTTTCTGAACTCCCAGAAAGCTGGCAAGGAAAAAACAGATGGTGCCAAAAGAAAATCTTTATCAGATAGTGAGTCTGATGACAGCAAATCAAAGAAAAAGAGGGAGTCTGTAAGTATGTTAAGGATTTTGCTATATAGTTGGAAAAGAATGTTTTTATTGTATATAAGAGGAAGTTAACTTGTCTTTTTGGATCTGTTGCATTTTCTGAATGTACAGTACCTTAAACTAGTTGACGGGGTTCTTTTCATTGCCAACTGCCACCATAAATTGACCATTTGTTAAGGACTAGTTTACAATCTTCAGTCTGTTACTGAGAATGAGGTGAGGATACAGTACTAGTTGCTTAATGTATTCAGTGTCCTTGTGCTCAGGAAAAAAAGATAACTGTCAAACCTAATTATTGGAGTTGCGCAGTACCTGTTATAATTATGCAAAAGTATGTAGAATAAACTAAGAAGATCTCTTTAAAATAAAATATGGATCCTAATCATACAAACGTACTCTTCTGAACTAGCTAAGTAAACATTTTAGTTGGAGGATTTTTCTGCCTTAAGGGCACAATTTGATAAACTTTGTACATCTAGGGAGACAAAGTGGTTTGAATGCTGTCCTTTAGTGAACCAGCTGCTGTTGGTCAGAATGAGCAAGTTTTGGGGCAACACAGGGCCCATCCTCAGGCATGTAGAGTAGCCAGTCAGAAATATATAAACTGAGCAAATGTAGAGCAGGTATATAGGAGGGGCATGGAATGGGTGGGAGTGGATAAGACAAAATAACTGGTGGGAGGGAGGATAGAGAGAGGTGCCAGACATTTTAAACACTGGTTTTTAAAATGCCTGGCACCTCTCTCTCTCTCTATCCTCCCTCCCACCAGAGTTACTTTGTCTTATCCGCTCCCACCCATTCCATTCCCCTCCTATATACCTGCTCTGCATTTGCCCAGTTTTTATATATTTCTGACTGGCTATGCTATATGCCTAAGGATGGACCCTGTTTGGTCACAAAGCTTGCTCATTCTCACCAACAGCAGCTGGTCCAATAAAAGATAGTATTCAAACCACTTTGTCACTTGGGATCAACACGGCAACCACACACTGGGTGAAAACAAACATGCACCTTAACTCTCCTTTAACACCACTTTAAGATTTGTTATGCATGTTACAGGACTGCATAGGGCACCAATACAGCCCTGCAGCATGCATAAGAAATGTTAAAGCGGGGTTACATGCATGTCTGTTTTCACCCACTGTTTTCACACTGTGCATGCCTGCCACGTTTTTGTGATTCTTCATGTGAGTAACCATTTCCAGGATTGGATTTAATTTATCTGCAGAACAGCATTTTGCTGCTGTAGGCCAGCCCACCCACTTCCCTCCCCACCACAAGTGCACGCTACTATAAATGAATGAAAGTGGCATGGGGAAGGAAATCCCCCAGCCTCTCATCCTTTGGACTGAGCTTCCTGCTCCTTGCTTGACAGCTGGCCAGGGCAAAAAGAAAAGGCTTCTGGGGGATTCCCTGTAGATGGGTTCCCTGTTCCACAACCCACAGTGTACAGCAGCGAGTTCAGGGTTTGGATGGCATGGTGCTGCACCTGATATTTTTGCAGTCCTCTTCAGTTTACCACCCTAGACTGCTGCGGAATTGGGCTGCTGCAAAAACTACTTTAATTCATTTGAAGTCATTGGCGGCTTGCTCCTAGATCCATGAAATTGTCAACAAAGTGCTTGCCACAGATTATAATTGGTGAACAAAGGAGAGTTGCACGTTATGACTGTGTAGAGAGAGTGTGATTGCTGTGTTGGTCCCTAAAGTAACAGACTGAGACAGTAGTTCAGACTAACTTCTGTTGGTGAGGGGTATGCAAGATTTTGTGCCACACAAGGTCCTTCCTGTAACAAGTGAGAATTACAAGCTGAACAACTGCTAAAGAGGGGTGTGTGTGTGTGTGTGTGTGTGTGTGTATACGTGAAAACAACTCTTAAACAAACTCAGCAGCTTTTTAACTACTTTCTTCCTCTTCTGTTCTTCTACAGCTATCTCCCTATGTTTATAATCATCCGTTTATAATCATTCTATTTTAAAGTGCTGGATTCTTTCCTGTCTACCCTCCCTAGTGATTGCTGCGTTTACATTTGCTTAGTTTATATTTGAAATCCCAGCACCCTCCCTAGCATTGTATTTCATGTACATATACTTGGCCTGCAATTTTTCTGCTCATAGTCCTGACTACTAGTTAACAGCCTGCCCTGCCAGTGCTCAACCTGCATGTCTAGCAACTTGCCTTTACCTGGATGGGCCACCTGGGCATGAGGCGGGGCAGCTGTCCATCTGTTTACGCTCTTTGTCTCCATGCTTATGTTTTTCAAGCTTATTTCCTAGAAAGTGCTGTCTATCTTGCCGATACAGTTCTCCGAAATATGCTGGATGATTTAAGATTTAAATTAATCCTGGCACCTAAATTTGTAGGTCAATAGTTGACATGCTTCTTGATGTAAACTTGGGAAACCTTTCTCTGAAGTCTGTGCTATGCAAATTAGAACTTGATTTAGGTTTGGATGAGGGTACATCCTAAAGCTTCAATGTGGTTTTTTAATAGGTTGATAAACCAAGGGGATTTGCAAGAGGTCTTGATCCTGAACGGATTATTGGGGCTACTGACAGCAGTGGTGAACTTATGTTTCTTATGAAATGGTAAGTGATATGCAGAAAACCAAGATAGTTTCTCTGAGCATGCCTTCCAAGTTGAAATCTGAGATCATCTGACTGAAAGAGTAGGAGAGCAGTCTTGTTATATAATGCAAAGGTAGATTATATCAGATCGAGTGTTGGGGGCTGAGGAATTTTAGGTTTTCACCTTTATTTAATGGCCCAATTTTTATCCTATTGCAGTAAATTTCAGTGACCCTATAAGTGTCACAGTTTTCTATGTTAAACCACTGATTAACTGTAAGTGACAGTTTGAAATTTCTGTAGTGACTATATGGACAAATGGAACTAATGAAAATCACAAGTCTGTTAAATACAGAAATTCTCTCAACTAAAATCTGTAACTCACTTCTGGCTGAAAAGCTTGTTACAATAAGAAGCAATACTTGTATATTAGATATTTTCTTTCTCGCACACCCATATTACTGCTTTATGCAGCATTCAGTGTAATCAATTTTCTCTGTGCAGTTTCCTTACTGTTTATGTAGATTCTTTTTTCAAAGAGCATGAGATAAGCAGCATCTTTTTAATTAGGGGAGAAGAGAGAAATGCAATTGTGAAAGCTGCAGATTAGAGAAATGGTTTGAGACTCTGATGCTTCCTTTTTTAATGATGTCCATTCATTGTTCACTAGCATCTCTCACGTCCTAGTCAAAACCCAGACTCGTGCTTTAACATCTTTTGTGTAAACTCTACATTTATTTGATGCACACGATCTAATAACACACTTTAAAAATCACCCTTTTTAAAAAAAAAACAAACCCATGCTCTTTTCTACAATAGGAAGGACTCCGATGAAGCAGACTTGGTGTTGGCTAAAGAAGCTAATATGAAGTGTCCTCAGATTGTAATTGCTTTTTATGAAGAACGACTAACTTGGCATTCATGTCCAGAAGATGAAGCACAATAATTGTTTGCATTTTTATATATATAAAGAATATTAACATCTGACTCTTGATTTTATTCTGACTTATAGTAATGTGAGAAACATCTACATTCTGATGAGAAGTTTGATATGTTCAGTTTTTTTAAGTAGTGTGTTTGCATCAATAGCAAGTAAATAAAGGTTTTGTGCTACTTGCTTTGTTTATCACAGGAGAGTGTTACTGCTTCCTCCATATTAGGTAGTCTTTTTTATAAAGCCTTCATAGTCATTACTGAATCATAATGGATGTTTAAACAAACTCACATGGTTTTGTAGTCTTCTCTACTATTGATGTGCATGTATCTTTACCCCAACCTAGTCCCTTGAATCTGTAGGACCATTCTTTTTAGTACTTGGGGTTACTTGGTTCCAAAGGGACAAAGTGAAAACTAACTTTGTAGTAATTTGAACGTTCAGACTGTATATTGTTTACTTTATTGTAAATACTGGTGAACAGTGGTCAATAAAATAGTTTTATATTCTTCCTTTATATTGTTGGTACATCTTCCCCAAGCAGTGGGAAGTTCTAGGAAACTTTTGAGGGTTGACTGACTTTTGGTGAGAAGAACTAGCAGCTATAGTTTGTTGTTTGGTATACATCTGTTAACATGCTCATATGTTGAGCAGTTACTGCTTCCCATCAATTCTCTCTCAAGTAGTAATTTCCCCCCTAAACTGCTGTAACTCGCTACAATCACACAAGCATGTTGTTCTAAAAACTCTTCAGTGGTTCCTCTACCACCTGCCATTAACCTGTGTCCCAGCAAACCAAGCACAGCCTGTCCAGGAAACCCTGCTTGTGTGGCCAAAGCCACAGTTAAATGGTAGGTCTGATGTGGCCCAGCTCTTGTATTAAGGTTTCTCTGCTACACAAAGGGCTTAACTGCCCCTTTGGATGTAAATGCTCCCTTTCAGGTGATAAGATTGGAAAGGCCTGGAATGATACTAAAGATCAGGACCTGACATCTCCCAGCTGTTTTCTGTGCAGGACCCAGACTTTTTAATATATAATCTCAATTTCAAGAATCAGTCATGATTCTACTTTTGTAGAAACATCCTTTGTTTGAAATTGACCCAAATCAGTTTCTCAAAACAAAACAAAAAAATAGTTATCGGTTTCCTTATTTATTCAAATCCCTTCCCCTAAGGCTCATGGTGGTTTACAGCATATTCAAAAATGTATGTGATTTATGTGTTCATTAGTTCTCCTGCCAAAGTCACCCAGTCTGGCTTTTGGACTCCTATTTTGGTGGTATTTACCTGTCTTTCATGATTTTTGTTCTACCCACTCACCTTGAAAACAATAGTTGTCTTTCATCTGTTCCACTTGTGCTCACAGTATCCGCTCCAATAGTGAGGTTCACAGAGCTGAAAAGTTTTAAATCTGAGCAAGGAAGTTTTCATTCACTAGAGAATTTCCATTGAGCCTTTGTTTCTGAAGAGCTTTGGTAACTGCTGGCATCAGACTTGCATTTGGCATTGCAAATGTGAGTGCAGTCAGTTCCTTCCAAAATCCCCTGGGTGTTCCATGTTCTTACCAGTAGGAGGCAGCCGTCAGCTCTCAGAGGGGACCTAGTGCCCTCCCCCCCCCCCCCCTTTTTTTTTTTTTTTTTTTTTGGCAAAGAAGGCAGAAAGTCTTCAATCCAGATGAGTTGTTTTTTTTAAAAATCTGGCTGAGGCTTTCCTGGGGTAGCATCCGCACTGAAACTATTATTTTCAGGTGATAAATCTTAATATTATTTATTTTTATATAGCATTCCTCTGCCATGGCACTTGGGGCACTTTATACCATAACTAACAACATTTTAATCCTCACAAGCAATCCTGTGAGAGGTTAGGCTGAGAAAATAATGTGACTGGCTCAGGGTCACCCAGTGGAGAAGAATCAATCGGATGTGGCACTAGAAGAGGTTTTACAGCAGATTGATAAACAGTAACAAGATACCAAGACCAAATGGTATTCACCTAGCAGTTCTGAATGAGCTCCAATGTGAGATGTGTTGCATATTGCTTACAATACTTTTGCTAAAATCACCTTTGGTCTCTGTGGATTGGATGATGGCAGATGTAACACTAATTTCTTTTTAAGATACAGCAGGCCAGACTTCAATACCAGGGAAACTAACAGAAGCCATTTTGTAAAGTGAAGTCATGACTCGCCAATTGGAATATTTTGAGAGAGGCCGTTAAGGATGATCTGGTCAATACAGTGTAATTTGAAAGTCTTGAGAGAATTAGTCATGGAATAAGTGATTTGCACAAATCTATAGATTTGTAACTAGGAAACAAAGGGCAGATATAATTGGTCAGTTTCCACAGTGGAGAGAAGGTGTCTCAGGCAAGGATGGTAATATCCTGGGGAGGGAAACTAGTTTTGAACAGGGCACTAGTAAATATTGGTTTTTACCAGGTCTCTCCTGGGGTAAATTGGGAAAATAAAATTAAAAACTAATGAAAGTTACTGAAAAATATTTAGCAGTTTGGTAATAGTCATGCAGCAGCATGGTCTGTTGTATGTTAATGAAAGGAAATAAGGAAGAAAAAGAGCCTCAGCTGTAAGCCTCGTTGCCTTGGCTACCTTGAACAGAAATTTAAGCTGCTGGATTTGTAAATTTTGTTAAGCAATAAAATACAGGCAAGCAAAGAGGAGAAATTTAGGCCATCAAGAACAGGGAAGATGAGACCATTGTAGAAAACCTACATTCTTTGCATCTGTCGTCACTTCTCCATATAAGAAGAGGGTCAATGTGTTGAGACTCCTCAGGCTAGAGAAGAGACAACGGGCTGTTAGACATTTATAAAATCATGAGTGGGGTGGGACAAGTAAATAGGGAGCTGTTGTTTACCCTGTGTAATAACACTAGAACTATGGGGGAAAGCTATGAAACTAGCTGGCAGCAGATTTAAAACAAATCATTTTTCACTTAACGTACAATTTACTTGTAGAACTTGGAGGATGCTTAAAAGGCCAATAGCTTAATGTGCTTTTAAAAGGATTGGATAAATTAAAGGATAGTCCGTTTGGTTGGGAAAGGTAACCTGACTGCTGGGAGTAAATAGGGAATGGATCACAAAGTATTAAATTACACACATTAGTATTACACAGTAAGTTTACCTTTTTATTTTTACACCAATAAATTAAATACCTCGATATTAATTAAAAAATCTGCCTTAGTTCACAATTTGAAATGTAACTAAAACTTTACTATGTATAATCAATTGCAATTTGCTGTGGATTAATGAAAAGGTTTTGATGATGGAAAGGATTAATGATTTAAACTAGGACTAATTTTAAGGGCCTACATACCTGAAAAGACTGTCTTTCCCACTATACCCCATTGTGATGCCTGCAGTCATTCAGGAGCGTGCTCTTGCAGGTACCATCTGCCAGCCAGGCTCATGCAAGCAGGGAGGAATCTAGTTACTGCCCCAGTGCTGGGGAACTCCCTCCCCTTGGAGGTTTGTCTAAGCAGATGACTGAGTATTTTCTGGAGGCAAGTAAGACCATTGATTATTTTTTTTGTCCAAGCATATGGTGAGGGGATATGGGCTAGGGGGTGGGGTTAGGAGGTTGGGGTGAGGTTTTTAGGTGACTTATTTATCTTTTTTTGTAAGCAGCCCTGAGTTTTAGGGGAAGAGCGGGGTATAAATTTCAAATGCATACACCCCCCCCGAATGGTAGAGGGCCCCAGGTAAATACCATGCCAACTGGTCTCTGATCTGAGCTGGGACCAGTGCTGTTTAATATATATTCATAATGATCTGGAAAGTGATGAAGAATGTAAAGTTTCCAAATTGCAGATGACAAAGTAGTTAAAGATAATTAACTCTAAAGCAGACTAAAAAAAACAGTAACTGAAAAATCTAGCAAGACTAGGCAATGAAATCGTAGATAAAATTGTTCTTGTCAAATCATACACTCTGGGTTTGTTTTGTTTTTAAAAATCCTAGTTTCTAACACCTATACCCCCAAAACCTGTTGTCTGTTTCTTCAGTTGCTAGATTCCTAATGTGTTTCTTAAGCAAAGCAGTTAGGTGCTGCCTAAAGCCATTAAGGCTAAGATAAGGAAACTCCACCATCTAGCCTCTTAAGGAGCTACTATTGTCACAGGAAATCACCCTGGGTAGGGTGACTCATGGTTGTCCTACCCTGGGTGTGACATTTGTAATGGGTGTAAGCCCAGACATGTTAATCGTTCTAATAGGCAATACTTGAAACTGAATACTATGTCTGTTTATGCCTTGGAGTCAGGTAAATAAGGTTTCATTATGACTGTGATCTTAACTGATAAAGGGTTTTGTATTTTTGCAAATACAAAAGCGCAGTTCTCCACCCATTGAAGCCAATGGCAAAACTTCCATTTACTTTAATGGAGAATTGTCCTGCCAGTGTACAATTTCCCTGTTGAATAATGTGGTGTTGGAGTATGTTGTGAAGACCAATAGCATAACTGTCTTTAAAAAAGAATTGAATACGTTCTTAGAAAATAGGTCTTATAAAATATGGCAGTTGGGATGAGACTTCAGTGGGTGTTTTTTTTAGACAAGTGCCTCCTGACCTATCATGCATGTTGCAGGGCTGTATTAAGGTGCTAATGTGGCCTTGTCTAAAAATACTCAGTGCCTGGGGCTGCAAGTGGATAACAGGAAATGGATCACGCCTGTTCTCTGAAGCAACTTCAGTTGCTTCAATGTCAAAGACCAAGATACTGGCTAGAAGGACCATTGATCTGATCCAGTATGGCACTACTTATAGTGTTAGGAAGGGAAGTGCAGGAGGCTGCTGCTGTTTCTCTGGAGTAAGTGCAATTCTAGTCCTTGTGGTTAAAGAAAAACCTTAAAATATAACTTCAGTTGACCTAGGGTGAAAATGACATGACGCTAGCCACCCTTGGTGGTTATGCATGTTGCAGGGCTGCATAGGGCACCAATACGGCCCTGCAACATGCATAAATGACCACCAAGGGTGGCTAGCGTCATGGCCGTTTTTACCCCTAGATGTTCAAAAGTCTGAATCCAAATTAAACAGAAATGCATAGGAGAGCCATATTATAATAAAAATAAAATTCCAAAGATAAGTCTAGGTTGATCTCCTTTTAAGGGAGAGAAGCTATAATCTCACTTTCTCTCATGCTCATTGCAGGGTGAGCATGCACCTCAAAAGGGGTGGTATTTGTTTCTTTAATTCCTCCCACCCAGCCCAAGATGTTGGGTGTGATGCATTGGACCTTTTGGGCCAGAGTCTGAAAATGCTTATATTAATGCTGCCAATGTGACTGCCACCACACCAGGAACTTCCAGTGAGGGAGATGAAAATCTCTACAGCTTGAGTCAAGGAGCCAGTTAGTATAGGTAGTGTATGATGGACTCCTATATACTTTCAAGTTCCAAGTTTATTTCATTCAGCGTGACCTTGGTCATTGCTTAACCATAGCAGTGCAATAAACTAATACACCATAAAAGCCTAGAAGACAAGGTCATAATAACAGTGACCATATCTAACCTATATACTTTGTAACTAGACAGAGGAAATTGGAATATCCCCTAACTCAAGTGTTACACAAATACCTACAGGCCTAAGAATTCCCCAAACACGTGAGAATTTTCAAGATGAGTTATTCAAGAGCTATGACTCAAAAAGCAAATACTTTATAAAAACCAGTGTCATTTCTCCCACAGTCGCAGCTTATTTAGGTATGATGCTATATTGCATAGCAGCTACTCCACACTATGCCAGGGGCTAGTGAGGGGTCACTACTACATAATAGCTGTTGCATGTGAAACGCTGTGGAGAAAACCACCAATCTACTGTCCTCCATCTCATAATTCTCTGAGGACCGCTTTTTGTTTCTGTGCTCTGAGGGAATGATGTTCTACACCTTGGTAGGAATTTTTTCCCTCCTGGGGGCCTGCTAGGCCCTGGGGATGCTTAGAGTGTGCTTAGGATGGGGGAAGGAATAGGAGGGACCAGATCATAGATACATCCCTATTCTTGAGTGTATGACCTTCTCTTTGCTCCCATCCTCTGAGCTCATTCTTGTAAATGCTTGAGGATAGGGGCCAGAAATTCCTTACCCCTGCTGTACACCATGTCTCTTATCCAGTAGTGTTTTGCTGAATGGCCTGCACTTCAGTTGATCCAAACCATCATTTCTGAATGCTGCAAACAAGGGATAAGCTACGCCAGAGTAGTAGCATCCAAACATAGCCTCATCTTCATCATCTAGAAAACTCCTCCCAAAATTTGTTGTGTGTGGAAATTTTCAATCACTGGCATTTTTGTCTGAAACGTCTGGTTGAAATTTTTTCATAATTTTTTATTTTGCATGTATTTGGAGAAGGGTTAATATTACGCAGTGTCATACAGATCAGCCAGCCTTCATAGCACATTAGTTAGTCCAATAAAAGATATTCAAATCACTCTCTCTTCCCCTCTCACTTGGGAGCAACATGGCAACACACACGATCTCGGGTTTGTTGTGATTATACAGTACGTTTGCTGTTTGGCATACAGGAAGGGTATGCAGTTGTGCTTGGAAGACTAAACCGCTCCTGCCCTTGACTGTTCAAACAGTTAATCAATTTTTTTGGACTGAATCAAACTTGGTCAAGATTTGCTGAAATTAACATGCTACTGGAAAATTGAAATTATTTACTGAAAATTGAAATTTTTCCTCTCCTTAGATGAAAAAATCTGGAATTACTTTTTATTGTAGGATACAGAGTTTCAAGATACAGCTTTCCAACAATAAAGGAAATGTATTGGGTTGATACCGAGCTGGCCTACTTATCCAAAAGTGTCTTTATATTTTGCTTCCTTACAGCCTGAGTTTTGCCAACCCCGCTGTCTCATAAGTCAAAAGACAAGTTCTTAAAAATGAAGACATTTGGTATCTAAATCATGAGTTGCTATTTTTTCAAACATAACCAGCTAAATGGCAGCAGCATGGGAGCTGGCAGCATGGGGGAGAGAGACTGCTCCGCCCACTGTGCCTCCCTGCTTTGTTGCTTCCTCCTTCCAGAGCTGAGGAGCCAGATGCACGTGACAAAGTGGCTGATCAGGTGAGGCAGCACAGGATTCAGAGCTCGGGAAAAGATTTGGGAACTAAAGTCCAGCCCTAGCAACACCGCACTTTATTCCTTCAGAAAGCTTTTTGTCACTGGGAGGGGAGCAGGGAAGTATCTTAAATGCAAACCTCTAGGAGGTTGTTGCTATTCTATCCTAACATTACTTTAGTATATAATTATGAGTGGGATGTATTGTAAATTTTCATATTTTAATAAAACAGGAGCAAAAGGGGAGCTCAATTCCTGCTGCTGATGTAAACCCACTAAGGGTATTTTCAGACATGCCACCACCACCACAGTGGATTCTGTGGGATGGCCATGATGGGTGGCACATCTGTTTGAGGCCTGCTAGATGTTCACCATGGTGAATCCCTGGTGGGGTTCAAAGCTAACCACAGTTCCAGCTCTAAGGCTGGCCTCAGGACTGGAACCGTGGTTAGATTGAACGCTATCAGGAAAAGGGTAATAGTAATGTCAGTTACCTTGCCCCATTCCTGATTGTGGCCCAGGCCATGGGTAGGAATCGGGCACAGTAGCATTATTGGCCACTGCACCTGCCAGGGCCGGACTTAGGAATTTTGTGCCCCATAGCCCTTCTCAGGCTGCTGCCCCCAAGTCCCATCCCCATGCTGCATGTTCATGGGTGGGGGAGCCCCGTGTGAACGATGCGGTCTGCACACCCGCAGTGAGTGGGGGTGCGAACGTATGCCCGCCTGACACGCATCTCCACTCACACCCCTCGTCCCTATGCACGGAGCAACTGCGGAGAACAGTGGTGGTTCTGTGTGTGGGGGTGAGTGGGATGCGTGTGCACACCCCGCTCACGCACCAGTGTGCCCATGGAAACACACACACACACCCGGCAGAGCTGTGTAAAAAAGGCCTGTGAGGAGCCACTCGAAGAAGAACAGAAGGTTGCTGTAAACAAGGTTCTTCAAGATGGCTTCAAACATTCTCACAACACCCACCCTTCTAGTGCCACATGGAATTTTTTTCTTACATTCTTAGAAAGAGTTGGAACTGTCATTCTGAGGGGGAAGAGTGCTTTTTATACCAGAGGAGGTCAAGACCATCACGTGGTCTATAATTTTAATATGCTGAGCATGCCATGCACAACCCAGTTGTGAGAATGCTAGGAGCCTCTTGAAGAACCTTCTTTACAAGGCAACAACCTTCTGATCACGCACATGGGGAGGAGTTGTTCGTAAACAAACAGCTGTATATCCCTGTCCTATTGGTGTCTGGGTGTTGCTGCTGCAGCAGCAGCACTACTAGCAGGCAGACAGCAGAGGTGAGGGATGTGGGCCCAGGCAGCAGGCTTCAGCTGCATGCAGCAGCCTCTGGCCGTGCATGGAGAAAAGGAAAAAAACCCGGGGCGGCACCGGTGCCAGGATTGCTGCCCCCTAGAAAACTGCCCCAGGTCTAGGGGGCCTGCTGCCTGCCCGAAGGCGGGCATCTGCGGGAGGGGGTGTGTGCCATATGTTGCGCCCCTCCCTGATTCTCTACAGTGATGGGGCCGGCATGTCTAAAGAAAGGCCAACCTCATCACGGACCGGGCTCCGAGATGGATCCCAGTCCAGGATTCAGCATGGTGGGCCAAACAGCCCAGCACATCTGAAAATACCCTACGTCTCACAGTCTTAAGGCTAGTCTAGTGATATTGGAGCTTCTCTTAACTCAGCTCTGGCAGAATCTTAGCTTTTATTTGTTGTGGGTGGGGGTGAGGAGTCAGTCTAACATAAGTGGAGAAACAAGCTGGAACATCTGACCCTCACATTTTTAAGTGTGACCCATTAAAAATCTGTGGGAGCTGAACACCCCATTTACTTTAATGAGGATAGGTCTGTACCTTCAGACATCAGAAGGCAAGTAAATCCAAAAGTCTGATACTTTATCAGATACACTTTAAGAAAATTCTAATCATCTTGTCTGACCTCTAGTATGGCACAGGCCAGTGAATTGCCCTCCAGGTATTACCAGATCAAATCCCTGTGTGTCTGGTTACAATGTGTTTTCTATAAAGAAGGGGACTTGATTTTCACCCTGCGAGCAATGGGGAAACCCACAGGGCATTCTCTTCCCAGGCAGTTTGTTCCATCAATGGCCAAAAAGAAAAAACAAAACCCTGAATTTCGAATTGTCTTGTCTCCCTGTGTCATGAAAGAACCTACTTTCGCCACACTTAAAGCAGCAGTAAATGGGATGTTGCCTAGGCAGGTTCATCCCTCCTTTTACTAGTCAGGTGCTATCCTGCCTCCTTCCCATTAAGGTACTAATTTATTTATTTTATTTAGATTTATATCCCACCCTGAGGCTCAGGGTGGCTCATAATACATTTAAAAAACAAATACAAAGTACATAATTAAAAACCCATACAAAATAAAAATGCCCCCCTTATCCCTCCAATCTATCCCAGTCCCCATAATATTTTATAGGAAGCTAAGCAGATGGATTCCTTACAGCTTTTGCTGAAAGTTTGTTTCTTTCCAGACCTCGGATCCTTCCTCTTGCTCTTCCCAGTACCTATTGCAATATCTTTTTAAAATGTGGAAACCAGAGCTGGACATGCTATTCCAGGATCCATTTAATGAAGGCTGCATCCTAAGCCCTCGTAAGGTTGGTCCATCCCTGGAGCATGATGGATCTGATCGGTTTCCAGAAGTCTCTGGGGGATTTACCCAATGACCTTGATGGCTGCTCTACTGATGACCTGGACACCTTGTGGAATGACATCTTCACTATAGCCATCAACACGGTGGCACCACAGCTTCATATGGAGGACCTGAGGTGCTTGAAGCGGGAGGGCAGGTGGGAACTGACTTGCGCTGAAGCTGACCATTTGCAGCATAGATAAGTTTTTGAAGGACTATGCCTTGGTTGCGATGGCGGCAAAGAAAGCTTTCTTCTCAGCTGTCATAGCATCTGCAAAGTCTTGTCCAGTGGAGCAGTTCTAGGTGATAAGGGGCCTGGTTAACCTGGCCTATCTCCGCCAGGAAATGGAGTCATCTAATGGCCACTGTGACATTTTTCTTAATTACTTTTCAGACAAAATTGCTTGTATTCACGACTTGGGTGCTGCCATTAAAACTGCAGAGGCAGAGTTTGGGGTTATGGAAGCTCAGTCTTGTCCTGTTTATTTGGATCAGTTTCAATTGGTATCACCCACTGATGTGAGGGAGATGCTCGAGGTGATGAGGGCAACCAGTTGTGAATTAGATCCTTGCCCATTCTGGCTGGTGAAGGCCAGCTGTGAGAAGTTAGGGCCATTGTTGACTGGGGTTGTTAGTTAATGCCTTCCTACAGAAGGGTAGGGTGTCAGACGCTCTTAAAACTGCGGTGGTCTGACCCCTGTTTAAGAAACTATCTTTTGACGCTGACTTTTGACAGCTATATACCTGTCTCTAACCTTTCTTTTTTAGGGAAGGTTATTGAACAGGTGGTTGCCTGACAGCTCCAGGCTCATCCTGATGCTATCGGATTCCTGGACTTGTTTCAGTCAGGTTTTCGACCTGGGTAGGGCATGGGAACTGTGCTTATGGCTTTGGTTGATGATCTGTGCCTTGAGATGGACAAGAGGAATTATACCTTGTTGATCTTGTTAAGATCTTTCAGCATTCTTTGATACAGTTGATCATGAGGTGTTGACATGCTTGCAGGACGTGCATGGAACTGCTCGAGTGGTTCTGCTCTTTCCTACCAGGGAGGTCACAGCGGGTGGTAATGGGCAATTGCTTGTCATCCCCTTGGGGCCTCCCCTGTGATGTCCCGCAGGGCTCTATTCTGTCTCCTTTCTTGTATTTGAAGCCAATGGGTAAGGTCATTCAGAGGTTTGGGGTAAAGCGTCATCAATATACTGATGACACTTGGCTCTACCTCTCTCTTTCATCCTACCTGGGTCCCACGGTCTTTGGTGTTTATCCGATGCCTGGCTGTTGTCGGGGACTGGATGAGGGTGAGCCAACTGAAGCTGAATCCTAACAAGACTGAAGTGATGATAGTTGGCCAGTCCTGTGACTTGGAGGGGATAGGAGTCCGGTCCCCTCTGGTCAATCAGGTTCTCAGCCTTGAAGTGCTTCCAGATCCCTTGCTACACCTGGAACATCAGGTGGCAGCAGTGGCCGGGAGTGCTTTTCACCAACTCTATCTGATGAAGAGGCTTTGGCCTTTCTGATTCTGATCTTGCCACTGTCATTCATGCTTTCATCCCCTTGCGGCTAGATTACTGCAACACGCTCTACGTGGAGCTGCTCTTGAGGACTGTTCAGAACCTGCATCTGGTTCAGGATGTGGCGGCCCACCTTTCAGGGACAACGCACTGGGACTACATTAAGCCAGTGCTCTGAAGTCTGCACTGACTACCTATAGCTTTCTGGGAACAATTCAAGGTGCTGGTTTTGACCTCTAAAGCCCTAAACTAGGGGTGGGAAATCATTTCTGTCCTGGGGGCCACAGTGAAAACTAGCACGAGCTCTGAAGGCCACATAGAGGTTACGGGCAGGGGTGCTTAACGGGTGTATTCAAGAAAAGGAGGGCCCAGATCATGGATCTCTGATGTGGATCTGTCCCCTAACCTTGTGTGCATGCCCTCCTCTCTACTCCCTTATCCTGAGCTCAGTTTTTTGGTGCTTGAAGGTAGACTCCTCCTCCCTCCCCCTCTCGGTGGGGGTTCCCCAAGGCTCTGTCCTGGGCCCTCTCCTCTATCTACACCCTGTCCCTTGGCAAACTCATTGCCTCCCACGGCTTCCAATTACGCTGACGACACTCAACTCTCTCTCTCCACCCCCTCTCTCTCCCCTTCTGTCCAAGCTCACCTCATCACCTGTCTCTCTGATATCTCCACCTGGATGTCCTGACGTCAGCTCAAGCTCAACATGGTTAAGACTGAACCCCTTATTTTTCCTCCCTAGCCTTCCTCCCCCTCTTCCCTCTCCATCCTTATTGATGGGGTCACCATCTGTCCTGTCCCACAAGCCCATAGCTTGGGCTTTTCTTTGACACTCACCTTTCCTTCAAACCATACATCGACTCTGTTGCCAAGTCCTGTCGCTTTGCCCTCTATAACTGTTATGGAAGGGTAGGGAATAAGGGGTTTTTCTCCAAGGACCTAGTACACCCGCACCCTGCACTCTCTCGCCTTCACTCTCACAAGGGCTCCACCATGCTGGAAAACTTCCCCTCAGGTTGTAAGGTGGCCGAAAAGTCCCTAAAGGGATACGGGCCTTATCATCACAGGGATTCCGGTACCGCCACGCCCTGTGTGAAGGCCCTTCACACCTCAATACTCGCAACCTCACCCACTCACCCTTGGTTCCTTCACCCAGTCTTACCGTGCTGGGGGAGTAGGGAAGTGCTCTGTCTGTGGGGGGAGGGGAGAAGGGTAGGGCCCAAGGGTTAAAGGGAAGGTAGCTGGATAGGGAAGCACACGACGGGGGTTTCCCGGGGGGATAAGGAATATATCACAGTGCTCGGGAATACACAACAATACGCAATACCTCTCAAGTCAGTCACTCGTTCCCACTCGCTCACACACACTCTCTTTCAATCAACACAATTTCTAATGTAATCACTACTTAGCTCTCCACACTTCACCACGACGCTCTGGGGCCAGTCTCACAGCACTGCTGATCACCGGCAGTGTGTGAGAGTTCCTCCTGGCCCTAAATAGGGGAAGCCCCGCCCCCTATTCCTCGCAAACGCACGGAGCGGTGTAATTCTCCTGATTGTCCCCCAGGCTGTTGTTTCTCCTGGCCCCTCCCTGGTGCGTGAGGGCTACCTGCGTACCTGCGTTGCTCTGGACGCTCTGGGGGTGTGGCCAGCCCCCGTGAAACTGCGTCTGGCCGCTCTTCCTCGTTTTCTGGGGGCGTGGCCTTCTGCCGCTGCCGTGCCTGCCTATGATCCCCGCCGCCGCGCTTCTTCCTTCTCCAGCTGCGGCGGTGTCTCCTAAGAATAACACTGCACGGATTTGCCCCTTTCTCTCCGTCTCCTCAGCCAAAACCCTTGTTCATGCCATGGTCATCTCTCACCTTGACTACTGCAACCTCCTACTTGCTGGTCTCCCCCGCTCTTATCTGTCCCCCCTTATTTCCATCCAAAACTCTGCTGCTAGGATCATCCACTCAGCCCGTCACTTCAACCATGTGCAGCCTCTCCTCTCCTCACTTCACTGGCTCCCCCTTCCCGCACGCATCCTTCACAAACTCCTGGTATTTACTTATAAAACCCTTCACAACCTGGCTCCCCCTTACCTCTCAGCCCTAATCGCCTTACACACTCTTCCACGCACTCTCCGCTCCTCCTCTGTCCCCTCCCTCATCTCCCCTGCTCACCTAACCGCCTTCGTCCTTTCTCCCTTGCTGCCCCCCATGCCTGGAACTCCCTCCCTGCCCACATTCGCCTCACTCCCTCCCTCCGCACATTCAAATCCCTCCTCAAAACCCACCTCTTCCTTGCCACTTTTCCCGACGCCTGTTAGAACTTCTTGCTCAATACTTACTGTCTGCCCTCCCCATTGACTCCTGCCTAACTGCTACCAAGCCAAGCACGTGCGCCTGAGACTTCGCATCCACTTGAATGTTTTTATCCTTTCTCCTTATGTCCCCTCTCCTTGTCTCCCCCCTCTGAGTCTATTAGATTGTAAGCCATAGGCAGGGACCGCGTCTATCTCATTGTTCTGTAAAGGGCCAGGTACACAGCTGGCGCTATACAAATGCTTATAATAATAATAATAATCCAGGAACCATCTCCAGGCACTAGAAAGGGGCCACATAAGAACTTGCCAAGGGCTGTATTTGGCCTCTGGGTCTGAAGTTCCCCACCCCTGCGGTCTGGATCCCATATATCTGAAAGACCGCCTTTCCTACCATGTCCCGCTGTGGCCCCTATGGTCAACCGGGAGTGCCCTCTTGCAACTTCCATCTGTTACCCTTGTCCGTAGGTGTGCAGGAAGGTGTTCTCGTTGCTGCCCCATTTTTGTGGAACTCCCTCCCCCAAGCCTAAACATCTTCTGGAGGTGGTGTGTAAAACATTTTTATTTGAAAAGGCATTTGGTGGACAGGGGTTGGATGGGTTTTTGGGTAGGGTTATGGGGATGGTGAGAGGCTTTATTGCTTGAATGTTATTACTGCTATTTTATTGATTGTGAGCTACTGTGAGCCTTTATGGGAAGGATGATGGATAAATCTAAAGAAATAAATACTAATAAATACAGACATAAAAATCACTTTCCCAATCAGAGACCCAAACATCACATTAACCTCTTTGCCAAAGCACTGTACTGTGAGTGCTTGTTCAGTTGTTTGTCCACTATGATCCATCAGTCCATTTTCAAGTCACTGTGAGGACCATCTCCTGGAAAGTGGTCTGCAGTTTTGGATGACACTAATCCCCCGCTACAATCATTTCCCAAGATCTATCAAATGGCCAGTCTTCAAATCTAGTTGATGGGAGTCAAGCACCTCAAGACCTTGTAGCCTACTTCCTGGCTTCAGTTCCTGCTGAGTGAGCAGCTCAGTGGTAGAGGAGTAGTGGGATTTTTCTAGAGATGGGTGTATCTCTGGAGTGGTGTGTGGGGAGTGCAGGTGGAGAGGGAGGAGGGATAAGGTAGGAGTGTCTGGGAATGGGGCGAGGAGGGTGTCTGGACATCAGGTATAAGGGGAAAATGGCTAGTTAAGCAGGAGATGTGTTTAGGGAGATATTTCTAGAGATGTTCGTCTAGGGCCTACGGCAGGCAGCACCCCTGCCAGTGCTACTTCATGGTGGAGCCGACGGTGCTGCCCTAGTTGGGAACGGAAGCGGAAACCAGCCTTGCAGTCTCGGCAGTGGAAGGGGCGTTCCCCAGTGTGGATGGCCTGGTGCTGGAGGAGGTTGGAGCTCTGGGAGAAGCGACGCCCACACACTGAGCAGCCAAAACGTCTTTCAGCACTGTGGGTTGCCTGGTGTTTATGCAGCCCCTTAACGTCCACAAAGCCCTTTCCGCAGTGCTGGCAGCAGTGGGCACGCTCCACATGCAGTCCCTGGTGGCGCAGGAGCGAGGAGCTGTCACGAAAGGCATGGCCACATTCCTGACAGAGGAAGGGGCGGGCCGGCGAGTGGGTGCGCAGATGCTGGGTGAGGTTGGAGCTCTGGGCGAAGGCCCGGTCACAGTGTGGGCACTGATGTGGCTTCTCACCCGTGTGTGTCCGGCGGTGGGTCACCAGTTGAGAACGCAGACTGAAAGCTCGCCCACAATCTGGGCACGTGAAGGGTTTCTCGCCAGTGTGCACACGCAGGTGCTTGACCAGTGGTGAGCGGTCAGCAAAGCCTTTCTGGCAGTGGGGACACTGGAAGGGGACATCGGGGCTGTGTAGCCGCCGGTGCTTGGCCAGCTGGGAGGGGAGGCAGAAGCCCCGGCCGCAGGCACCACAAACATGGGGTTTCTGGGGCAGGTGGGTCTTGGCATGCTGGGCCAAGTTGGAACTCTGGGCAAAGCCACGGCCACACACCCTGCACTGGTGGGGCTTGGCACCCGTGTGAGTGCGCCGGTGCTGCTCCAGGTGTGCTCGGCGCCCAAAGGCGCGGCCACAGTCAGGGCAGGGGTAGGGTCGGGCCCCAGCATGTGTGCGGCGGTGCTGTGCCAGCTGTGAGCCATCCCCAAAGCCACGTCCACACTCAGGACAGGGGTAGGCACGCTCGCCTGTGTGCACTCGCAGGTGCTTGAGCAGCGAGGAGGTGTCCACAAAGGTGGCGGGGCAGAGTGGACAGACAGCTGGGCGCTCACCTGTGTGCAGCCGGCCATGCTTCACCAGTGACGAGCTATCCATGAAGCCCTTGCCACACTCACCACACACGAATGGGCGTTCCCCAGTGTGCACCCGCCGGTGCTGTGCCAGCTGTGAGCGCCAGGCAAAGCGTTTTGGGCAGTCCCAGCAGGCATGAGGCTTGACTGTTATAGCATCATGGGAGGCAGGCTGCTCCCCGCAGCAGGGGAATGTCCTGTTTGGCACAGTCTCCGGGCTAGGGATGGCTGGCCCCAGTGACACAGTCAGTGCTGCTGCTGCTGCTGCTGCTGCCACCTCTTCCTCCATGTCACTGAAGGCATTTGGGGGCAGGTTCTCCTCCTTGTCCATCCCATGGGGGACATCCACAGGCTGAGATTTGCCAGAGCCAGAGGGTGCTATATGTTGTGTCGGACTCTCCTCTTCCATGCCACAGGAGGGATCTAGCAGCTGCTTGCTGGGACAGCGGGACAGCAGATCCAGTAGATTCTTCCCCTCTCCTGCTGCTAAGGAAACATAGTGGTAGTCAATGGGGAGGAACTTTTGACCATTCCAAGTCTTCCATTAGAAGGAAGCCAGAAGGTGCTTCCTAGTTCAGCCTTCTCCTAAACAGTCCAGAGAATCCCACCTAGCCTAAAGCTTCCAGCTGAGCCAGAATTAGTCTGTCAGAGGGTGATCTTGAGACGAGGTGATGGAGACTCCATCCCCTCCCAAAGCAACATGGGCCAATGTTTAATCTCCAGAATTCAAGCTTTATTTCTAGCCCAAATAGGCCTAGTTTAAGCTCCTGATCACTGGGTGTTTTTACACACACGTGTCTCCTGCATGTTTGCTGTTACATCCTGATCTTTCTGTGTGTCTAAATCACTCACCTAGATTTTAAACATCTGGCTCTGAACTTCTGCATAGAACTTTTCCCAGAACTTTTGTGTGTAAAAAGTTCTCCTGATAAACTGCTTTGCTCCAGACAGCTGTGGTCACTTCATTTCCATGGCAGCCCCTCACAGCTGCAGCTGTGGCTACTTTAGGCTGGTTGAGGCCAGCGTGTGCAAGAAGAATGCATCCAGGAACTGCCTCAGGCCAGTATGTGCGAGAAGAATGCATCCGGAACTTACTTGTGGACTTGTAAACCCAGAAGGCTGAAAGACCAGCACTTTAAGGTGTGTGTAAAAATGCCCACTGTCTCTTGTCATACCTTTTCCCACCAGGTAAGAGAGCCACCTGCCATCACGAATCTCCCTGTGCTCAAGACCATGATCAACTCACCTCTGGGAAAAGCTTAATTGATGCTTACCTTATGGCCCTATAAGGTTAGTTTTCCAGCCCCCAAATCATCCCTGTCGATACCCACCATAGGGTGATCTTGAGACTGCACTCTAACTCTAGTTGTATAGGCTCACTTTTAGCACTGGAGATCCTGGTTCAGTCCTGGTGTGGAGGCCTCCACAGGCTCACTATTACTACAACAACTGAACCAGATGAAGTACGCATCACTTTGCTGGAAATTACAAGCTTTGCTTCCATCAGTGAGTAGGACTGGGAAACATTTATTCCTCTGGGACACTTTAAATTAGTAAATACCTGCAGGCTGGACAGGGCTCACATAAGGCCCCTATCTGGACCGGCGGGGGGNGGGGGGTGGGAGGGGGGCTGAGGCATAGGATCAGGGAAAGAGGGAGTGTGCTTAAGTAGGGGATAGATCTGAGGACCTGGCTGAAGAATTAGAAAGGGGCCATATAGAAAAAAGCCACAGAGCTAAGGTTTAGCGTATCGCTCACCTCTGGGGTTCTCCATACCCATGGCCTTTTCACAAGCTGAATCCGATGGTTCTTCCGCTTGCTCCATCTGGGAGGTCACAGCTGGCTGGGAATCACAACTCCTCCCTGTGGAGAGATTCTTGCTAATCAATTGTTGATACATATCTTTAGCTTCAGCAGCCCTACAGCACCCATCACTGCAGCATATGGTGTCCCAAGGGCTTAACTCTACTTCAGTCTTCACGCCTCATTTCTCCTCATTTCTATTGCCCAGAAAGAGAGGCAGCACCATCTTCCAGCTATTTAGCACCAGCCTCACCTCTGTGGCACCAGTCTGAGTCCCATTCACCAGTGATAAACAGTTGCAGGATTGAGAAGAGTTTGTGGCAGAGCCCACAATGAGTCCTAGCCTCCTAAGAGGCTTTGGAAGACAACCTGAGGGTTGGTCTTCCAAAGAATGACTGGATGGTATTACCAATGCTCTTGATTTGGGGGGATTTTCTTTCAAAAAGAAACAAACTTTTTGGTTTTGTTCACAATCTTTTAAAACAAAATAAATTATTTAAAAATATAATGTTCCATTCTGTTTGGTGGGAAATAAATAGATTTTAAGGCCAGAATGCACAACTGAGATCCTCTAGTACACGATCTATCTAGCTATGTAGCACAGGCCATGGAATTCCCTTCTGTTTTTAAACCTCTTCAACAGTACTGGGTAGCCACCACTGCTCGTGGCAAGACTGTTCGCATGGTTAATCCTCCCTTAAGTGCTGCTTGTGGTGGTGCATTTCCAGGTATTGGGGAAGGGCTGTGACAGAGGGCAGCTTAAGGAACGCATGTTTTAATTCAGCTATTTGATAGCATTTGAGCATTTTTGATTATTTTATGCCATTTTATTTAAGTTGGGCGACTGCAAGCGTGTGATGGCATTTGAGCTTGGCCATTTGAAGCTGCTTGATTAAGGCTGGCTAAATTCAAGTGTAACCAAATTACACTTGGGTCAGGGGATGGGAACATCTGGGCCAGGGGGGTAGATGCACAAATCCAGTGTTGGGGCTGACCAATTTACTGCAGCCCATAAAACAATGTCAGTTGAATACCTCTATACTAAGGTGAAGGGGAGCTTTTGATTCTATATGGCTTTCTGGGAATGGAGGTACAGCTCGGAACTGCGACTGAGTGTGACAATCCCAACTCTGTAACATGTTTCTTGGTAAGAAAATCTTGCGAGTATAGTATGGCAATTGCCTGAGGATAGAGGGGATTGCTCTTTCACACTTCTGAAATTAATAAACGCCTGTAGGCTGGACAGGGCTCAGGGCACCAATCCATTGCCTGAGGGAACAAAGAAGTAGGCCTGAAGGACTGTGCTAAGGGGTGAGGGGAAGTGGAGATAAGACTATGTCAGGATTTATGAAAACAACATGTATGTAATATGTATGGATCATGGTTTTCATGTGACTGAGCAATACACTTGTACTTTTGAAACTATTATGTAAAACCTGACAAGTTTGGCAGTGTTGGAGTTGACTAGAAACATTGAGTCCAATGAGGGAAACATTTGTATGTGCGGACAATACAGAGAAAGGTTAACTTTGGAAAGCAGAAAATAAAATGTGAGTCCAAAAGAAGTTGGGCAGGTTTTGGGGCAGCTGGACAGGTAGGGAAGACAACTGTAATGTATTTGAAGTGTTACTGGAGGGTATTTGAGCTTATCAGTAGCTTCCAGAGACTAAGGGTGTTTTCAGACAAGACACTACCCACCCATTTCCCATCCACTATACATGTTACAGGGCAACACTGCAGTCCCGCAACATGTGTAGTGGGTGCAGAATGTCTTGTGTGAAAATAATCTGAGTGAATTGAACAGCCCAGAAACAGGAGGGAGAACCTTCTGGGAGCCATCTGGAAAATACTTAAGAACAAGAGAAGCCAAAAGACAAAGACCGATTGCACCCACCGGTACCAGCTGCGACATAGGCTGAGAAGCATCAAAAGAGATCGAGAAGAAGAGGGTCCAGCTACAGACATCTAGCTGGGTAAAGTGGACTTTTGAGTAGGGTACGATGTTAGCTAGGGAATTTCTAATGAATCTAACCTTGTGTTACTTTTTGAATACTTTTGTTAGATTTTTACTCTTGAATCAATTTTGTCTTGTAATTAAACTGAATTTATAAATACAAATTCAACGCATTTGGACAGCATCGGTTTCCTTGACCCTTTTCAATCCGGGTTCCGCCCCGGCTACAGTACAGTACGGCGTTGGTGGTCTTGGTGGATGATCTCCGCTGGGAGATGGACGCAGGATGCTCGACCTTTGTGATCCTGCTAGATCTCTCAGCCGCTTTTGATACCATGGACCATGGGCTGCTGTTGAGACAGCTGCGAGACTTGGGGGGTCTGGACGGGACTGTCTTTGGATGGTTCCGCTCATTCCTCTCGGATAGAAGCCAGCGGGTGGTGCTGGGGGCTGAAACATCTAGCCCCCGGGCTTTGACTTGCGGCATTCCGCAGGGTTCCATTCTGTCCCCACTGTTGTTCAATGTGTATATGCAGCTCCTGGGGGAGATCGTGAGAGGGTTCGGGGTGCGATGTCACCAATATGCTGAAGATACTCAGCTGTACCTCTCGTTTTCAGCTGAACCAGGTCCTGCTGTCTCATTACTTTCCCAATGCTTGGAGGCCGTGGCAGATTGGATGCGGCAGAGCAGACTGAAGCTCAATCCCGATAAGACGGAGGTAATGATGGTGGGAAGGGCAGGGGAGGTGCTGGCCCCCCAATAGGGGGGGTTCGCCTGCCTGTTGCTCTTCAGGTTTGGAGTCTGGGGGTGGTTTTGGATTCGGGCCTCCGTCTGGATCGGCAGGTGGAGGCGGTGGCTAAAGCCGCCTTTCGACAGCTGTATCTGGTACGGGGACTTCGACCTTACCTCTCCAGGCCCGATCTGGCCACTCTCGTCCATGCCTTCATCACCTTGAGGCTAGACTACTGCAATGCGCTTTACGTGGGTCTTCCCTTGTTTCTGGTTCGGAGGCTGCAGCTAGTGCAGAATGCAGCCGCCCGTCTCCTGACGGGGACGAGGCGGCGTGAGCGCATAACACCGGTGCTCCGCGCTCTGCGCTGGCTGCCTATAGCGTACCGAGCCAGATTCAAGGTGTTAGTATTGATTTACAAAGCCCTGCACTAGGGATGGGTGAACAGATCGCGGTTCGGGTTCGTCCGTTCGGTTAGTTCGTCGGGTTCGGCCGTTCGGTTCGGGTTTGGCTGTTCGGGAAATGTTTTGTTATGGGTGTTTTTGTTGTTTTCTATGTTTTTTTGGTTTTTTATTTGGTTTTATATGTTTGTTGTTTTTTTTTAATATGGGTTTCTTTTATTTAATTTTTTAATCTAATATTATATATATCTATCTACACTAAATCTAACTGCTATTAGCTATTCTAAAATGCTATGAACTAAATGGATTATCTAATAAGTATACAGGCATACTCCTACAAACACTAAAACTAAATCACTAACACTATCTCTATCACTAAGCTAACTCCTACAACTCTACTGTCCCTAACCTATTTATTTCTCTCTCTCTCTCTCTCTATCTATCTATATGGGATGGGGGGGAAATCACAAACAACACAAGGTTTCAGTTTAAGGTTTAAGTTTCATTTCAGTACAAAACTGAAATGAAACTTAAAGCAATCTAATAATCCTACTCAACGCCTGCTGTTCAGGAACAGTGACTAGCTCAGAAGGTGTTGGGAAGGGGGGAGGCAGATAGTTTCATTTCTTGCAAGCCTCTCCACCCCTGGTGCCTGGAAGTCTGCTCCTCAGTGACTAGTA